>CM076720.1:0-124438 GCA_038501795.1 Pseudopleuronectes americanus
TAAACATCATGATGAATCACATTGTACGGCTCAGTCCCAGGAGACGCTCCCAGTCAGGACTCAGTGTGAAAGTGAAGATCTGGATTCATGATCCCACACCGTCCATTACTAACTAAATACATGATCCTACAGTTTGTTATCTACATCATAACATCACAATAAAACATGAACTGGTTCCACAGGGAGAAGGAGCCTGAGAACAGGAAGCGGTCAGACTCCATTTTCACCTGGACGAGCAGAAGGAAGGAAAGTGAGCAGGTGAGTGTGAACACAACTTTCTGAAAGTTTCACTGTCTCACTCTCACACCTGCTGTTAACATCCGTCTGATGATCACATGACTCTAAGTTTGTCAGTTCACACCTGGTGACAGACGTCATGTGATCGGATCCCAGAGACAGATGTGAACAGCAGGTCTGGATCAAAGACAAACGTGTTTTCTGTGTGTGTGTGTGTGTGTGTGTCCCTCCCTCAGAGTCACGTGATTTCCAGTAACTGCAGAGAGGGGGAGGAGCCTCCAGTGAAAGTGAAAGTGTTCAGACTCGTTCTAACTTCAAGCAGCAGACGGAGGAGACGTGAAGTCTGAGGCTGGTGAGTGTTCAGCAACGTGTTTTCACCATCATACGTTACAGCAGTGGTCACCAACCAGTGGAGAGTCTTCACTGTGGATCCCAGTAAAGCTCTGGACTCACTGGCTGAGGTGAGTACACACACACACACACACACACACACACACACACACACACACACACACCTACACACACACACACACACACACACAAATAACTTCATACTGGTTTTGTGTGAGTTTTAAAGTGAATATAAAGTTGTAGATCTTGTGTTTGACCTTCATTTGGGCACAAAGCCATAGAACTGAGTGGAGATACAGAGTTCTGCTTCAAGCTGCTGACTGATGTGCTCTCAGTGTTACTGTCTATAAAGTTCTGTGATTCATTTCCAGCCTTTATGACGTGAGCATGATACTAGATGTTGAGTTTCCTTCTCTTAGTGGCCGGGGGGTCGAAGGTCACATGAACTTTTACAAGTTTGTATTAATTAAATTTAAGTGGAGATCAGAAAACGAGAGAGAGAGAGAGAGAGAGAGAGAGAGAGACTCTTGTCCTTCCTGAGGTTTCTGATGTGATCACTGTATTTCCTTGTATACAAGTACTCCTGTGTACTCAAATAAATACCAGTACTACAAACTATGAAGCCCTCCATCTATTTCACAATAAAACCTTTAAAATAATAAATTGATTCAGTCGACAGAAACGCTTGAGTGCTTTTATTTTGAAATGGGTAGGCTACAGGAAGTGTTGCAAATATTTGTGTTTGTGACGTTTCAACAGATAAACATTGAAACTGGTGAAAGATCATTTCACTGTGTTCTGCTGTAAACTGAGCACAGAACCAGAAGGAAATAGACCAGACCTTGAATATCTAGAAGAGCAGCGTGGCCTGAACCACAACTGAGCCGCAGCCGGTGCAACATGGACGAGGACACTTCAGAGCAAGTTGGACCCTCACACACAAAGTAAGAGACCTGCTAGCAAACATGTGAAGCTCCAAACTGAATCCTCAGAGAATGAACCAGTGAATGATGTGTTCTGAATAAAAACATGTTTGTGTTTGCAGAGGTCAGGACCACAGACTGAGAGCAGAGTCTCCAGGGTCCAGCTGTCTGTCTCTGAAGAGTGACTGGTCCATGATGACTCCTCCAAACTTCAGTAATGAACCTGGACCCTCACCCACAGAGTAAGAGACTGTTTCTACTGGGACCTGCTCTGAAGAGGATCTAGTTTCCTCTAGTGTGGCCCCTGCATTAGGACACAGCTTCATTGAAGTTGGTGACTAATCTCTCAGAATCACTCAAAGAGCTCAGACCTCCACCAAGAACCAACACGCTCCTTATGAAACCACTTTGAAATCCACTAGAGACTCATTTTGATTTGGATCTGCACCAAATTCCACACACTGGTAAACATCTGTCCTCTGAACATGTCTGTGAAAGAGGACGTTCCACCAAATTCACTGGTAATCTGTAGTTTTTTATAATCCCACTAACGAACCAACCAACACACAAACATACTGGGTGAAAACAAAACCTCCTTGACAGAAGTAATGACAACCTGTGACTGTGACATGTGAGTTATCAGGACATGTCTTCACAGGGAGAGGAAGAGGAGTCATGTTTCTGAGGAGGAGCAGTCGTCCTGCTGTGCTTCGTGTCAGGACGTCCTGAAGGATCCAGTCTCCACCAGCTGTGGACACTGGTTCTGCAGACAGTGCATCACCTCATACTGGGACCAGTCTGGTTCTTCAGGAGACTCCTCCTGTCCCCCAGTGTGGACAAAGATCCACAACAGGAGCTGGAGGTCAGACAGCCGGTCAGAGCAGCACTGTACATGTGTCTGCTGATGTCTTCACTTCTGACATCAGCACATGTGGTTTTATTTTGTTCCTTCAAACAGCATCAACATTTAACATCGTTAGAAAAGCACAAAGTTAAAAAGCTTTTATTTTCTGTAGTTTTTCTGTATCTGATGAAAACAATCAGCAGATTCTCAGATTCTCTGTCTCTCACATTGTTTCTTGTCTTTCAGCAGATCGTGGTCTGCAGGAGGTTTCAGATGAACATAAGCTCAGTGTGAGGAGGAGGTGTGAACATGTGACTGAAGGAAGTGATGCAACAGGAAGTAGAACCCTCCTCAACAGGATCTACACTGAGCTCTACATCACAAAGGGTCAGAGTGAAGAGGTTAATACTCAACATGAGGTGAAGCAGCTTGAGACAGCTTCCAAGAAGAAGATCCTCCACGACACTCCCATCAAGGTCCACGACATCTTTAAAGCCTCCACTGACCAGCAGAGCAGCATCAGAGTCGTCCTGACCAACGGAGTCGCTGGCGTTGGAAAAACCTTCTCGGTGCAGAAGTTCACTCTGGACTGGGCAGAGGGTTTAGAGAACCAGGATGTGGGTCTGCTGACTCTGCTTTCGTTCAGGGAGCTGAACCTGGTGAAGGACCAGCAGCACAGTCTTCTCACGCTGCTCCATGTTTTCCATCCAGCGTTACAGAAGCTCACTGCAGAGACGCTCGCTGTCTGTAAACCTTTGTTCATCTTTGACGGCCTGGATGAAAGCAGACCTTCTCTGGACTTCAACCACAGGGAGCTTGTGTCTGAGGTCACACAGAGGTCATCAGTCAACGTGCTGCTGACAAACCTCATCCGGGGGAATCTGCTTCCCTCGGCTCTCGTCTGGATAACCTCCAGACCTGCGGCGGCCAATCAGATCCCTCCTGCATGTGTTGACAGGGTCACAGAAGTACGAGGCTTCACTGACGCCCAGAAGGAGGAGTACTTCAGGAGGAGATTCAGTAATGATGAGCTGTGCAGCAGAATCATCTCACACATCAAGACGTCCAGGAGCCCTCCACATCATGTGTCAAATCCCAGTCTTCTGCTGGATCAGTGCTACAGTTCTGGAGCACATGTTGACCACAGACCAGAGAGGAGAGCTGCCCAAGACCCTGACTGACCTGTACTCACACTTCCTGCTGGTTCAGACAAAGAGGAAGAACAACAAGTACGGTGAGGGACATGAGACGACTCCACAGCAGCTGACGGAGGCTGACAGGGACGTTCTCCTGAAGCTGGGGAGGCTGGCACTTAAACATCTGGAGGAAGGAAACATCATGTTCTACCAAGAAGACCTGGAGCAGTGTGGTCTTAATGTCACAGAGGCCTCGGTGTACTCAGGAGTTTGTACTGAGATCTTCAGAAGAGAGTGTGTGATCTTCCAGAAATCAGTCTACTGCTTTGTTCATCTGAGCGTTCAGGAGTTTCTGGCTGCAGTCTACATGTTCCACTGTTACAGCGAGAGGAACACAGAAGAACTCAACAACTTCTTGGAACAAATGTGGACCCAGACAGTACCTTCTCCCTGAAAGACTTCCTGAAGAGAACCATGAAGATATCCCTCTTCTTGGGAACATATGGGGACACAGACAGTACCTTCTCCATGGATGACCTCCTGAAGAGAACCATGGAGAAATCCCTCACCAGTACAAATGGTCATCTGGACCTGTTTGTTCGCTTCCTTCACGGCCTCAGTCTGGAGTCCAACCAGAGAGTCTTAGGAGGCCTGCTGGGTCGGACAGAGAACAATCCAGAGAACAATCCAGAGATCATCCAGAGAGTCATCAACAACCTGAAGGAGATGCAGAGTGATGACATTTCTCCTGACAGAAGCATCAACATCTTCCACTGTCTGACTGAGATGAACGACCACTCAGTTCATCAGCAGATGCAACAGTTCCTGACGTCAGAGAACAAATCAAAGGAGAAACTCTCTGAGATCCACTGCTCAGCTCTGGCCTACATGCTGCAGATGTCAGAGGAGGTTCTGGATGAGTTGGACCTGAAGAAGTTCAACACATCAGACCAGGGTCGACGGAGACTGATCCCAGCTGTGAGGAACTGCAGGAAGGCTGGGTGAGTCCAGACATGATCAATAACATGTTCAATCAGTGGAGATGAGTCGTTCTTCAAATACACTCAGTGTGTGTGTGATAAAGTTTGGGGTCACCATGAAAACTCACACTTTTATTTATCAAATTTATTGTATAATTAGATTATAGTATATACTGTGTGTATATATATATATATTGCAAAATGAATAGAGATTATAGTCAAGACATTGACAAGGTTAGAAATAATGATTTTATTTGAAATATTATTTTTGTTCTTTGTTTGTCCTCCACCACCATCCAGTGCAGTGTCCGTCCCTCCAGGTTACTGACATGTTGACTTCACAATTACATGAGGTCACTGTGACCTTTGACCTTTGACCACTGAAATCTTATCAGTTTGTCTTTGAGTCAAAATATGAAGAAATCTCCTAAAGACTGACTTGAGACATCATCTTTAAGAGGCCGTGAACCTGTTCTGTGACCTTGACCTTTGACCTCTGACCACCTGAATCTAATGAGTTCCTCTGTTAGTCTGAATGAACGCTTGAACCAAATCTGAAAGGATTCTCTTGAGGAGTTTTTTAACAGAGAGGGGATTTACCAGGGTGAGGGTCACATGGTCACGTTTTGTATGAATGTTGTGTTTTCTGATTTAATTCTCACAGATTTGATATTTTCTTTAATTACAGACTCGGTCGTTGTGGACTCTCAGAGACTCACTGTGAAGTCGTGGCCTCAGCTCTGAAGTCAGACCCCTCACATCTGAGAGAACTGGATCTGAGTTTGAACGACCTGCAGGACTCAGGAGTGAAGCTGCTGTGTTCTGGACTGGAGAGTCCAAACTGTCGACTGGAGACTCTGAGGTCCTTAAATCCTTCTTCACTTTTCAGACTTTTTCTTATTGGGTCATTATTTATTTAAATAGTCTCAGTTCTGCTCTGCTCACTGTCTCTCAGTCATCTGTCACTCACCCAGCCTGTCAGTCACGTCCACCTCATCATCTCCCATTCACCTGCACTCACCTGCTCCTGATCACTAAGGAAGTGTCAGTAAATAACATGTGGACTGAGGCCGAGCACTCGTCCTCCTCAGGTTTTCAAAATAAGACTCATTCTGATTGAAACATGTTGGACAGTTGATAAGTATAGAAACAAACAGGAAGTGACATCAGGAGCCATCTCTACTTTAAACAGTGTTTAATTACACAAACCTGCTCAGTGACCAACACACAGAGAAGAAGCTGATGAATGAAACAATGGTCCAACATGTCTGATCTGATATTTATCTTCAGGTCACAGACTGGACTGAGGTCAGCAGCATGTTGAGAGTCTGTGTTGACATGATGACGATCCACAACAACAGGAGGACACATTCTAATATTCATATTTCTTTATCCAGGTTGTGGAGCTGCAGACTGACAGAGATCAGCTGTTCTTCTCTGGCTTCAGCTCTGAGGTCAAATCCCTCTCATCTGAGACAACTGGATCTGAGGAACAACCACCTGCAGGACTCAGCAGTGAAGGAGCTGCTTGATCTTCAGCAGAGTCCAACCTGTCGACTGGAGACTCTGAGGTCAGTAGATGGTTGGAGTCAGTCCACGCTGCTTTCATCAGTATTTTACTAAACACAGTCAGTATCACAGATCCAGGGTCTGTGCTACCAAGCAGGATTTGTGGTCATCAGGTTAACTTCAGGTTTAGTTTTTTTCAGTCCTACGAAGCTCGTCCACTTCTTAACGAGGTAAATCACCATGGTAACTTCTGATGAACAGCTAACCTGCTCCAGGTTAAGATGGAGATCAACCAGTATAGAAGCTCCGCCCACTGACCACAGTGACTCTACACTGTTGTGTGGTGCACACTCTCCTTAAAGGGACGGATAAGAGAAGTTTAAATCAATGTCTGGTTGGTTCAGTTGATCTCTAACTCACCCAGAACATCTCAATGTCTCCAGACTCATCCTGTCACCAAAACACCAGAGGACCTCAGCTTCCTGGAGACAGGTCCATGTGTGTGTCCTCAGAGACAGTGAGACAGTGTGTGTCCTCAGAGTCAGTGTGTGTCCTCAGAGTCAGTGAGACAGTGTGTGTCCATCAGAGACAGTGAGACAGTTTGTGTCCTCAGAGACAGTGTGTATTCAGAATCAGTGAGACAGTGTGTGTACACAGAGACAGTGTGTCCTCAGAGTCAGTGAGACAGTGTGTGTCCTCAGAGACAGTGAGACAGTTTGTGTCCTCAGAGACAGTGTGTGTCCTCAGAGACAGTGTGTTGTCCTCAGAGACTGTGTATTCAGAATCAGTGAGACAGTGTGTGTCCTCAGAGACAGTGAGACAGTGTGTGTCCTCTGAGACAGAGTGTGTCCTCAGAGACAGTGTGTGTCCTCAGAGTCAGTGAGACAGTGTGTGTCCTCAGAGTCAGTGAGACAGTGTGTGTCCTCAGAGACAGTGAGACAGTGTGTGTCTTCTTGTCTTCCACTCGTCTTGTTAGTAAACAACAGATTCAGATCTCGTGGCCTCGAGTTATTTATCTCGTTCACCACGTTATTATGTCGTGGTCACGTTATATATTTTACCAGATGCCACCAGGGGGCGCTGTAACTTACACAAGCTGGACCACAGCTGACAGCCTCACACGAGGGACAGAGACGTCTTCATCTGATCTGAGACAGTTTGTTCTCTCACTTCATCAGTGAAGAACTGATCAGGTGGATCTTTGTCACAGCTCTGAGATCAGTGGGACTGAAGCCTCTCCTCATCACCATGGTAACCAGGAGCTCTTTATACAGAGCAGAACCTCTGCTGAGGTCCATCTGTCTCCTCTGGTCCCAGTTTGTCAGAAGCAGATGTTCATCAACACACAGTGAAACATGTCTTCACCTGTAACAGCAGTAAATCCACCTCTCAGGTGTCCACTCTGCACTTTGACATGCAGAGGACACACACTGAGCTCTTAGCGTGTTCATTCCAACACGTGAACATGAAGCAGAGAGGAAGCTGCTCCACCTCTGAACAGGACTGAAGTCCCTGCTGCTCTTTCTACTGGATGAGCTGCATCACTGACTCACAGCTGATGAAGTGAGTCTCTGTGACACTGATGTCTTCTTCTCTCAACAGGTGGAGGTGATCTTAGTGGATGTGAGTGTGAAGAGGACAGTGTGTGTGAAGAGGACAGTGTGTGTGAAGAGGACAGTGTGTGTGAAGAGGACAGTGTGAAGAGGGACAGTGTGTGTGGAGAGGACAGTGTGTGTGAAGAGGACAGTGTGTGTGAAGAGGACAGTGTGTGTGAAGAGGACAGTGTGAAGAGGACAGTGTGTGTGGACGGAGGCTGAGCTGTGTCCTGAGGATCCAGAGGCTGAAGCAGCAGCAGCTTGTGTGTAGTCTCCAATCTACACAACCCCTAATCTGCATGTGTTTGTGAGATGAAGCCGGAGCACCTGGAGAAAACACGGGGAGAACATGCAGACTCCACACAGGAAGACCCCATCTGAACCGGATTCAAACCAGCAACCTTCCTGCCCCGATTGTGTTTACTCACATGAAGAATGTGTTTATTGAAATGACACAACACAATCAGAATATATAAACCCTCTATAAAGAGTCACATACAGTGTATTTAAGTTTGTCTTTATTATTGTCCACCTTTGTCCCTCAGTCTGTCTCCATGTGTGTAGAACCACATTCTGTGTATATGTTTGTTTATGATCTTAAAGTTCCTGGATTCACGTCACAAATTGATTTAGTTCAACACAAAGTTCAACACAATCAAATCACTTTGAGTTTAAAATCAGAGTTTTGTCTTTGACACAAAAGATCAAAACTCTGGACTTAAAAATGAGACGTTTTCATTTCTGCATCAGGTGCAGAGCGGTGGTGGCTTTTCTACTTCTGACCCACAGGTGGCGCTGCAGTATAACAGCAGCACATCCCAGTCAAAGCCTTTATATTCAGTCTATGAGTCAAACACATGGATCATTTCCTCTGTGACAAACCAGATGTAACGAGAAGAAAAACATCTCAGAGAGAAACGTTCTGTTTCTACTTGTCTCTGCTTTAATGCTCAATAAACATCCTTCCACCGACTTCACTGAATCATGACTCAGCTTTTCTTTCCTCTTCAAACAAACGGGTGGAAACATCTCGTCCTTGCTGCAGGTAAAAGAACAAAATCACCAGTTTGACATAATGGAAACAAGCAGAAGAAAAGTGAATGAGACATTAACAGTATGAAGAAGAGTCGATGAAGAGCAGAGCATCTTTAAGTCTCTGAGGAAACTGTTTAATAAACATTTTAACATATTTAATAGAAAACTGACCCGAGGACGTTTCATACAAACCCTAACCCACTTATAAGGAGAAGATTGTGATCATAATGAAATTCTACATCTGATCAATACGTCTCAATATAAACAGCCTGACAGCAGATCAATACATTTATTATGGATTATTTAACTGATGCATGAACCAGGTGCAGGTTGTTTATTACCAGCTCATATTTCATGAAGTGCTAATATCCCTCAGCTTCTCCAGTGTGTGTGTGTATGTGTGTGTGTCCTCCACAGTGAGTGTGTGTGTGTGTGTGTGTGTGTGTGTGTGTGACACTCAGCTCGCTGCAGTTCGGCTCCACCATCCGACAGGTTGCTCTCAGGAAAGTGAAGCAGAACATCGCACCAGTGAAGAACCAGTAGAAGACAAACTGACCCTGGACCAGGTTTCAACCTCACGGTTTATTACACAGAATCATATTCATCTCTTTTAGTTCGGTTCTGAATTCACGTTTGTAAACAGACGAACTTCCTGGTTCCACTGGTCTCAGTATGATTTGTAGTGAAAGTAATAAAGTTCTTCTGCTGACGATCATCCTCTTTATTGACTGAATGAACATTTGTGTGAAGTAAAGTGTTGAAGTGCACGTTCAGGCTGCGTCGGGTCAGTTTGTCTTTTCACAAAGTGCGAGTGAAGAAGAGTCCAGAAGAAAAGAGGAAGACGTCTTCACTCCGCTGTCTGTCCCTCGTCCTAGCTCCTCTTCTTCAGCAGCTGGTTGAGGACGCTGGTCTGTCTCAGGGCTCTGAGGTTGGACACGTCCTCTGCGATCACCGGGACGTCCTCGCCGTGACTCGTCTCATCACTTTCAGCCTCGTCACTGTCAGGTAACGAACACAAGAGGGCGTCGTTCTCATACGTGGGGAAGTAATACCTGAGGAGAGAATGACCACAGAGACGTTCACTCCTGAGTTTATCAGGATGAAGGAGCAGTGACCGGTGCTGGACGTACTGCGGCTGGTCCCAGGTGGACACGTCTGGCAGCTTCATCACGTGACCTGCAGCCGCGATGTGGCGCAGCACGTCGGCTCTGGAGAGGAACTTCCCCTCGCAGCCGTAGCAGCGGCTCTGGTGGATCTGCCTCCGGATGAAGTTCACCAGTTTGACCTGCTGGTAGAACCTGAGGTCTGAGAGGAGCAGACAGCGAGAGGTTCACACAGAGCGTCTCATCAATATTCAAACGTCTGCATTTCAATCTGCATCGTCTGTGAATCTGTGAATCAAGACTCGTGTTCTGATCCGAGTCTGAAGCTTCACGTGTTTCTCTTTAGTTTCTTTGGATCTGGTTCGTTTTGGTTTCACATTGTAATTTAGGGACTGAAGAGTTTTGTGTGCTGCTTCTCTTCTGACAACAAACTGTTGTTGCTTCTCTTGTCTAGAAGAACAAACAGTTGTGTAATCTGTTGAACTGCCTGAAGAGAAGATCTCATATCACAGAGGATGCAGGTTCTGGAGGTTGCTGGTGTTTCACTCACTGAGTTCTGTCCTCAGCTTGTGAAGATCGAAGTCGTGTGAGTCCTGAAACAAACAACACAATAACAAAACACCACAAAGCTTCAGTTGTTGTGAAGCTCATCACACAACAGGAAATCAAATCCAGACCGAGGTGAGGATTTGAGATTCTTATAACAAAACAAACCAAGGTCTCAGTTTCCTTTGAGCTGCGACACATCAAGTCTTTAACAGAATAAAAACCTGGTTGATAATATTCACACATATTTAAGTCCTGGACACGTCAGTGAACTCCGAGCAGAGAGGTTCTGGTTCTGCAGCTGGTTCAGGTTCAGCTCCTCCTGATTTACCTTCATGTGGGTGTAGATCTGCTCCATCGTCTCCGACTGATAATCACAGAACAGACACACAGCCGACGGGGGGTGAGCCTGCCAGTCCGACCAATCACTGAGGAGGACACAGACACAGATTGAAGTGTGTCGCACGTCTCCTCGGAATCTCCTCCTCTTTCTTTTCTACGTGTTCTAACTCTGCCTCCTGATGAAGATACTCACTCGTCATCATCGTTGTCGACCAGTTCGCGGTCGTCCTCGCTCTGCACCTCCTCCCACGTCTTCCCCAGCTCCTGACACCAGAGGGAACAACCAGGTTCAGAATATATCTGGTGCTGTGATCAACAGAGAACAACTGACACTGATCCAGTGAGGATGTGTCTGTAGCTTTGTGTTGATTGAAGATGTGTCTGATTGAAGCAACACAAAGAAACCACAAAGTGCCTCAGACTGATTTACCAGGTAGTTGATGATGTAGAAGCGGTCGTACTCGCTGTTGCTGGCGTTGATGCGACGATGAGCTTTCTTCCTCATGTGATCTTTCAATGTGGTTTTATCTCTGAACGTCTTCTCACAGTACAAACACTGCAGACTGAGCAGAGGAAACACAACATGAACACACAAGAACACAACACTCGATTAAATCTCTTCTAAACTTAACACAATGAACTGACATCTGCAAAGCATCAGCTGTCATTAATGGATGTGATCAGTTTCTGATCTTTAACAGATGATGAATCAATAATCAAACCATTGGAACGTGTCTGATTCCTACTTGTCCAGTTTGTTCTGCAGCGTGTCCAGGAACTCGTTGCAGAACACGATGTTGTCCGGGAGGCCGATGCTGAAGGAATGTTCTCGGGCCATGTGGTTCAGCAGAGATGACCTGGAGATGATCAATAAATATAACTGACTGTATATTTATTTAAAATATCTATCACTTGATTATTTTAATATATTCATGCGCTCGAGAGTCGCAGAGAAACATCGGTTCTGCTCTGATGGAAAAAGAAGATTCTGGATTTCTTTCCCCTGATTTTCAGAGTAAATCCTGAAATATAACCAATATATTTCATGTTTCATTTGTATTTCTGGTTCATATTCCAACAGGAGGTGTTTTTATTTAAAGCCTCATGTGAAGAACCTGTTTCCAGCGAACTGGTCGCTGCAGAACATGCAGAGACGCTGGAAGCTGCCGTCGTCTCTCTCCTGCTGCTGCTGCTCCAGCACCTCCTCCTGCCAAGAGAAACCACACTGAGGAAACACCACAGAAGAAGAAGAAGAAGAAGTCCTCCTCCAAAACCAAACCCCGAGGACAGGGAGTGTGTGTTTATCCACAGAATCTGACTTGTTGGACTCACCAGTCGTTTCTGTTGGAGCCTCTCTCGGAGGAGTCGATCTTCTGGAAGAACGTCACACAGCAGGAAGTAGTTCTCTTGTTTCTCTGGAAGAACAAATTGTTTTCAGAGTCGTTTACATTACATGTCATTTACATTACATTACATGTCATTTACATTACATGTCATTTACATTACATTACATGTCATTTACATTACATGTCATTTAGCTGACGCTTTTATCCAAAGCGACTTACATTTTTAGAACACTCAGCATTTTATGAGGGGCCATTTAGGGGTTCAGTATCTTGCCAAGGACACTTAGGCATGCAGATGGGATAGAGTGGGATTCGAACCAGCAACCTTCTTGTTGCAGAGCACCCGCTCTATCCCCTAGTTCAGTGGTCCCCAACCTACGGACCGGTTGGATGTCAGACAATATTTTCACGGACCGGCCGTTAAGGTGTGTCTACCTCTGGTACCTCTGGTGACAGCGGTAGATTTTTTTTTAATTTAATGGAATTGAGGTTTTTTTTGGTTATTTAAAATAAAAAATTAATTCGTTAATTAAAAAAAAATCCACCGAAGTCACTACAGATAGGATGTTGGAAATGGCATCAGAGTTTTTAGTGCTGTTGTGGTGATCTCAGGGTATTCTGCTGTGACTTTATTCCAGGACACCGGAGTTGTTTTCTCAAACATTCTTTTAAGGCCGCCGTCATGTGACCTCCAGCAGCTGATCTTCTTCTTAAACAGACAAGCTGGATTCACCTGGTTTGTTGATAAATGGGTCCGACAAATACCGTGTTGGTTTGTGTTCAGCGAAAAAGTGACGTGACCGAGACAAGCGTCTTGAAATGCGTAAAGCATGAGTCATAAACGAGAGGATCCGGATAATAGATAAAACAGAAGGGTTAGGGTTAGGGTTACCGGGCCGTGGCCCGGTCCCGGGGGTTGGGGACCACTGCCCTAGGCCACGCTCTCCCCTTGTTTGAAGACAAAGTTTCAGTTAAAGTCCAGATTGATCTGGTTTGTATCAATCTCTGTGAATATGAAGGATTTAAGTGAAGAGTTTCAAGCTAATGTTGCATCCAAATCAAAAACATTGTGTTTCTCTGAAGATGGTGAATGTGACTGGAGGTTGTGTGAGGATCTCAGAGGGGTCTCATGGATCTGGGGTCAGACCCGTCGACCCTCCGGTCACCGCGGTGGACAGGATTCAACAAACCGGAGAACTCACCGACTGGACCGGTGGAGTTGGTTTTGATTACGCTGCAGAAGTCTGTGGTCGGCTGCTCCAGGAATCTGCCTTTCCAGTAGAACAAGTACCTGAGAGAGGAGACGAGCTGAGTCAGCAGCATGAAGCCGTCTCTACTGACTCTCACCAGAGGAACCTCACTGGGTTCTACTTTTATTCAGCTTTTTCTCTCTCGCTCACGTTTCCACCTTTGTCTCCATGAAACAACCAAAGTCTTACAAGACTCATGAGTGAGACGTCTCCGTGAATAATGTGTGATGTTACCAGACTCTTAGCAAAGACCCAGAATAACAAGTTGAGCTTTTTATTGGTGATTAATACTTCATGGACTGTCGCAGTTGCCCAATAAGCTTACATTCATTTCATTCACACCCACATTATTAAACATAGCACCCAGGTTGAAAACGACTTGTATTCCCCTTATAAATCTGATAACATTATATTTCAGTTCCTTTCTGTTTGTTTACAGCTAAATGGGTTGTTGCTAAAATGTGCAGAGAACAGTTTGAATGTAGACAGACCCGGTGTGAGTCTTACTTCGGGAGGTCGGCGATGAGTTTGACGTCAGCGATGACGAGCTTGTGCTGCAGCAGCAGGTGTTTGAGGAGCAGGTCCTTCTGCGGCGGGGGGGTGGACTCGGAGCAGAACAGGCAGAGCAGCGGCTCCGAGGGGGGGCGCTGCAGGGCGTCCACCGCGTGCTGCTCTGGAAAACACAGCGGCTCTAGAATACTGTCCTGACCTGAGGGAGGAACACAACTCAATGAGTCACAGTGTATTTGTTCCCCAGTTGATTCATTCACTCATCCATAAAAAAGCTGAGTCAGGTTTATTATTCTTTTAAAGCCTCAATTCCTTTTTCTGTCATGATCAAACATCTGTCAAACCCCTGTATCCTCTCATAACTGAAACAACATAATAGAATAATAATCATAGAATCAAACTAATAACTGGTTTAATGCCTTAATATTCACAAACTGTTATTTCTCCCAGAGAGTGAGCACGTGTTGTTCTTGTGACTGTAACGTGACAGTAAAGCATCATCAGTATTAAACACTGACTTTCTTCAACATGAAGTTCAATTCGTTTAAAAGAAGAAACTCTGATGGTTTCAGCGACTCCGTTTTAAACTGGGACCCGTTGGGTGATGGTTTAGTGTCCTTAGTGAGCAGCTGGTAGTTCTCTGTCAATCAGAGTTCGTATTTTAAAACCTGTTAAACTGTGAAACACATGTCAGCTGCTGCTAGCTGCTAAGCTAGCTGCTAGCTGATAGCTGCTAGCTGCTGCCTGCTACGCTAGCTGCTGCCTGCTAAGCTAGTTGCTAGCTGGTAGGTGCTAAGCTAGCTGCTGCCTGCTAAGCTAGTTGCTAGCGGATAGGTGCTAGCTGCTAGTTGCTAGCTGGTTCAAAATGACGGAGAGGTTTTATTAAGAAATAAAAATCATCTCTGATCATTAAACTTCTTGATTAAATTCACTGAATCCTTCAACTCACCAACTCCCCTCCTTTCGCTGGCTGCCATCTTTGTGTCACGTGATCAAAACAGCAACCAACGGACCAATCAGAGGCCGAGGAAATGTTTATGCTGCTTTCAGAATCTTCCCGTAAAATGAAACTCCCATCGTGGTGCATTCAGGGTCTGTGAAACCAACATCATTACTTCAACAAAAAGACCACTAGGTGGCGCAGTCAGCTCAGGCTCAGTTGTTTCACTAAAATGTCAGACAGCTTTTTTCAGTTAACCACAATGAAAATAAATGATAAATAAAATATATGTAATAAAATGATAGGATTACAACTGTCAACTAATAATAAGATAGAGGGATAGATTTTATAATGATCATAATAATGATAATAATAATGAAAGTCTCCTGCAGGATGAAAACTGTTACATGTGATGCTTTATGGGTTTTATTCATACTGGATTTAGAAACTTCTACTCATATAAAATATATATTACAATAAACTGGGGAATTATTAAAATGAATAAAGTAACAAAGATACACTGAGAAAGAAGAAAAATAAAAGATTTGTTGTGCTCTGCTCCTCCTCCTCCCTCTCCTCCTCCTCCTCCTCCTCCTCCTCCTCCGCCTCCCTATGGAGGTGGTGCTCTCTCGGCCTCTCCCTGCGGTGGTTGGGTTCTGCTCCTCCTCCTCCCCCTCCTCCTCCTCCCTCTCCTCCTCCTCCTCCTCCTCCCTCTCCTCCTCCCTCTCCTCCTCCTCCTCCTCCCTCTCCTCCTCCTCCCTCTCCTCCTCCCTCTCCTCCTCTCCTCCTCCTCCTCCTCCTCCTCCTCCCTCTCTCCTCCTCCTCCTCCTCCCTCTCCTCCTGCTCCTCCTCCCTCTCCTCCTCCTCCTCCTCCTCCTCCTCCTCCTCCTCCTCCTCCTCCGCCTCCCTATGGAGGTGGTGCTCTCTCGGCCTCTCCCTGCGGTGGTTGGGTTCTGCTCCTCCTCCTCCCCCTCCTCCTCCTCCCTCTCCTCCTCCTCCTCCTCCTCCCTCTCCTCCTCCCTCTCCTCCTCTCCTCCTCCTCCTCCTCCTCCCTCTCCTCCTGCTCCTCCTCCCTCTCCTCCTCCTCCTCCTCCCTCTCCTCCTCCTCCTCCTCCCTCTCCTCCTCTCCTCCTCCTCCTCCTCCTCCCTCTCCTCCTCCTCCTCCTCCTCCCTCTCCTCCTGCTCCTCCTCCCTCTCCTCCTCCTCCTCCTCCTCCTCCTCCTCCTCCTCCCTCTCCTCCTCCTCCTCCTCCTCCCTCTCCTCCTGCTCCTCCTCCCTCTCCTCCTCCTCCTCCTCCCTCTCCTCCTCCTGCAGCCTGTTCAGGTGTGTTCAGGTGCTGCATTATTCACACGGAGCTCAGCAGCTCTAATTAAACCCTGGAGAGAAGCGAGGTGGAGGCAGCGGCCGACAGACACCGCCGCCAACTTCTGATATGGATTCCTGATATGATCCAAAACTCCCACATGAGCTACATCAGGTTTCAGAGAACTGTGTTTCTCTCCAGCACCTGCCCACATTCACAGAGATGTGTGTTACACATAGAATGTTCCTCACATCAAACTGCAGCCGATCCCACAACAAGAAACCCAACAATCCCCCTCTCTGATTAATACAGCTGCATCCCAGTGGCTCCTGATTCATCTGGAGATTAAAATCCTCTAACAGGCGGATTAACATCAGCACAAACACTTGTTTTCAAAGTACAATGAAGATAAACATCATAAAATTCATTTAAATAAAATAGTGAAATCTGAAGCAGGAAACAACTCCAAAAACAATGGAGCTGACATTTCCCATCATGCATATGGAAAGAATGGCTGTTAAAAGGCCTGAAACGTGACACAACACTCAGCTGTAATGTCTTCATAATCCATAGAATTTAATTATTTATGTTTTACATATTTTTGTTAGTCTTTGTTATTCCACATTTCACATTCTTTGTTGGTCGTCCATTTATTCAGTCTATAAACAAAAGCCACAAAAACATTAATGTGAACTTATCTCCTGATCTGTGTGTCCTGCACCAGATGGGTCAAAAGCACAGGTTAAATTTCCCTTCCTGCATGAGTGTGCCTGTGCATGTCTGTATGTCTGTGCATGTGTTTGGGACTAATAAATGCACCTTAATCATCTTAATCCTCTAAATAATATGAAAAACCCAGTGAAGACGATTTGACCAGTTCAAGTTCAGGTGAATTCTGACTTTTATACTAGAAAAATGAAAAGTTATTCCTCTGAACCAAGTGTGAAACTGTGATAGTGATTTTTGTTTAAGAGGAGAAAGGACCACGGTGTGATGTGTGTCAGCTGCTGAATGAGGACAGTCTCCATGGTCTGTTGCTGTCTGTTGTCCAGTCTGTTCCCTCCCACACCTCAGATGAGTCGGGTCGGTTTGCATCAGCTGCTCTGAAGTTTCCTGGTCTTCTTTTGGTTTCTCCCGTACTTCGCTGTGACCCACTTCCCTCAATTAAGCTTTCAAATAATCTGAACCACTGGCGACACTGAGGATCTCCAGTTCTTCAAAACAACATGTTCAGACTCCCCCTCCTTCTCCTCCTCCTCCTCCTCCTCCTCCTCCTCCTCCCCCTCCTCCTCCTCCTCCTCCTCCTCTGACGGCCACTCTCCACTCAGGTCCATCCTGGATGCTGCTGGCGACCCACTGTTGCATAGCAACGGTGTGCTCAGCACCAGAGCTTCTATTGTTCGGAGCTGGAGAAACTCAAAGATGTCATTATGTGGGCAGAGTCGCCCACATGGGTCAGTGTCAGCCAAGAGGGCTCTCATTCCTCTGCTCTCTCTCTCTCTCTCTCTCTCTCTCTCTGTCCGTCTCTCGTTCAGTTGTGTTTATGATGTGGACACACACACATCAGTACTTCTGTCTTTGTGAGGACCCTCACTGACATAATACATTCCACAGCATACCCCAAAAATAGGACCAGCCGACATGTCCTCACTGCCCCCATCTCACAGTGGACCTCACTAACATGGATGGAACAAACACACGCTGTGAAGCAGTGGCTGCAGAGACACGTGGAATAAAAGAGAAAAGGGACGAAATGATGAAAATCACAGACAAATATATTGAATATTCTGCTCATGACTAGAGGACGAGTCGTCCAACACTTATCTCGTTCTTTAAGTCTCAGACACATCAACTCATATTTGTCCTCTTCTGATCAAACATTTTAATTGTTCAGAACCACGTGGACACATGGGGTCCATCAGCTTAACCTGCCAACTCCACTAAAAGACACACAAACAAACACAAAACAACTACAGACGGACACACAGGAATTCAGAATCCCCACAAAGACTCACACACAAAACACACAGAGTCAAAAACAAAGAGACACGTCATCCTCCAAAGCTTCAAAACTACAGTGAGACAGTAAAATGTCCACGGACTTGAAAAACATCCACAAAAACCTTCAAGGTGCTGAAAGTCGGATTCACACAGGAAACAAACAGTGGATTCAAACAGCCGCCATTCGTCTAACATCCTGTTGTAATTATTTTGACCACTAGAAGGCATCTAACAATAAAAACGTAATAGTTCAACAAGAACATGTGTGATATCTCATTAGCTCGGCTCAGGCACCACTTTGTTCTACAGATTTTTTTATAAATCCACTTGGAACAGTGACAGACGCTTTAGTAGAATTACATGAATTGAATAATGAGCTTTTAACCAGAAATGTTTCCTGTGTCTGTTCCTCATCAGTAATGTTACACAACCTCTCCTCAGAGAACATCATGAACTGGAAACGCTGCTGTAACGGCCGTGGGCTGCAGCTCTGATAATGGTTTCCACATTCCCCTTTTAATTAAGCCCTGAAGTAGAGTCCTGACGTGTTATCATAAAGAGCGACGCCTCCTTTAAAGCTCGGATTGGTTCGAGTTCCAGTTTCTAACTGTTCTTTCCTTCATCTCTAATTGTGCCGCTCGTCTTCTCCCCGGCAGGAAGTGGTTCTGATGAAGCTTTTATTCTGTTGATAACGAGTCATCGGTTCCAGAGACACTGAGTCAGTCTGCTGAATGATGAACTCTTTGCTTTAAGTCACCTGACATGTGATGTCACTAATAAGGTTCCTACAGACCATAATAAGAATTAAATTGACATTTGATTGGTTGTTAACTATGAAGCATTAAACATGTCATAGTTATAAATCATAAATAAATATAGAAATGAATAATTACTACACACATGGAGTAAATGTAAATGAAATGACTATTTCTGTATTTCAGAAAATGTTGTCCTTCGTATTCGTCCTTCGGTAAAAATAAGTAGAAACCTCAGAGAGAGCCACATGTGAGGGATCCCTCTCCCAGGACGGACAGAAGTGCAATAGATGCCACGTGTAGAAAACATTCATCATTAAAGTCTTTAGCAGCACTGATGCAGTCCCGCTGCAATCACAGTCCATGGTCAGCAACCAGCAGGACCACGATCCAGCATCCAGACCAGAGGCCACTCCAGTCCTCAGTCACCGTCCACCGCCGCCCACCAGGACCCACCACGAGCCACCAGGACCCACCACGAGCCATCACCGCGGCCCTGGTCCACCTCCTTTACCCAGTGCCAACGCGACACAGGGTCCGCCACCAGCACCACGATCAGCCCACACGACACAGAATCCGCCACACTGGGTCCACCACTGCGACCCCCGATGCGCGATCCACAAACAGCAATCCATGGTGCGGCCACAGAGGCCCTGGATCTGCGGGTGTTAAAGCAAAGGGACCCCGGGGAAGGGGGGGGGGTTAGGGATGGAGAAGAGGAAGGAGAAGCTGGAAAAAGAAGCTCCGTGTGTCATATGTCATTAAATAGAGCAAGTTACGTTCTGCCTCACTAATTAACTCTAACTATAAGCTTTATCAAAAAGAAAGGTTTTGAGCCTACTCTTAAACAAACAGATGGTGTCTGCCTCCCGAACTGAAATTGGTAGATTATTCCACAAGTGAGGGGCTTGATGGCTAAAAGCTCTGGCTCCTACTCTACTTTTAGAGACTTTAGGGACGACAAGTAAGCCTGAATTCTGGGAGCGGAGTGCTCTAGCTGGTTTATAAGGTATTAACAGCTCTTTAAGGTAAAAAGGCGCTATATTATTAAGGGCCTTGAAGGTGAGGAGGAGAATTTTAAATTCTATTCTAGATTTAACTGGAAGCCAGTGTAGCTGTGGGATGGACCTGGATTCAGATCTGGACTCAGAGCTGGATTCTGATCTGGATTCAGAGCTTGATTCGGATCTGGATTCTTGAAGGTTGAGGCCGACCCTGCTCATCAGATCCTGTGTGAACACTCAAACTAACACTGGGTCTTCTGAGTCTCATCACTTTATGACTTCACTGTTTCATCCGAGGTCGATTTATCTACAAAGATCAGCTGATATGAGCCTTTCACAGAGATATGTGTTTAGGTATACGTTTGCTGATTCAAGCCAATATGAAACATTTATTCTCAAATGCAGAAAAGATGCATCTATGTTGACATTTTATGTTTATAAAATATGTTTCATGTTCTATATATTACGTTTATATGTTTTGGGATCTGCTCTAGTTCTGTTACGATGACTTGACCAGGAAATACACTGAGCTGGATACATTCATTGATGGTTTGACTCTGCAAAGAGGAAATATATGGAAATATGAGCATTTTGGGTAATTGACCAATTATTTGTGAAATATCATATATTATTTTCCCTTGTAGTGACCGTCCTGTTACTTATGATAGTTTAATATTATGACCATTATTATTATTAATATAAATTAATCACTATTTTTCTTGTAATATTACGACTTCATCCTCGTAAATTTGACATTTTGCCTGTAATTTACAACTCTACACTCAATCATTTATGATTTATTGTAATATGATCACTGTATGTTTGTAAAATAAATAATATTTGTACATTTCTTTCTTTTCTTGTTCAACAATGATTTTATCCTTGGAAATCTATAACATTCTGCTTGTAAACTTTATTTCTGTAAATTTACTTTTTTCTTGGATTATATTGTCGGAGCAGGCTTTAGGACCCGGGGGGCGATAGGTGACGTAGAACAACAACAGGAAGTGGAGCGCACGTTGCCGGTAGGTTGTGTGTTCTGTGTGTTAGCTTCAGTAGCTTTAGCTTCAGGGTCACCGGTAACGTTGGGAGTTGAACCGGCCGCCTCTCCCGCTCCTCTGCCGCGTGGGTCCGGTAACATCCGGTACCGGAAGCTCTTTGTGAAAACGAGTCTGTTTGAAAGGTGTCCCCTGCGGTTAGCTTCAGCGGCTAGCAGCTAGCATCCCGCTCACAGAGCTGCAGCTTTAAAGGAGACTGAGGTAGAAAGTAATCAAGTACAGAAAGTAATCAAGTACAATTATTCAGTCTCTCATCACACGTGATCAGCGAATAAGAATCGATCAGCTGATCAACAGACCAATTACTGACAACTACTGAATCACATGTTTTCAGCTGCTCGTTGATTCATCATAGATCATAATTAATGTCAAACTAGAACATGTGAATCCAATGGAACCAGAAGAGAAGGAATATTATATAATATCTTATAACCACGATAAGGATTTAAAGAGAAACTTTGTATTGGTGATAGTACTGAGGTATTACTATTGAAATATTACTTTTTTTCTCGTAACATTATTGTTATTATTGTTATAACAATTTCGAACCTGTAGTCGATGTGATTTTCTCAAACGAACACTGTTTTTTTTATGATGAAGTTATTTGTCATGTGAAGATTTAGATATTTTTTCTGTCAATGTGAAATTCATGTGTTTTGGTTCTAAAATTTAGAACCATTTAGAATCTGAACTTTATGATCGTCTGAGTAAACAAGCGAGTGAAAGATAATGGTGTTGTGTTGTTGTGTTACAGTAAAGAGGTTTTACTTTGTTGTAAACTGGTGCAGTATGGTAACCTGTGTAGCAGTGTGTGTAGCAGTGTGTGTAGCATGGTGTGAACTTGTGTAGCAGTGTGTGAACCTTCGTAGCAGTGTGTAGCAGTGTGTGAACTTGTGTAGCAGCAGTGTGTGAACCTGTGTGTCATGGGGCTGGACAGTCTGGAGTTCAGATCCTAACTCACCTCAGCAGGACGGAGGCTTCAGTTCTCTGGAACGTTGTTAACCTCATATCAGAAACATCACCTCTGTGAAGCAGCTCCTCCTCTGGTTCCTGTAGATGTTTCTCTGAGCCTCTGAGGCTGGAGACAGATCAGTCTCTGCTCAGTGGACTCACTCTGCTGACGTCTCCTCAGCTGCTTCCAGTTCTGCTCTGTTGGGAGAAAGCTGAGGTTTGTTAGTTTGGTTTCTGCTGATCACCTCCTGAGTGGCTGCAGAACAACATGCTGGGACGGGACCCTCAACAAACTCATTTCTATATGCACATGTTTTCTGCATAGTTTATTCTTCAAAATAAAAGCTTCCACATGTACAAACATTAAATTGATTGGACCAATCAGGAGTGCCACTCCTAGGATTGTTGTGTTTTACAATAACCACAAAGTTCCATACCATTCTGTTTCAATGATGAACAATGATATGGTGTGTCTGTTAAAAGCTCATCTCGCTTTATACTCACGTCCACATGTAGTTGGACTGTTTGACTTGTAGAACCTGAACTGTCCACATGTCTCAGCCTGGTCTCTGTCCCCGAGCGGCTGAGCTGATGACATCATCACTGTGGGTCCAAACTGCCCATCAGGCCTCCAGGGTGGGCGGGGACTTCTGTCCTGTCTCTGCTTCTGTGGCCTAGAAAGACACGTCTAATGTTCTGCATGAGAGACAAATCCCATTTGTGTCCCAGCAGGCAGTGGGGCTTCACCCCCCCCCCTCCCCCCCCTCCCCAGCTCACAGTCGACTCTGACACCCGTCCAGTAATCACCTTAGTTTTGGCTGAGCGAGCACGGTCATGGCCGGCATCGCACTGCGCGGCCTGGAGATGAATAAATATTGGGTGATGAGGTTAAAGAGATTATCCAGCAAATGACTTCTCTCATACAAAGTGCCTGAGACAAAGTCAACCAGGGGCCAGGTTCATCCAGGAGGTTTTCTGTGGCTGCTGAAGTCGGACTCCGTCCAAGACCACGATCAGAAAGTTTTCAGAGCAGGTTTGATTTGCTGTCGTCCTCTCTGCTCAGGTGGGGGTCCCGGGCCTTGTTGATAAGGCCAGAGGCAATAAAAGTCGGTAATAAATTATCAGGAGTTATGTCCCTGATGTTCATGAGCATCTCTCTGGTGAAAGAGCTCCCGGTTTTTAGGCAGAAAAACTGAGTTAACAAACAAAACAAGACAAAACATCATGCACCAAATCACCGAAGCAGCCATCTCGGCTCCATTAGGGCCTTCCTGTGTCCCGGCTCCTCTCTGCCTGGTCAGTCGAGCCCCATCAGTGAGGCGTGAGATCTCCATCTGCAGGCGGCCCCGTCCTTAAAGAAGCGCTGGTTCCTACTGAAAACATACATCTTTAAAAACAACTCACAAATATATAGTTTCATGTTTAAAAAGTAATTTCCAAAAAACAGCTGGACCCTAGTTTGAATAAAAACTGAGTCTGGTTGAAATGGTGCATCGGTCTGGAACACAACCCCCTGTAAAGCAGCAGATTAAGTTTTAGTATCTACTGCAAAAACATATTATATTAATAGATAGAGTTTTAATGAGTGAGCCTCAGGTGAACAGTTCCCCTGCTTCATGCTAAGCTACGCTAACTGGCGGCTGCTTGAAGAGAGAATGGTTCTGCACAAACTCCCAGATTCTAAGACTATTCATTTACTGATTAGAGAACTCCGCTGCCATGTTCCATAAACCTCATCTAGCAGCAGAACTCGACCTTAATACCAACTGGCAGCAGTAACTGGATTTCAGCTGTTTCCATCCGTCACTCTCCCAAGTTTCCATCAAACTTATTTGTGGGTCAGGGTTTTTATCGGGCTGTGCTGCCCCTGCAGATCCCAGGACTGCTGCCGAGGCAGAAGTGGAGCCGGTTTGGGGGAATGTCTCGGCGTCCGGCTGTAATCACTGAGCTGCTGCTGTGCTGCTTCCTCCCCTGTGGATTTATCGCTCTGGAAAACCTTTGGAACGCCAACATTAGTCACCGGCTGAGATGGAGTCTGGCCCAGAGACCCAGAAATCCAATTCTAGCAATCGGAGCGAAAACCGACCACAATGTCTCTGCTTGATAGTGACTGATGTGCTGACCTGGGGTCTGCTGCTGGCTCTCGCTCCACAGTTATTCATACCTCCTGTATCGGGCTCATCTGAATAAATTGCAAACAGATAGTGGATTGTTTTGAATCCCTGACTGATCGCTGCCTTAGACACAAGGAGGCCTCGTCCTTCTGAGCCCCACACACATGCTTGTGCATGTAGAAGCTGGAGCTGTTATTCCTGATGCAGATTCATAACCTCCAATAAGTGTTTGTTTATGATAACCTGTCTAGTCCAATGCCACAGCTTGTTCCAGCCTCTGTTTGAATCCTGATGCTGAGACGAGCTGCATTCACTTGTTTCTCACTCTGTCGACAATATGAAGGCTTTTCCTGCAGAGTTGATAAAGACCGAACTCACTTCAATGTGCTGGAGTGAAGTGGTCAGCGAGTCGGTCACATCACTGAACACCAGGAAGCTGAGGGATACTTCATCCCTTCATTATCCCTCCTTCTTATTCCCTTCATGCTTTTCCTCAGGTTGCCATAGAGACCACATCATTTGTTTGCATTGATGAGTTTGGACGATAGGAGAGAGTTTCTCTTCCTCTTCCTGTTTGGCAGAAACAAAATGGAAGAACAAAGTCACATTTAGGCTTTTGTTTTGGCGAGGCTAGGAAGTGAAGGAGTTATTAAAGCTTTGATGGAGTCTAACGTTTCCTTCTGATCTCTGCCCACAGAGGGATAGAACTGGTGCTGTGCTTGTCTCAGGCCGTCTGAGCGCTGTGGGCTCTAGAAGGAAGACGAGGACGTGCCAGACGCCAACAAACTGAAATAATAATATGCATATCTCTTTGGTTGTTCATTGAAACAGCTTCAACAATGACTAACAAGATGTGAACTGGAGAGAAACAGTCACTGCAGAAGACTCTGTGACAGTGAACCAACATGTACTGAACCAATTTAACCAGGAAGGTCAAACAGCTCATTGATATTCAACACAAATTCAACAGAGAACATCTGTGAAATGTTCGGTGCTGTAGTTATTTGTAGAATGAACAAAGTGTAGATTTGTGGATAATATCCGTCGGTTTGATTCCCAAAGAGTTGACAGAGAAGCAGTGAAACTCTGTGACAGCCCTGTGCTGTGTAAAATGAGTTTTTAATTAAAAGCCAACCCAAGTGATGAAGTGTAGTTTGGAGGGGCCGTGTGTTCTGATCTGGACGTTTAGCTAACAGGAGCAGAAAGTCCTTTGATGTGGAACCTGCTGAGTCAGCCACACGGTTGAAATGTGCAGACACGAAGCTACAGGAAGGAAACACGGTGGTTTGAACCCGAGTGCCGCGAGGCTGCGATGAGAGAGAGGAAACCTGGAAGCTCCTCATCCAGCCTCCTCTGATGATTCACTTGTTCACTGAGAGGAGTTATGTGGAAGTGTAATGGTAATATGTTCACGTCAGGACGGATTGCTCCGGTAGAATAGATTCCTCCCTCCAGCACATGGTGGGTAAGTGATGTCTCACCGAGCCCAGTGGTGTTTATTTGTTCTGATGAAACCCGACGTCAAGATGTTACATTTGATTTAATGATCAACAAGAAAACTCTGAATGAACCAGTTTCATCTGTTCAGGCTGATTTCATCTGTAGTGAATTATCAGTACTTCATCATCTAACCAGTTAATCTGAGCTGGTTCCAGGTTCCAACATGTCGGCCTCTCCTACGTCTGGTTCAACTCCGGTTTCATCTGGAATCAGCTGAAGACCCGATATGTGTTTAAGACCTGTCTCTTGTTAATCGACTCTGTTGTGTGTTGTGTGTGTTGTGTATCTCAGAGACTTGGTGCAGTCACAGACACTTGGCGCCTGCAGAGGAGCAGTGTGTTGAGGGACTGCTCTGCTCTTTTGATGATGTTTCATTTGAAGTGTTGAGATGTGGAGGTAATGGCTGTAGCAGATCTCCGGAGTGAGGCCAGTGTAGATCCAGACGAGGCTGGGAGCTGTGAGCTGGAGGCGGCGGTGCATGGCTGCTGCTGCTGCTCGCTCATTTCACGCCTGTCTGGTCCTCCTGCAGCGCGGCGTGAAAAGCAAAGTGGATGAGATACCGTCGGGGGGGAACAGGAGTTGTGTGTTTTCATTGTCAAATCTGCAGAGTTGACAGAAGGTTCCTTTTGGATAAAGCCCATCGTGTGTTAGGATGATATGTGAGGCTGTAGTCCAGGTTACTGTTCTCTATGTGCATAGATTATTATTATCATTAAACAAAATGGGTTTTTACAGTACAGTCACAACAAAGATACAAATACTTTATGAGATTTAAGATTTACTTTCACAGAATATGATTCATTTGACTATTATTGATGGTGTGTGTGTATATAATATATGTATTTAACCTCGGAAAAGCATAATCCATCTTTATTAACTGTCAGTAAATACATTTTAAATCTCACTTATTGTTCACGTATTATAAACCTGCAGATAATATGAAGCTTCTCTGTCAGATTAATTAAGTGCATATGCTTTTATCTTTCTTGCTGATGATTGTGTGTAGGTTTGTTATCAATGTTGTGTCACCTAAACAAACGACCATGCAGTGACAAGGATCTTTATAATTTTGGGATTCAACATTGTGGTTGAGTCAGAATATTGAAATAAATGTCAGTAACACGTTGAACGATGTAATATCAATTGAAAGAAAAGTAAGTTACCTTAGGAAAAGTGTTAATTTAACTTTGTCGTTGTTGTGATTGTGTTATTCTGTAGTGCTCGGCTGATTCTTCTTCGTGTGTTTCACTGGTTTCTACCCTGTGACCTTCTTCCTCTGTGCTCTTCTCTCTCCTGCTGCTGCGTCGCCCTGCTCTCCCCAAAGGGATCGATAAAGTTTAATCAAACTAATCTAACCTGATTGTGTTCTCCTGTGTGTGTTCGCGGCTCTGATGTTGTGGCTTCCTGTGTGTGCGTCCAGGTGATGGCCCAGCAGGCGACGGCGAGGTGGCGCTACGTGAGGGCGTTCGTCAGCGGCCTGTTCGTGGCCGTTCCGGTCACCGTCACCGTCCTGGACCGACTGGCCTACGTGGCTCGAGTGGAGGGGGGGGTCCATGCAGGTGAGACACCAGCACCACGTCCACCTCCACCAATCAGAGCTCGGTGCATCGGCCCTGTGTGAAGTGAGATGAACGGCTCCTGAGATTCCTCATTGTTTGGATTGCTCTCACTTCCTGAACATGTGTATGGAAACGAACAGGAAGGAGTTGGTGACTTCCTGCGACCTTCTGACCTTCTGACCTTCTGACCTTCTGGTCGTGGTCTTCATCCTCCTGCAGCTGCTGGACTTTGCCTCCATGGACCTGCAGAGTCTTTTCTTCATGTTTCATTCTGTGTCACATGTCCGGAGGGTTTCCTGAGGCTCGGCTCACTCTCTGCTCTGAAGCCGAATCTTTTACTGAGTTATTAGAATCAATATAAGTTATTGTTCAGAGCATTTTTCAATTCTAAACAGCTTGAGCATGATAGGATTTCAAATGTAAAAACTTTGCCAGTTCAACGGTTCCAATCATTTTAGCTCTGAACGTCCGACTGAATCTTTGACTCTCATCTCTCACGAGCAGCCGAGCGTGGCGAGCTGGATCCAGATGGTTGTGATGGCGACAGGACTCGACTCGATGCTCTCGGGTGAAGCTCAGGAATCATAACACGGCTCAGGTCATTCTGAGATATTTCACATATCATATCTCTGAGGGCAGAGCTGAAGCTGAGGCCTGTTGGGCTGGAAGAGGTCGCTGCTGTGCGGCTGCACAACAAACACACAAACTGAGAGCAATCAGTTGGTGGCAAAATATTCAGATCTCAAGGAAATGCACATGTGGTGTTCAAAGACAACTGGACTTATTGAATTGTGTTTCTACTTTTCCCAATTGTACACGTGTGCTGTTGCACATCTGAAGATACCAGGACCTTCTCACATCCAACGCTTCTTGAATCCATCTGATTTGAACCTGATGATTTTGACACCTGGTATTAAATGAGAAATGATTTCATGCTCTAATGTTCAGAATCACGTTCCTCAGACTGTCCAGCGCTGCAGCTCCTCTTTTCAGCCTCTGTCTCAAACACTTGGTTTTAGCTCCTTAAGACCCGCCCCCTGATGATGCCCAGTCTGCTCTGATTGGCCGGTTGCTCAGCTGTGTTGTGATTGCTCAACCAATACTAGGCCCTGCTGGTTTGGAACAGTCACATGGGATAACCATCTACACACATGTTGTATGTGGCTCGACGACACAACAATATTAACACGCGTGTGCAGGAGCGTCACAGTGTGTCTTTGACCAATCAGAGCATCGGCCTCTGTCTCAGGTGCATCCTCACTGTCCTGGGGTCAGATGTTGGTTAATGAACCGTGTCCCACCTGCTCCCCCGCTCCACACACAGCATCTTCTGCTGAGAAGTGTTGACCAGTAGTTACAGACAACTCTGCTGCAGGCAACACAACCTCCTGTATTCTCATCCATGAGGAACCTCCTGCTCCTCTGAGAAGCAGACGTGCACCAGAACAAACCAGAATGAGTGTCTGTTGGGTTTTGACCGAGCTGGTCTCCTGTCACGCAGCTCGTTATCCCTGACATGTTGCATTATGCATGAAACACTCTGCCCTATTTTTAATGAGCATGAATATTAAAACCTTAGTGTTGCTCTTCAGCTGGTGTTGTGTATTCGCCGTGTGCTCTGGGGTCACGAGGTCGACCTGTGAGAACATTTGATTGAATCTTATAACGAATGGTGGTTGATGTAGAACAGGAAACAGGTTTGTTAGATGAGATGTTTACACGTAACTTATTAAAAGCATCAACACGAATATGAACTTTATTCTTTCCTTTAATTCACTGGCACACGGAGTCGGGCTGAAGATGCCCGTCTCTGCTGCCGGTTATTAAAAAGTTGAAGACACGTTGACCCCGGGCGCGGGGGGGGTATTATGCATGTTATAATAATAAAGCAGTAATAAACCTGATGTGATTCCATCATCATCATTGTTTAAACTTTAGTCTGATCAAATCTGTGTGTGTGTCGTCATGGTAACTGTTGTCTGATGTGATCAGTAATATATGGTTGTGAATATCAGAAGGAAAAATAACAAGAAGACAACTCAAGATAATGATCTTTGACTGAGTGTCATTTAAATTCAAATATTTTCTAAAATAATTTGATGACTGAACAAAAACTAAAACAGAGGAGGCCGAGGTTGATGACCCATACTGCAGTTAGCCACCAGGGGGCAATCAAGAGGCTTTGGCTCCACTCTCGGGAGCTGTCATGGCGTCCATCTTTATTTACAGTCTATGAAAATGACTCAATGAGACATCTTCATTTATTCAGTTTGACTGTGAATACATGACCAGTAACTTTATCTCTACTGTGTTAACCAGTGTTTACCTGAGAGTGAACCTGGACTCATATTCAGACAGATGTAACTGAGTAGATTTTTACAGTACTTTAGTCTCACAGGAGACGTTTAAATTAGAAATTCACTCATTAAATCTCAGTCATGATTTTCACGAACAGAAACACAGGTTATTCACTATCCGTTGTTTTCTCTACGTGTTGCCAAGAAGCAGCGCTGCATGTGATCCAGTGATGGGTTAGACATCCACTTCTCTGATGTGGGCCTCGCACACACACCTTTTATAAATCTTTGACTGGACCAAAGAGTTAAATCAATACTTTAAAACAATCCTGGTTCCTAAACTCCAGAATTCTATTGGACATTGAAATTGAACACAATAACTGTTATTGGTTTAAAGTGTGTGTGACTTAAATGTTCAAATATAAATAAGGGACATTCTTAACTCATTTAACAGCTGTACTGTTCCGTGTGGACGGAGAAGCTGCTGCACACGCGTGTCCTCGTTCAGCTCGTATGTTCGTATGTTTCCAGACCAACAGTGAAACGTGAGAGTCGGTGGAAGTCGTCGACCTTTTGACCAAAACTTTATTCATTCTGCTCTATTACGCTGAGTCACCACTGCTCATCCCCTCCTGTGTTAGGCCTCATATTGTTCATATTTGAGGGGGAGGAATGTGTGTGTGTGTGTGTGTTAGAATGTGTTCAGCTTCATGTAAACTGTGTGTGTGTTTGTTTTGCAGCCGTCCCTGAACCCAGACAGCGGCTTGGACTGTGACATCGTCCTCCTGAACCGTTGGAGCGTGAGGAACTACGAGGTCCAACGAGGGGACATCGTCTCCGTCGTGTGAGTAACAGAGAGAACACACAGTGTCATGAGGACAGCTCAGTTATCTGCTGGTGTCTGGTTTATCATCTTCTGAATCACGTCAGACGACCTCTGCTCGACCTCTGGGACGACCTGCTCATCATATGATCCCAGCAGAATGCTGAACCCTGATTTGTCCCTCATAGAACAAAACATGTGCTGCTAATAGATGCTCTGTATGAATGTGTGTGTGAATGAGTGAATGTAAAACTGTACTGTAAAGAGCTTTGAGTCATCAAGACTAGAAAAGATCTATATAAATACAAAACCATTTACCATAACCATGATTTAGAGTCAACCTGATTGAACCTCTTCACCATCAGCCTGATGAAGACGAGCTCCTGATGGTGAAGGTGCAGCAGGGCAGCGTCTCACAGCTGGACAGCGGAGCTCAAACAGAAAAATGGAGACACAGGTTCTATAAAGTTCATCTGAGCTCTGCAACACTTTGACATTTAGATTCAACCTGTCAACCTCATGACCTTTACAGCTCCGTGCACGCCCCCCCCCCTAGTCTTCCATCTTAATGCCACCTGTTCAGCCTGCAGCCCTGTGATCGAGGGCCTTTCTCCCCGAAGCAGCCGAGTCGTCCACACGTGAAATAGATCTGGATCAACTCTCCTCATTGGCAGGGACTCTGTTAAAACCCCCATGAAGCTGCATCCATCATCCACCAAGCATATTACCTCGGATTTAAATTAGAAATGTGATACTGCAGCGCTGCAGGGGGGGGGAGCCCTGCTTATAATTGGCAGTCATTTTAAAGGGAAATTGTTCAAGGGAATAGAGTCCATGGAGTAATATCTTATTTACAGAACCCCTCTGGTTTCCAGTGTGGGCCGGTTGAGGGACAGATCGGTTCCCTGTGTGTGAGTGGGCGAGCAGAGAGCGAGACAAACACACAGCTGTTTGTCACGCTCTCACACAGACCATTACAAACTGATTGATTTCATGTTCGGCTGTGAACAGAATCATTTGCCTCTGAGCGGCCTCAGAACTGATTCCTGTAAAGCATCATCTTCTCTCGGATGGGGAGGAAATGTTTCTTGCGTGTTATGAATTGGCGTCACAGAGATGAATGGAGTCCCCGCTGCTGCTTGGTTCATGTTTACGTGGAAGTGCGTGATGACAGTCATGTTGGCTCAGCGGGGGGGGTCGGCCTGTCAGTGAATATCCATTGAAAACTCTGCAGCCACTGAAACCTTCAGAGGAGCCGCTCCTCATCCTCCTGTCAGTGTTTGCTTTGAGTCAAAGAGCTCAGTCACAGCGGCTGCCATCTTTAGCTCGCTCTGACTCTGACCCTCTGCTCAGTGAGTCGAGCAAGGCACTAACAACTGTGATTCTCCCTGAGGAGGCACCGAAAGGAAAAGTTCATCCAGAGGACTGAAACCACTGTGGTGACAGAGCCTTTGTAAAAAGACAAACTCCACTGAAGCAACACGTCCAGAGACTGAGAGCTCCTTTCCTTCAGTTCACTAAGTTACAGCTGATCTCTGAGCGTGAACTCGTCTGTCGGACAGGTTTTATTTCTCAGTGACATCATGTTTTTGTGTAACCTCACAATGCCTGGATACACGTCAGGTAACGTCTGTGTTCTGGGTTGCACTGCTTGAAGGAAGGAGAGGAGAAATGCTCTGTGACGTATCCTCCTCACACGCTATCATCCCTGTTAGCAGCTACACCCACAGGAACCTCTGTGACACCAGGAAGCAAAAACACAACACTCCCCATAGTGCTTTCACAACGTTTAGATACAAATGACACAGCTGCTGGGTTTGAACAATCCTAACTCTTACAGTTACATATAACCTCACATGCATCATCTACAGAACAAATACAATCTGTCTCGTTATGTTCCATCAGGAGCGTCGGCCGAGTCAAGTGTCCTAATATCATCCTGATGTTGAGTCTCAGCCAGATGTGAAAGATTTAAACCTCTGTATATCATTTAATTCCCTGATTATTAACCAGGTAACGAGAGGAGGTCACCGATTGGCTGCTGTGATCACGTGTTTCACTTCTGATCTGTAACAGCAGACACAGTTCTTGAAGTTTAGAAAACTGAATCAGAAGCTGAGAATCTTAAATGAAAATTCATGACAGCATCAAACTCCTGCAGCCTGCGACGCCTCATTAGTTTGTGTCGTTCAGTTCTTTACAGACACTTTGTTTTTCTTCTTGTTATCTCGAACCCGTGCATCCGTTTAGCTGCAGCACGCCGCTCCCTCCCATCGCCGCCAGTGGGTTGACATAATGAGGTCACGGTGCAGAGGGAGCGACTCACTTAGAGGCAGCAGGTGGCGGCAGAAGGAGAAGCAACCAATCAGGGAGCAGCTTCATATCATATGACATAAATACACACATCCTGTCATTTCATGGCCTTTCTTCTGTCTCTCACTGTGAAGAGGGCGACTGGTTGTGTAGTGTGGGGGTGGGGGGGAATAACAAGAACACAATCAGCTCCACAACAAACTCTCAGGTTCACACTGTGGGATCCAGTGTTTCCCTCCGGCTGCTCGTGAGCTCCTTACTGGTTCTGCTCCATTAGATCATGGGCTGAGAGGCTGCTCTTTAATGAGGGGTTTTATAAAAGGAGATGTTTAGTTTTATTTAGAATAAAAAGCAGTGATGCACATGTCAGTGTTGTGGTACTTGAGTCCAGGACTCATCCCGGACTCGAGCAGTTTCTGTAATTACCCTCGGGACCAGGATTCAAGTCGCTCACTAACTGTTTCTGGTGTGAGACTCGTTAGCTTCACTTCTCCTGAGGGGTGAAGCAGGAGGTTCTGAGACCCGCGCTCACATCCACGTGCATCATGTGATCTGTCATCTCCACCGTGACTGAAGCTCCCTGAAGTCTGTGTGTTTGTCTAACTGAGCAAATTGAGTCAGACGCGTTTAATTATTCTGTTTGTTTACTAAAATTCACAGTTGGAGATTCAGTGGAAAAAGAATTTCATCTTCTGATCAAGGAGCTGACAAATGATCCCGATGACTTTGTAATAATTTCTGTGATCCAGTTAATCCTGAAAACCTCAAACAAATAGAAACGTGTCTAAACTCGATTTACACATCAAGGTTATTTAGAAACGTGCGACTGCTGCTGATGTAGAATGTGGAGTTGATGTGTAAAGACCTGGATTCAGGTCGTTTACAGACTTCACCCTCGTTCAGCTTCTTCCTGCAGCAGAGACCTGTTGCTCCTCACTCGAGGAAACATTCAACCCGACAGCATCAGTGCATCTGAATGTGTAAACAGCTCTAACTGGGACGTGTGGAGCTGAGCTGGAAGCCGCAGCTGCTCGTCCTCCCGTTAACCCCGCGTTGGAAACAAGCTTTGATCCAGGCTGAGTCTTCTGCTTCCTGTGGCCCCCCCGCTCCCAGCAGCAAGGTGTCACCACTGTTTTAACACGGTTCTGTTAATCGGCCGTGGTTCAGCTTTAAAGCCAGCGCTGGGATTTAAACCCACTGAAGACTCAACAGGAACCCAGCTCCTAAACTCTTAATAATAACTGTTTCCTCCAGATTGATGTTTACTTTCATTTTGCCGTCACGCCGTCTGACCGGCGGCGACCAGGAAGAATTAACAGAGGATTTTCTTTTGATATCTTTGAGTTATATAACCAAGAACTGGGGTTTTCAGTGAAGTTTCACAGCTAAATCGATACATGGTTTTATAGAGGCGGCATATTTACTGCAATACAATATACTGCATCGCACCGCGCCATTAAATCATGACTCAGCGTTTCATTTTCAAGGTAATGATGACAAATTAAGACGACATAAACCTTGAGTATAGTGGAGTTAATATTTCAGCTCTTTGCTCGCACATCCAGGCTGCACTCGTTTTCCAATCAGCTTATGAGTTTAGATTCTTACAGCGTTTCCCTCAAACTTCCTCCTGAAGAAGGTTCAGAGTCTGAAGACCAGTTCCTGATTCCCTCTCCACCAATCAGGAGTCAGTCTCAGCTGTCAATCATCACATCTCAGCCTGGTTTGATATCATCAAACAGCTGATTCAAACCAAGCTGATCAGAAACACATGAACAAACCTCAGGGAGATAAGAACGAGCTGAAAAGACAGAAACATCTTTACATCATTTATTTAAAGTCTACTTTGAGTTTTTTTAGTTCGGTCCCATCTGCTAACATGGAGGAGGTTTATGCAGCCAGCCACCAGGGGGCGATAGAGATGCTTTGACTTCACTTTTCTTTATTTACAATCTATAGTTGGAACCGATGACTGAAGGGGTGAATGAATCTGCTGGGAAACCTAACGGCCTCCACGTCCTCTCAGAACAGCTGATGCTCTTCAGTGTTAAAGGTGCTTCCTCCTCTTCCTCCTCTTCCTCCTCTTCCTCCTCTTCCTCCTCATCCATCTGCTTTTGAGGCCTCAGCCTGAGAAGTTTTACACAGAGTGGACCGGGTGGCCTGTGTTTGAGGTGCAGGAAACTGCTGAGAGCCGTCGTGAGAGGCAGAGATGACTGATGGTGCAGCATCCACCTGTTACCTTGGCAACCACAGGAGGAGGAGGAGGGAGAGGAAGAGGAAGAGGAAGAGGAAGAGGCAGAGAGGAAGCCTGGTTGTCTGGATGCGGGGACATGATTGACAGAACTGGCACAGAACACAGGGAGACGTGGCGTGGAACGAGGAGAGAGAAGCTTCCAGGCGCCGGCTGGATGATCCAACATGACGGGTCCTGATCGGCTTCACGTGGATTATTGCTCCTCGTACGCCGGCTCTGCGGGCGGCGCCCTGACGTGAATGTTTGATGCCAGAACTTCTCACACTGTGGGTTGTCCCAGTCAGACGCTGCATTACACTTCTCCAGCATCTGTCATGTTTAAAGCTGAGCTGCTGAGGGAGTGGGGGGGGGTGGGGCGATTCGCTGCTTCATGGTTGAAGCAGCGAATCGCCTCCTAACTCCCGCTGTCCGGCTCAGAGGAGAGAGAACAGCGGGGGGGGGTGCGTGAGGCCTCTTCATCACATCAGTGAGCCGGGGCCTCTGAGGACCTCAGTGAAGACCACACCCGCTCAACACGGGGCAGAAGGAGGAACGTTCTTCTTTATCGACCGACGGCCGTTTGTGTGTTAAACTGAAATTCAGACTCTTTCAAAATAAAGTTACCAAGAAAGAAACACAGAAGCAACAGAGAGATTATTCTTTGTGTTTTAATCTGGTTGATCTCAGAATGTCGTGACCGTGTTGACTTCCTGTCTGTCGACTCAGTTTGAAGACGGACCAGGAAACAAACTTATCTTTATCTTCAGCCTTGTCAGATAAAATATTTTTCAATTGTTATTGTTGATTTCACAGAGAATAATTGATCAATCTTGATGAATGAATCAGACATATTAGATATTTCTGTGACGGATTTGCTGAATCTAAATGTGGTTTCACAAGTTGAGTCTTTACGGAGGAATGTGCTCAACTGTCTTATTTTGTATTGGTTGTTTTCATGAAAACCCACAAAGAACCAAAGTTGTGTCAGAACTTTGTGACTTTGCGTCTCCGCCTGTGGCTCTCAGATCCAGAATCGCTGCTCGTTAAACCGCAAAATCTAATTTTTCAATTTCTACACAAGCTAATTTAGAGAGTTTGATGAGAGTGTTGAGCCTTTGGAGTTATTCGATTTAATGGAGCTCAATATGAGAACTTGATGTCCCCAATAACCGTTTATTTGTAATTTGATCTCTTTATTAGATGAAACTGACACACAGCGTCCTGGGCCTGAAGGTCTCCAGTGAGAATGAATCCAAACTGTAGAACGGTTCCTGGTCCATCAGACTGGTCTCAGGTCAGTGAGAGCTGCTGCTGCAGAGAGAAACTTCATGTCAAGATGTCGTGTTCCACATCAACGTTCTTTATTCATTTGATCCTGAAATCTTTTGTGTCGCAGTCGGTAACGTTGCTGTCAGATTTTTATAAAACACTCACCGCTCTCCAGGAGTTCTTCATTCCTCAGAAGGTTTGATGTCTGAACCCCCCCGATACCGTGCCGTTACTATGACAGCCGCCCGCTCGCTGCCGCTCTGCTCTGACTTCCTCTCCCTCTCTTTATCCTCTGCTCAGTTTCCTTTGTTAACGTTAAGTCGACACATGACACACGTCTGTGTGAAGTGGAGCCTGGAGCAGCTGAGGATCGATCTGTCCCTCGGGGGGGGGCTCAGATTCATCATCGTCCAGAAACTCAACTTCCAGTGATCGATCGGGTCGTTTCTGGATGTGTGAAAAAGACACAAACAATAATATGTTGTGTTTACAGTTTCATTCCTACTCGCTCACTGGTTAAACAGGACTTGGTTGGCTGTTGGAACATACAGGCGAGGGGCGGAGCCTCTAGAGCAGCAGGAGGCGGAGCCTGTAGAGCAGAATGAGTTGACGTCTTCGTCTTCTACGTGTCCTGCTCCTCTTCTTCATCCTGAGATGTTTGTGTTCTTCCAGTTTCACGTCACGTGTTAGAAACCTCGTCAACACGTCCACTCTGACATTTCATGATATATGATATAACAAATATAGATTGAGAAAGATACTAAGAGAGGTATAATGACCATTGTTCTGCTGCTTCCTGACATGGACTCACTCTGACATGTTACACACATGTTACCAGGAGGCTGCAAGAAGATCCAGAACATCTCCAGAGACACTGACTCACACAGACTCTGTCAGGAACATATGGGAGCATGTGAGGAGCATGTGTGTATCACAGATTAAGATAATCTTCCAACATGAATTTTGGACGAGAGAGCGGCTCTCATTCCTAGTTGAAGCCAGCGCAGAGCAAATTAAACTGAAAGTGACTGTAGGTCACAGAATTCATCTCATAATGGCAATTGGTGTGATTTCTCCGGGGGGGGGAGTTCCCTTTCCCCACAGACACAGAACCTCTACAACACACTAGAGGAGAGAAGCACAGCAGGAGTCTCATCACCAGAGGTTCCAAACAGACGTGAGGATCATCACGTCCACGAGCTTCTCCAGCAGAACAGAATCTGTCCTGATCTGGAGACAAACCAGAGCCTGAGCAGAGCTTCCACCGTTTGTGACGGTTTAAGTGAAACGCTGCGGGTGATGATTTCTTTGCCCAAAAATAAATAATAAAAGATCAGCAACGGGAACAGAAAGTTCCAAATCAAGAGGCCTGTTCAGTCGGGCAGCGAGCGGGGGGGCAAGCAGCTAAATAATACAGTAGAATTCTATTGGAAGAATTCAAAAAGCATAAAGTCGTTCATTCAGCTTCCTGCAGAGAAGCCTTGACAGCATCTGCAGCTGCAGCTTCCAGCGTCAAGATTCAGAGACGCCCTGCTGTCCGGCTCAGATGCACCCCACCCACCCCCCCCTTGCAGCAGAAATAAGAACGGCTTGAATCAGTCGCCTGGGAGTTCCGGGATGCTTAAACATGAGCCCCAGCTGAGCGTGAAGCTCTGGAGCAGAAGGCCACTCAGCCGTCGCTCTATGATAACGATCCAACCGCCATTCATCACAGACCACAGAGCCAATCACGTGCGTCTCCTAATGGCGTCCGCTCGCCGCTCTGCACCTCCAGTGCTTCCTGATCACGAGGGGGGGCGAGGGGATCGCTGATGACTCGGACGGAAAAGAGGCGGACGCACCGAGATCGTTCTCAGCTCCCCCCCCACGCAACACTCCAGTTAATGAGGCCAACACGTGGAGCACAGAGCCCGGGGGCCTGTCACCGCCAGAGCTGCGACCAGACGCAGGAATGCTCACCGCCGCGTCCTGACAGCCACTTAACGACCTGCCCCCCCGCACAGGAAGCAGAGTCAGAGCCGCGAGGGAACATCACGCTCCTCTGCTGCATTTACATAGCGGCTGTTTCGAGGTGATGAAAATAGTTTTGGGCAATTTTCCGTCTGTGGATAAATGGTGTGACGGTGGAAAAGTTCTCGGAGCTCCACCTGAGTAGCGACTTTACCCAGAGTCCTCGGCTGCAGGCTGTGACAGTGGCTAAGAGGCTCCTGTTAGTGGCTGATGTCGTCATTACCTCCGGCGAGCTAGATCTGGATTGACAGCCGGCCGGGGGGGGGAAGGGAGAGGGAGGAGGGCTTAATGACAGGAGCTCAACCGCTGCCGAATGGAGAAGGCCAAGGTCACGCCACCGAGTCGCTGTGATGTCAGACGCTCTGGAGCGACGCCGCCGGGCACCAGCTGCTCTACGCCATCGACCGGCGCCCGTGGCCTCCACACAGACACCGTCCTGCTCCTGGTCTGTGTTTTATACCGGTGCTTTCCATTGATCCGTGGGAAACTATCCGAAGATTTAATTACACCAGTAACACATAAACTGTCCAGTGGCAGCAGTAGTTACAGGCAGAGAGAAAAACGCTCAGGGCTGCGAGACGGGCGAGAGTTTAGAGGTGGAAACGATTTTCTCTTTTCTTTGTGTTGTTTTAGTTCTGGAGCTTCAGATCCATCATCACGTCTCAGAGCAGAGAAGAACCTTAATGCTAGAACTCACCTCCAGGAACCAGACACAACAGAACCACATTGATTTGACTGATTTTGCAGATTCACATTATTGAAACCAAAATGTAATTAACAAACAAATGAAGATGAATCACTGTTGATTAACATCAAACTGAAATTGATCCCTGTGGGAGTATTCATACATTACTCTGCAGGATCATGTGATGTTGTTGAGTTAATTTGTGTCACATGATCCAGTTTCCTGCTGATGTTATTGAAGTAGTAAACTCTGGGATGGAAGAACGAGTGTTTCCCTGAAGCCTCGTGAACAGTGAAGCACATCAGGAGGAACGAGAGATTCAGAGTCTCCACCGTGACACTCAGTGTTAATGAGACTGAAACCTAAAGATGTTAACATCAAGGTTCTAAACAAGTTCAAATGCTGTTTTATTAAATCATCACTGAGCTTTAATCTGAAAACACGAGATGATCAGCTGATTAATGTTCTGAATCATTCGTGACAGGTCGACTCTTTTGGCCTGAAACATTTTATAAAGTATAAATATGAAAACACAGGAGTTTGCCTCAGTTGACAAGTGACTCAGTCACATGAGCAGAAACAAAGAAACGTTCAAATCAAGAATCACTTTATTGGTCCAGTTGGTAAAAAGAGATCAGACAGAACAAAGTGAGATTTGGTTAAAAAAAACAAGTTTGTGGGAATTTTACAATATTTCACAGAATCAATTAGTTGTGGTGTAGAGTTAAATATGAGTTTACAGATGATAGAAGCATCCAGAGCAGAGAACTGAACCGAACTTCCACTTTAATCCTCTAACATGACTTCACTGTTTGTGTTTTAACTTTGAGTCTGAATCATGAATTCTTTCACCTTTATTTAAAGGCTGATGTTCTGTTTACATTATTCACAGGAAGCTTGTGTTTGACCTGAGGCAAGAGCAGATTATGTAAGTGTAACGTTCCATAAATACAGCATGCTAATGATCGGTGTGGGCGTCTTGGCTCTGAATCCCGTCCACACATCAGGAGAGAGAAGAATCACTTCTTCTGCCTGATGCCTGGAACCTGTATCGCCTTGACTGATCAACAGGGGGCGACACCACTGGCTGCCATTAGAAGTCTGATCTCAATCTGTAGTTTGAAGCCCCCGTCCAATGGGCTCAGGTCGGGGGTTTAGCTCTCCAAGGCCGTGGTGTCCTCAGTACAACGAGGCTTCAGGCTCCACCCCCTGCTCCTCCAACTTCTGGTTCAATAGACCAAGATGGTGGGGGACAAAGTGTCAAACTCAAGCAGCACAGGAACCAATGGGTGATGGGGGGGGGGACTCACAGTAGCGTGACCTTTCTTATCGCTGAGGAGAATCCCCGAGCAGACGACAGGATGTGGAGGTCGAGGCGTATGAACCTGTCTGAGAGGAAACCGAGGAGGAGGCAGGTGGAGATGGTTTCCTCACGTGGCCTCATCCATCTCTGAGACGGCCACCGCCCTCCCACGGGAGCGGCTCAAAGCGAAAGATGGTTTTTAGGTTTCTGATCTTAACCCACAGAGAAGAGGAGGAGGTGGTGTGGATAAAGGAACCTGAGCTGAGTGGAGCACAAGCAGATGATATAAGACCCCCTGCTGCTTGTTGAGCCCACAGGCAGCAACACAACCTGCTGCACCCCCCATGCTGCTCAACACCAGAAGAGACCAGAACCAACAACCTGTCACTTCCCTCATCTGCCTGTGGCTCATTGGTTTCTGCTGAAGACTCACTTCAGAATCTGTTTCATTCTTTTTCTCTTAGTATCTTTCTCAATCTATATTTATAATATCAGATAATTTCGCTTAAAGATGCACATGCACGTGAGATCAAAGTGCATGTGAAGTAACAGTGTTATTAGCACAAGGTTCAGGTTGTAACAGGGCGGTTGTCATGGTAACAGGCCACCGTGAGCGCCTACAGACCGGGGGGGGGGTTCCCCTCATTGGAGGGATTTATCTCCCCAAATATCTACGATCCTCCGTGTCCGGGCTTAGCACCACTGATGAAGGATGGAGCCACGTAGAGGACACACACAGCAGCCAGAGACTTTAATTCAAAGCCCCTATAGACACACACACACACACACACACACACACACACACACAGACACACACCACCCACACAGAGGGAACACAAGGCCACAACATAAAACTACAGATATATCGTCCTATTCACCGGGGAGATGAGTGCTGGAAAGAGCGGGGGACTGTGTCTCTGTGTGTGTGTCTGTGTGTGTCTGTGTGTGTCTCTGTGTCTCCGGGACTGTTCATGTCATCAGCTTCCCCCTTGTGTGTAGTTGAGGTCTAGGGGAAGTGTTTATTCGTTGGTATGTTAAACGTTACGTCCTCTTGTTCTTCTACATCCTCAGATGACGGTGACCGACCTGCCTGCAGCAACACGTCACCCACCAAATCATTGTGTTAATAGGTTTATTTTGATTTCCCCACATCGGACACACACATTCCCGTGTGTCGTGGGTTCTGAACCCGCCCCCTGATGAAGCCTCTCGGTAAACTGATCCTGGAGCCACTCCTCAGTTTACTGTACTCACAGCTGATGTGATGTAAAGGGACGTTCTCAGTGAACTGAGCTGCTGCTGATCTCAGTTCAGCTCCTGTCCACACAGACTGGAGCAGCTGCAGCGTTGAGTCACGTTCAGCGGTTCAGTTGCTCGGACGTGTTCACAGCCGGAGTGTGTTTGATCAGCTGGGCGTCGTCTCAGCGGCTCGGAGCCAGGAAATAACCAGCTCCTTTAAGTTCCTCCTTTCCATCGATGTCACTTCAGATTTAAACGCCATCGGTACCTGATCTCATGTAACTGGCAGGCTGATGAGTAGATGGAGGAGTATTCCAGCGTTCGGCCGGCACCACATTTGATACTGGGCAGCTTCTCTATTCCCAGTCCTCGTCTGTGTGTGCAGGTGAGAAGGATGAACCGAGGCTGACCGGGCAGATTCCTCCCTGGAGCCCGGTGGCAGGTTATCAGGGCGGCACATGGAAATCAACCAGACAAATAGAGTTCCCAGCCTGAAACGGCCGGGTTCCCTGACACTTGTCTGTCTGTAAATGTCAGGGAATTTAATTACTGCTCAAAGAGATCATCTATCTTCACATGACCTGAGTTCAAATCCCCCCCGGTGCTCCCTGTTTCATCTGCTCAAAGGGCAGAGCAGCATGTCTCGCTGATGAGGCCACTGAGGGAAATAAATTTATAATAAAACCAATTAGAACATAAACTTCAGAACCGATATCAGAGCTGATAAATACCAGATTTACCACATTTAAAAAGAACGTCTCCTCTTCTCATGTGCAGCCACAGCTCAATTTGACTTCTGGGTATTTTCTTCTTCTGTTGTTTAATGGCTGACGAGCCTTCAAACTGTTTGTTGTTTGACATAAAGTCCCAAGAAAATATTATATGATTTCATCTTATGTCTGCTGAGGTTAAACCTGAATCTCTCTCCTCCGTCGCTCCTCCACCCGAACTCTTTAAATCGTAGTGTAACGCCGGAGAGAAGCTTTTCATTTAGTATTTGTAAATGTTCAGTCTTAATCGTCCTGCTGATGTCCCGACAGCGGCAGTGCATTACTCGCTAATCATGTCCCATTACATAATTATCTCTGGATTTATTGCCAGGATCTGGTGCTCATTAGGAGACATGAATCAGAGCTGGTGTGCTGATGAAACAAACCATTAGCCGTGTTGGGATATTAACGCAGGAGGCGGCTGGAGAGGAACCTGAGATTACATGAAGTGACTGGAAACCAGCAACAGATCATTATCAGAAAGAAGGCAAATATCACCTGTGGTCATGTGGTCACTAATAATAATAATAATTGATCACTGCTTTTCTGAAGTTTAACTCTTAAGATGAACAGAAATAAGACGTCCGGTCGATTGAGGATTTCTTGTCCGTGTGGGTTAGCTTGTGCTGTAGTTAGCATTTTCTTCATCTCTGGGTTTACTGGCCAGATGCAGAAACCTCCACCTTCTCTATGTGTCTGTACGTTTTACTGCAGAGGTCAAGTTAAATGTTCTGGAAAGAAAGAATCCACAAGCCTGGTTTGGTTGAAACTTTTGATGAAACCACGATAAAAACAGTGTTTGTGTGAAACTGAGAAGAAGAACTGAGCTGGTCTGAGGTCAGAAGCATGTGAGTGATGTCACTGGTGTCCTTCACCTCAGTGATGTGATGAGTGGAACAGCTTCTCCCTGAAAAGACCTTGTTCCTGAAGACCTCTCAGGACTGGATGGACCCAGAACCCTCCTCCCTGCTCAACCCCATCTCTTCTGGTTCTGAGAGCTTTTCACAGGATGATGGATCAAACAGCATGAACGAGGTGGACTAGGTGCAGCAAAGACCTGAACTTTCATTGTGAACTCCTCAGAATTGGCTTGTTCCGATATGATTGGTTGATGAATGATTCAATCAGCCGTCACCGCAGCTGCCACCGTAGAAACAGCACCAACGTTATTTGCACAGCTTGAATCTTCTGCTTCTGGTGGATGAACTGACTCGAACATGTTCATCTCCTTCAAACAGACTTGATTTGAACAGTCCCTTCTTCTGCTGCTCTGGGATCTAAGATGTGTGACGTGTGTTTGAAATGTAAAACCTTTGTGTTGTTGAGTCTTGTTTTCCAATATGTTGTGTTGATCCCTGTCAGAAGGAGGACATCTGTCCCTTGAGACAGACGATAAGGTCCTTCTGTCTGAATGACCATTTCCAAACCATGAAAGTGTGTCGAGCAGCTCAGGACCTCTGCCCCCCCGCTGCCGCTCTGGGGCCTGATCTGGGAGCAGCTGTGGTTTGATGCTGCAGCTGTTTGTGTCGACTCGGAGGCAAAGCGGACGAGCAGCTGTGAAACCACGTTCTACCTGTTCCCTGATGTCTGATGGGATTCTGCAGGAGACTTTTCACTTCTTCGTCAACTGTGTAGTTTTGTTTTTGTTCTTCACATTGGACTCAGTCGATGCTAATGAGGCCTGGGTTTGGTTACGGGGTGGGCGGGGGGGTTTCTCTGCTGTAATAACGCTCATTAACACTCCTCGCTGGTCTAAGGGCTGTTATTCATCATCATATTTATTGTGGTTTTAGGCTTTGTATTGCTTTAATAATGCCCCCCCCCATTCATCTTGTGGTGTCATGACAGTGGCTCTGCATCCGGCCCAGTTGTGCAGGACTGTTTACTTCCTCTCTACCCACATCGCAGATATTGTAATTGTTGGATATAAATCTGGGCTGTAATGGCCCTGTCACAGTGGCTCTTATTAGTGTTTGTGAGGCTCTGTGTCTAAGGAGGTAATTAGTCAGAACTCTACCGCAGCGTTACAGGAGCTGCGTGGTGTCTCCAGGGCTCAGCTCCCTCTCCATGAACCTGCAGCTCATCTGAATGCAGGAGGAGAACGTGCAGCTCTGACCCAGACGCTCCTCATCCATCACTGAGCAGGGAGGTGCACAGCGTGGACCACAGCACCTTCTCCTCCGCTGAGTCCAGATGATGGAGATCCTCAGCACACGTCCTGAAATGTGTTGACGTGTTGCTCTCAGCAGAGTTACTGAATCCAGAGCATCGGGACCTTCTCACCTTCTGAGAGGAAGCAGTGTCTCCTTGTGTCTCCTCGGGACCAGAGACCTGAGCACTTCCAGTAAATGATTGGAGCATCTCAAAACAATGTGTGTGTGTGTGTGTGTGTGTGTGTGTGTGTGTGTGTGTGTGTGTGTGTGTGTGTGTGTGTGTGTGTGTGTGTGTGTGTGTGTGTGTAGTGTGTGTGTGTGTGTGTGTGTGTGTGTGAGTGTGTGTGTGTGTGTGTGTGTGTGTGTGTGTGTGTGTGTGTGTGTGTGTGTGTGTGTGTGTGTGTGTGTGTGGTGTGTGTGTGTGTGTGTGTGTGTGTGTGTGTGTGTGTGTGTGTGTGTGTGGTGTGTGTGTGTGTGTGTGTGTGTGTGTGTGTAAGCTGTCTCGTTGCAAAGCAGTTGCCATGGCAACGGTGGTGGCCAATGCTGCTTCTATTGTGCTGCCCATCACTGTGTGTGTGTGTGTGTGCGTTTGTGTTTATCGTAGCGTCACAGGTGTTTTACAGTCTTTTCATTTATAATAACTACATTCTTCTAGATGAAATTTGTCTGAAACGTTTTCTTAATGTGAAGAGGATCCAGATCCAATGAACAGCCTTCTCTTCTGACCAATCAGAGAAGGCTTAGCTCAGGCCGTACGATGGCTTTAGTTTACCCAGATACACACCCTCAGCTGGCTGTTCTCCCACCGAGTCACCACCACCTGCAGCTCAGCTTCTACACACTGGATCCTGCATTTTGAAATGATTATCATTAAAAATGGAAAACAAGTTCCGCGAGCGTTCCTCAGAGTCCAGAGTCTCCAGAGGAGGTCGGACTGTGATGTTCAGACAGGACTCGTGGGCTCTGTAGTGACAAATCCTGACGAGCTTTTATCCCTAGTGAGGGTCAGATCCAAGTCTTTGATCAGCAGATCAGACGCCATCAGACGCCGCTGAAGGATTCCCACCGAAGAGCTTCTGTGAAATCCTGGAAACAATAAAGAGAAGAGGAATCCCTCAGAGATTTCTCGATGGTCGTCCTTCATCACACGACAGAGATCTCTTTGATTCTTTATTCCTCCTCATTCGTGTGCAAACTGTGTTCAGAGTTAATTCAAACTTCCTCGACATTCTAGCTTTTCAATACAAAGTAAAACTTAAATCTGTTTTCAGACAGAGTGGTGTGTGTGTGTGTGTGTGTGTGTGTGTGTGGTGTGGTGTGTGTGTGTGGTGTGGTGTGTGTGGTGGTGTGTGTGTGTGTGTGTGGTGTGTGTGTGTGTGTGGTGTGTGGGGGAGGGGTGGGTGTGTGTGGTGGTGTGTGTGGTGTGGTGTGTGTGTAGGACTGCTCTCCACAGTCCTGCTCTCATTCGGGCTGGACTGTCGGGGGGGCTGGCTGAGTGGGGTCTCCCAGCGTCTCTCGTCCGAGCTCCTCTTGGCTGATCCCAGGTCTGATGGGACATCTCTCCAGTGAGTTCTGGTCAACATCTGATGGAAGACGTCCAGGAGGAGTCCTGAGTAGAGATGCCCCTGATCCACCTCCTTTCTGCTCCTTGGAGATGAAGGAGCAGCGGTTCTACTCCCTCTGTCTGTGAAGCTGAGCGCTCGTATCTACAGCCTCATTCTCTCCGTCACTGCCCAGAGCTCATGAGCACAGCGGACTGGAGATCAACCATCAACTCTCAAGCTTCTGTCCAGCTGCTTCTACCACAACATTGATATATTACTGTATTACTCCTGCTTTACTCACAGTAAATCAACTTACAGTTTAATGCAGATTCTCATGTGTCGGAGGCTCAAGTCTTCTGCAGCAGTTGCAGGTTCGATTCCGACTGAGCTCTTTGCTGAATGCATGAGTTGAAGTATTTAAACTTGTTTGTGTCTCATAACTTAATAACATTACAAAAACATTGAAGAAGTTATTGTGTGAACTCGTCCACGTCAGATACAAACACTTCACTCTGTCAGCTCCGCCCAGGCAGTGGTTATATTCATCAGAAATGAAACATAAGTGGAGCGGATCATTGTTGCGTTGGAGCCGTGAACCTGTTTTTATTCCAGACGACAAACGTCCGTTTCGCTTCATGTTCACTTTGCTCTGTTTGTCTCGTTCCTACGACATCACATCTTGTCTCTAGCTGCTGAGTGACGAGTAGAGATCAACACGACCGTCCTCTGAGGCTGTGGCAGCTTGTTTCCCGGTGGGAGCCAGTCTGCTCCGTGTTCCATGATTGTTTTAAACAAGGTCTTCTCCTAATGAAGCTCCCAGGAGGCTTCCTCTGATTCAGAGGGAACCGACTCCATCTTTACCACCGACACGCTCGGCTCTTGTTTTTCTCTACAGAGTGGACGGTCTGAGCAGCAGGCTAACTGCCCGACTCCCTCTGGGCACCGGGGGCTGACAGCTGAAGCCTATTTTCCATTTATGAATTCACAGCTCTGGCGTGTGGCGCTGCAGAGGCCAGCCTGTAAAGAGCCCCTCTGAATAAATAAGCTGTCACCTCGCATCTGTCGGGTGGAAACTTCCTCTGACTCGTGACGGGACATGAAGGGAAACACGCTTCTAACAACTGGAACCTGTGATTGTCTTCAGTCTGTGATCTGCAGCTCGTTAGAGGAGGCTTCCTTTACTTCAGTGAAACTCAGTGAAAGAGTCAAGCCAGAGAGACGTCACCTTGAGGATGAGACCTGCCGGTAAATCTGCAGTTTCATCACAAAACCATATGAAATCGATTAGTCCACCAAATCTGCCTCGATTGGATTCAGGGGCCAGAACCCACGTCATTTACTCTTGGTATTTAGATTTAAGAGTATTCTCACTGGAGAAACTTCTGTTGTCTCTAAGTGTGTGACAGTTATTCACCGGAGATCTAACTGCTGAACGGGGCCAGAACGAGAAAGTAGATCCTCAGTAGTCGGCTCTGACAGTTTAACTGGTTCGGTGGAGATTTCTCCTTAAAGTGGGTGAACGGTGTCTGATGGAAGCTTCAGAGCAGCAGTTGGAGGCAACATCTGACAGGAACAGATGGTCTGAGGAGGAGTCAGACATTTACAGAGACGTTAAGTTCCTCTGTGCGAAGGGAATGATCTGATTCTAACAGAGCGGAGACATGGATGTGAGGATGTGAGGAAGATCATTAGACTTCAGGTCTGAAGCTTTGTTTAGGAAGAATTACATTTTCATATTAGAAATCATCATGAGACTTTTCATTTCCTCTGCTCCTCTTCTCAGCCTTGGTGTCAAACACTTGGTTTCCGCTGCTCTGTCTTGAAGAATCCATGTGTGAGTAGATTCTAGATTTACGACTGATTTAGTTTCTTGAGTTAGCAGGAGGAGGAATCGATTTGTTCCAGGACATCCGGCTCTCAGGTCAGTGGAAGAAAAGAAACGTAATGAGAATCTCAAAGGCGTTTTCTTTCCAGTGTGAACATCCCGACTCGTAGACAGGAGGTCGGTGATGTGTTGTCACCTCAGTAACCTCCAGCAGGGAGGCCGGGCAGTGGCAGGGCAGTCGATAGACCTTGGAGATAACGGTGGAGATGAAGTGGACACATGTCTCCGCCCTCCACCCACACATGCACATGTATGTGCACTCCATCATGAGAGCAGCCTGTTGACCAGGAGGTCGGTCACACCCCCACAGAGCTGACTCCACACAGAGGCACATATGAAAGGGGGAGTGCTGCTGCTCGGGCTCATTATTCTCACTGTGATGTTATTAATAACATCGACTTCCTGTCTCAGCCGCCTGTCAATCACTCTCAGGCAGTAATCGGTCGCTGGTCTCTTAATTCCCTCGAAGCGTCGACTGGTCACAGACCAGCTGATGATCCTGATGTTAATCAGTGTTTTTTCAGCAGAGGTGAAAACGATAGTAAATTATATTTATTGGAGTCATGATGTGAAGCTTTAACGAATTCGCTCTAACAGACGTCTTCATCTGTCACGTTCAGGGACGAAGGACATTTAATCATATCCTATTAATTACTGTGCTGCAGCATATTCTGGATTTGAGTCTGAATTTGAATTGTCTAGAACATTTATACTTCAACAAAGTGCAATGAACTGTCCCAGCAGCTCGTGCCACACTCAGCTGTGGACGGTTGTGTACACACATTCTGCCTCAGGCCCTTGAGCACCTGGACTTTCTGACAGCAAAGCAAAGTTTGTATTTAAATCAGCTCACTGCTCCATGGCAACTGGAAATCAAGCAGCACGTTCTTCTTTAATAAGGTCCATGATTTACTGGATGATTCCTGGAGCACGTGGTGGAGCAGATAAATGTCTCATGAGCTCGTCTGGCCTCAGGGCTTCTACCAGGGCTCGGTTGTCTTCTCTCAGAAACACACCACACCTACCTCCTCTGGATCTCTGAGGCTGGACCAGTGTGCATGAGGATGAGGGATCTGTTGGCGTTGCCGTGGTGACGGGGAGGGGGACGGCTGGTGTCACTGCTCCGCCCAGCAGCGATTTATCTCTGCCTTGTTTTCATTCTTCTGCGAGAGACGAGCTGCCCTTTGACCCCTCGTCTCTCCGTGTCTCCTCAGAGGACGCCCACCGTTTCAATTCAAAGACGGAGAGTTAGGAAAACTGATTCTAAACTAACTGAGTCAAATAAAACCTTTTTTTAATTTCTCATGTCAGGAACACGTCAGGAACATATCAGGGCAGTCAGGGACACGTAAGGAACACGTCAGGGAAAATCAGGGACACGTAGGGACACGAGGGACAGTCAGGACATGTCATGGATCATGGACACGAAGGACAGGACTTTGTGAGAGCTGAAACTGAGTTGGATGCAGCTGCTCTGAGGAACTTAAATCACTTTAAATTACGAACTGTTCAGATACATTTAATAAAACTTGTTGGAATGAGGAGTTCAGGCTCCATCTGTTAATAAGCTCACACCACAGGTGCTTCTGGTTTCTCTCCTGCTGGAGTCTGGACTCTCAGCCAACATGTTTTAAACATGTGTGATTCCATCACGCTGGGTTTGTTGAAGCTCGTCCAGTGTGAAGTCATGTGACACTCAGCAAGTCTGATTCTGACAGGGATGCTGGCAGCAGCCAGCGGGGGGGTATGTCCACTGAGGTGGAGAGAGAACATCAGAGACACTTTCACCTGCTCAGCTCTGAACCTTCTCGTCCTTCTCTTTAACTTTCAACTTGTGGAACGTCATCATTCACTGATTAAAGTAAAACCAGATCACTTTCTGCTGTAGCATTGTATCAGACAGCTGATCCAACAGAATCATTTTAATCTCAACTCTAACCCTCATTCAAACGGGATTTGAAACATTAACAATTAAAGGTTTGTGACGTCCTCGGCTGTGGAATCCAACTGGAAGTCACTTAGTACTTAGTTGTTGGTAAATAACATAAAGTCAGTAGCACATCATTCTGACAATAAGCAGAGTTTCCCTCCGGCGGCTGACAGGAGAACCTCTGGAGACAACGTGAGGCAGATGAGCTGGAGTTTAATTGAGCATCGTTCTTCTTGCTCTTGAGCAGAAGAAGCTCTGAGCAGTTCACAGTTTTCTGGACTGTGCAGCTGCAGTTTCTCTCCAGTGGCTCAGCATGAAGATAAATCACCCTCCTCTGGACTTCAGGTTTAAATGAGCTTTTCCTGAAAGCTTGCAGCACAGCTTCAAACAGTTATTGACATCAGGAGCGTGGCCTGACCTGCCGTGAGGACACAGATACATCCGCTGATGAATTCAGGTCTTTTTCACCACATGAAGAAACTGTTACATCCCAGCTCGATGTCTGCACAGTGGGTTCTCATCAGGTTTGGGGCTTTAAGAGGTGATTGATGGATCTATTTCCTCTCTGCGTCGCCTGTCTGGGAGCGGTTCAGACTCTGTGAGGCTGCTGAGATCTGTCTGCAGCTGCAGGACACGACACTCAGGAGGAACTGTGCATCCTCCAGCAGTTCACCTCCGAGCTGATGAGCTCAGGCAAGTCATTCTGTCATCGATCCCTGGAGCAGGCAGAACTCAGTGAGGTCCAGACATTGATCACACAGGCCTGTGGTTACGTAAGGTGACAAATCGATCACACAGTGACTGAGGAGCACTTTCAGGTTTTTCTGTTTCCCTTCACATGCACGGACACTGCAGGAGAGTTAGGATCGATATCTGGTCCTGTGCTCAGAATAATCTGGGTTCAATCCCACAAAACGGGACTTGAGGTCCAAACTCGGGTGCAGCGGAGACACTGGTCCTGTTTCTGTGTGAGGTACTAACTCTGAAATATGTCCCTCGTCTCCTCTTTATTTAACAGACACTTGAGATGTTGCTGTAGTTGGTGTTTCAGACACTTTAAAGTCGTCTCTGACCGGATCCTGCACCGTATGGACGGTTTGAAATGGTTTGAAAAGCTTCCCTGTGAGAAGCTTCCACCAAGCAGCTGCACTCAGGTGTAGTTCAGTCTGAAGCTCTCACCTGAACCCGGTTGTCATGGGATCGAGGACCATCAGTGTGCAGAGGGAGCAGTGAGAGGAAATCCTGGATGTTAAGATGCTTGTTTCCTCAGCCGAGGCTTCCCTCTCTGAGGAGGAGCTCTCAGACGCCTCTGAGCGGCGCTTAGACTCAGGTCAACGTTCAGGGTTTTTATTTGACCAGATGAGGTTGAAGCTTCCAAGTTATTTGTCCCAGTAACGGCTCCAGTTGTTCGTCAGATGCCTGCTGAGCAAGTCTCACTACAGCCGCTCTCCTCTAATCTCCCTCCCTCACCTTGGCTCCCAGCTCTAATCAGTGCGCTCGGAGGAAGCCAGTGTTTAAACGAAGCAGCTTACTGGGTGATTAGGAAAGTGTAAATTATTCATTATAGAATGTTTAATCATAAAGCAGCCTTTTGTGGAGGATGAAGGACGGCCTCCCGCTCCCCCGCAGCAAGACCACGAAGCTAGCAATAATAGTTTTATAAAGTAACCCTAACACAAGAATAAAATTGAATCCACTGATCAACAGGCCTGAAAGCAGCTGCTCAGTGATTGGTCGGTGAAGCTTGTGACTGCGTGAGTCCTGAGTCAGTGTTTCCTGGACCAGACTAAGAGCCACCACAGAACCAAGCCATTAATCAGCCTGATGGTTCCTGCTCCTCTACTGGAAATGACCTTGTCCTGTAAGTGAGTGCTGTCTGCTTCAGTTCCTCAGCGGAGGTCAGGTGCACGCTCGCCAGCCGCGACTCTCCATCATGACACAATCATAAAAAGCTCAAAAAGCTCCAAGATCACCCAATGTCAGCCATGTTGTTTCAGCTTAATGGGCCAGTGAGCGGGAGAATAATTACTTAAAGCCCGGGAGGTTCTGCAAGAGGGAAGTTAGATAAATGTGAGGTCTTTTCTGCTTTTACTTACCTCAAGCAGCCGAGCGCCGCCCTGGCTCAAACGCTTCTAATGCTGCAATGATTCATGAGGAAAATACTTTCGCTCTCACATTTTACCCACGAACACGGAGCCGGGAAATGGGGACGTTTTAGAAGTGGAGGCGTTGTAATGAGAGATATTAGTTCACTTCAGACGGGATCGTTAGGCTGCTCGTGGATTATTAGCAGGAAATGAAACGGGGGGGGAGGGAGAGTGGCAGGTAAATACTGAGAAATGTAATCACGTATAAAGACGACAGATATGATTCTGCTGGGAACCAACACGCAGCCAGGGCCCATGAAGCTCAGCTGCTGTGTTTCCTCTGTGTTTTATTGTGAATCCAACACGTCTCTGTAGAGTTTTGTTGCTTTGATGAGTTTCTGATCTTCCTCTGGACTCCACCTCTTGTTTCACTCCTCAAACACGCAGCAGTGTTTTCTCCTCTCGCTGCCGGAGGAGGAGGGAGGCTCGTCCGACACCTCGGGGTCCGAGTCCTGCTGCTACAAAGAGCCCGTTCAGTCCCATCTCTAATTCCCGACCTCCAGGGCAACAACAGATCGTAGAAAATAGTGTCTGCATATGTGAGTCCTCCCCACAGGAAACTGTCATGATGCTCAGTTCAACTCTCTGCAGGGAAAAGTGTTTCCAAAGATTCAAATCATGCATCTTCACTCAGCCAGACATGATGTCATCATATGAAGAGTTCAGTCTCCATGAAACGACTTCCTGCTCGTTGTGAAATATTAATGAGCAGGGTTTTTCAGAATAAAATCATTTAGCTTTGTAAAAACAGCTGACACGTAAACCAAGAATTGAAAAAGACTCTGAGTCACAAAATGAACAGTTTCATTGTTTAATGAAAACCTTTTATGGTGATTTTCATGTTTTGGATCAGTTAGATAACGAGGAGGAAAAGAACAGGAAGACAAAGGAAGGAAGAAAGGAAGTGGCGAGGACAATACAATGGGGGGGGGGAGAAAGGAGGAAGGAAAGAGGTAAATAAAGGGAATGAAAGGTGTAAAGGGAATTAGGAAAGTTAGAGGAAGGTCAAAAATTGACAGAATATAAGAAGAAGAGGAATAAAGAGGGAGGATGAAATATAGAAGGCCACAAATGAGGAAAGGCTGCTGAAGGAAGAGAGAGGGAAGAGTGCAACAAAGAAATGAAGGAAGGAAGGAATACAAAGAGTGAGTTTTAAACTGTAGGCTTTATAAAAATAAATTGATTATAGATTATTGATTATTGATGCTTGATGAACAGAAACTGCAGCTGTGAGACAAAGTCAGTAATATCACATGATCGGTGAGTAAGTTCCCACCGGAGGAAACGTGGCGTGTTCTTCATATCTCAGACTCTTCATCATCATTCAGGACTCACCAGTAATAACAAGCAGCCAGGCAACGCCCACCTCTGATTGGCTGTCGCTGAGGGATGCAGGGACACAAACAAGCTTTATTCATTTCCTCTGTTGCGTGGAGCAGCGTCTGATTCGCTGCCTGTCGCTCTGTGATGAATGACGATGAGCAGCGGGATCTGAACCAACTTCCTGCATGAAAATATGTATCTGCAAAATGGATGACTTTTTAATTTGGCAGTTTTTTGCATGAGTCACAGCTTCGACAGATTTTATCAGAAAAAACTAAACCTAGAAGAATAAGGATCTGAGTCCTGGTCTTTCACTGAGGATTGTGGATTTAATGTCGTCAGCTGCTGTGGAAGTTGTGTGGAAAACTATTTGTGTTGTAGCTGTTCCCTCTGGATCTGCTCATCCACATCGTGTTTGGACAGTTTAGAATAATCCTGCTTTTATTTAGTTTTTCTGAGGATTACAGGTTGACATATTATATATTATTATTATATATATATTATTCGCTCCTCTCAACAGGGATGAACACAGTTTTGACCTCAGCAGCACAGGTGACCTGTCATCTCTTTTATAACATCCTCCTGCAGTTGATCCCCTAAATACCCAGAATGCTCTTCACCCCTCTAATGAACCCCGGCCTCGGTATCTAGTACAGAAAGCCCAGCGGATCAGTAACATCAGCACTTTGAGGCGTCCGTCCCCCCCCCCGCAGCTCAATGTGAGGCCCTTAACAAACGAGCCCAGGAGTTGCTGAGCTGTTCCACAGCGGCAGGGTCACACGGGGAGGGGGGGGCGCCGCGTTCTGCTGACCTGTTCACTACCTGCCTCTAATGGGTCATATTTTAGCTCCGGTGGCGGTGACGAATGGCCGCGCTCTAACCCCGAGATGCTGAAACTCACTTGATCTACGACTGAGTCCGGCTGATAAATGCTCCCATCAGTTTGAGCCTGACGCCGATTCATCACCTCGCTGAGGTTTTTGTAGGGAATCCATATTGGATTTTTAATGAAAGAGAATATAATGCAATTCAAAGTCAATGGGTTTGCCAATGACCTCACACTTTGCACACACACACACACACACACACACACCTATTAAGGTGGTTACACACATGCGTACACACACACAAACTACCTCACACGCTGGTCGTGCTGTTTGAGATGGCATTGCATTTCACTAACAGTGTTAGATCGTCTGCCTTGAAGGGCAGCTCCTGTAATTGTGTTTGTGCACAGTCTCACACTCCTGCTGCTGTGGGATTCAGACACACACACAACAGGATCCATGAGCCACATCCATATTCATTTCATAGACAACACTTTGTCTTTGTGAGCAGAGAAATATTTCAAGAGACAAGTTTTTGGTGTGCGTCAGGTGTCCAGATTTAACGTGAAAAGATTGTCGTTATAAGACACCACAAGGTTTAATGAAAAATGTATTTTGTCCATAAAACTGTTTACATTATAGTCAGTTTTAATGTACACTAGACTAACAAGTTTTTTTTCTGCCATTATAAACTGTCTTCACTTGGCACCGTTTATTGTAACACAGCAAAGAAAAAGGTTCTGCAGACATCAAGCCGTCTCACACGGTTCTTAAGACAATCGTTCTCTGGTTGCATGAGCGACCCACAGCCGTGTAGATTATAGTCACGATATCTGCCTGAAGAAGCTTCTTATAATGACACAAGTTTGCAATAAGAAATAGTCTCTGCTTTAAGCCGGTTATGTGAAGGCGAATTTGTTAAAGTTCCAGTGCGAAGGTCAAAAAAAGAGGAGATGTAAATCCCTTTGTCCAGTGTCCGTCCCTCTTTGTCTTCACATTATCCCAAAGAGCTTTTACAGACGAGGACGCTTCTCACATGGAGTCGTCCGCTAAGTCTATTACAGTTGCCCTCACCTTCACCCCATGCAGACCAAACTCCAGGAAGGAGGATGAAGAGGAGGAGGAGGAGGAGGAGGGAGTGCTGGGGATCAGCAGCGTTTCAGCCGGCTCTGCTATCAGCTTCCTGTAAAACACTTGGCTGTACAGAGATGTATACATGACAGAGCAAGCCACGGCAACCACGACAAAAAGCACGGCACAGGAAGCCATCACCAGACTGTCCCAGTTCTCAGTGGTCTCCCTCAGGACGGCCGCCTCCTTTGTGGTCACATTCACACAGTCCCTGCTGTTTCCAGGCTGTGCAGCAGTGACCTCCACGCAGACCTGGTAGCGGGTGGATGGCTTCAGCTGCTTGATGTGGAAGTCTCTGACTCCAGCTGGCAGCCGGGCGGTGAACGGCATCAAGAGGCTGCTGTCCTCGGATAAAATGGACCAGTTTAGTTGTGATACCAAAGCACCTGTGCTTTCCCAGGAAACCATCACAGTATGAGTTTGGACAGATGTGATTAATACGTGTAATGGTTGCGTTGAAGGCAGAGCAATATATCCGTCCACCACCACCGACACAGACTTCAGGTCTGCCCCGACCAGATTATGGGCCACGCAGGTATATGAGCCGGCTTCCTGCTCTGAGGCATCGTAGATGTCCAGAGTTCCCTCGGGATGCATGTAGTACTTATCATAGACACTGCCATGCAAGACCTGGTCCCCTGCTGGCGTCACCCAGTAGATCTCAGGTTCTGGTTCTCCAAGCGCCCGGCAGTGAAGCGACACCGAGCTCCCTTTGGCAACCTGGACCCGACCTGGGAGGCTCCCGGCTGAGATCAGAGGAAGGCAGATCTCTGTCATCTCCCTGAAGTGCACCTGTCTGACGTGCTGGCCTTGGTACTCCGGAGGCTCCACGCAGATCAGGGAGTCTGGTTCCATGAAGCGAACAGCCGTCCTGTTCATGTTGACCCAGCGGATGATGCAGTCACAGCGGATGGGGTTGCTGTGCAGACTGACCTCTCGCAGGTTGGGCAGCGACTCCACGGTGCCGCAGTGGAGCGCGCTCAGAGAGTTGCTGTTGAGCATCAGAGTCTCCAGCCTGGGGAGCTTGTGGAAAGCTTTCGGGTGGATGTAGGATAACCTGGGATTGTTGGTAGCCTCGATTTTAGTCAGCTCGGGCAAGTTGTTCAGGGCAAAACTGTCGATGGATATGAGCTCAGGCATGCTGTTGATGCCGAGCTCTTTGAGATGCATCATGTCCATGAAGTCGCCTTTCTTGATCCTCTCAATGGGGTTTTTATTCAAATCAAGAAACTTGAGGTTTTGGACTCTCGTCAGCGCCGCTCGGGGAACTCGACTCAGCAGGTTGTCGAAGAACGAGATGCTTTCCAAGTTGTCAAGACCAACTAAAGTATTGTCAGGGATTTCAGTCAAATTCATCCTGGCAAGCACGAGGCTTCTGAGGTTTGCCAGAGGTTTAAAGTTCATATCTGACAGCTCAAGAATGGGGTTTTCTCCCAGCATCAATATCTCCAAGTTGGGAAGTTGCTGGAACCACTGGCTGTTGACACTCGTCAGTCGATTGGAGTTCAGATGGAGCCTCAGCAGCCTGCGCAGCCCCGTGAAGGCTCCGGGGCTAATGGAGGAGATGAGGTTGTGGTTGATGTAGAACTCCTGGAGGTTTGGCAGAGAAACGAGGCAGCTGTCAGAAAGCTCCTGAATCCAGTTCTCCTCCATGTGGAGTGACAGCAGCTGGGGGAGCGAGCCCAGACAAACATCGCTCACTGAGGAGAGCTTATTCTGAGACAAGTCGATTTCTGTGATGTTGGCCAAGTAATCCAAAGCTTTCTGAACATTACCTATGTTGTTTGTCTGTAGCAGCAGAACCTGTGTGTCCGGGGGGAGTGTCTCCGGCAGGGCTGAGAGACCCAGGTCATTACAGTCCACGGTGGCAGCCTCTGTGTAAACGGAGCTGGGTGAGAACCAGGGTCGTATCTCACATCGACACAGCCCAGGGCAGTGAGCGGCCCCCCCCCTCAGAGCCCAGAACAAAAGCAGCCAGAGACAGTTCAGCCAGAAAACAAGCTACAGCTGCCGTCTCCTTCATCTTGGCCCAGTGTTCCCTTCAGCCAGTAATTGGCCCGTATGGAGTCAGCTGTTAGCACAGTTTACTTTACAGATAAAGGCTCGTTTGTCACTGCAGCGAGACAGAGTGGATCTGTGCTGACGCCTGGTCCCCAAAGCCTCGGCCCTGTTGTCTTCCAGCTCTTGGAAGAGAGAGGCAACCTTTCAGTTTGTTCTGTGCCAGGTTGTCGTGCAGGTTGTGATATGTCAAGGTGGATGTATCCTTCAGGGAGCGGGGCGGCGCTGCGGAGGGGCGGTGGAGGAATGTTGTGTCTCCGGCTGGGGACGAATCACTCGGTCTTCCATCATTATTATCCTCCCTCGCTGACACTGGTGTCATTTTCCATCTGCGGACACAGGAGAGGAAAAAGGCCGATGTAACATGGTGCAGTTGAGATATGAAGCTATAGTGACATTTAGAAATATTGAGACTTATTAAGGCTTTTCTGCCTCATTTGATCTTATTGCTTTTCTTGCACCATCTGAATTATAAGTTATGATTAACTTGACCTTATACATATCATTTGACAGTTCTGAATCTAGAAATGGTGCTTTTATATGGATGCAGTGAGAGAGAACCCTGGCAGACAACCACATTGTTTTTCATTTCTGTTTCAGTCAAAGCACAAATAAGTGTCCTAGAAAAGCTGGAGCTCTGAGACGATGCTCAGAAGTTTGTGGATTCAAGAGGCAAAACGTTTCAAGTCCCAGTTTCCTCCCCGGTGTTGTAATTAACGTGGCTGCTCCGCCCCCTGAACCGCTCCGTCTGTTGTTCATAATGCACCTGAGCACACTCATCAAACACCCGCACACAAACAACAGACAGTTTCCTCGGCTGATGCACTCGAGCTCAAGGCCACTTTAGATTTACCAAAATATCTGTTGAGCAAACTCGACGGCTGCTATTTGCATAATTAATGTGTCGCTGAATCAACGTAGTTGGTGCAGATGACAGGTCTGTCGGGGGGGCTCTGCCCATGTCCACTGTACATAGTGATGTTTTGATTAATTTGCGACCTTGAGTTCAAAAGCCACAGCTGAGTGTACCACATTAAATGAAGCTGTCGGTGGCTGCTGATGAGGACGAGCTCGGACACTTCATGAATACATTAGCTTGTTTATAGAAGTCTGTGTGAACAGGTTGGTGAACGAGTCCGACCCGGACCACCTCCTGCTGCCGTCTTCATCTCTGAGAACAGCTCACGTGTTCACTGGTCGTGGTGGATTCACTAACAGCTGCAGATTCATTCATGTTGTTCTGTTGTTCTGTCTGGAGGAGGTGGAATGTGAAATGACTCAGAACAAACTGTAGTGACCAAGTTCATGTGTTACAGTTCTGCTCTGTCGCTCACTGATGGGTTCTAATAGAATGACAGATCTGTCAGGCTCACACACACACACACACACACACACACACACACACACACACACACACACACACACACACACACACACACACACACACACACACACACACACACACTGTTCTTGAAAGAATGACTTGATTGTCTTCATGAGATCTGTTGACAGTATGAAAAATACACAACCCCACCAGACGATCCTTGTTCCATCTCTCTCTCCTCCGTTCACTCTGGTACAGTCCCCTGCCCACCCCGGCTTCGACTCCACCGCCCAGACGGAGCAGGAAGCTTCACCCGTCAGACTATTATGATAATGCTGCTCGACGGAGATGGAAACAACACATTTACGTTCAGTGTTTAGGTAACAACAACGACAACTTGTATGCTAATGAAGTGAGCATGGTTTGAATGTTAAGTTGTGCGTTTCATGGAGGATGTTTCCTCTTCTGGTTGGAGAGTTTTCTCTCAGGAGACGCTGAGTTGGTCTTATTTAATTTCTCCTGTTTACCTCCACGACGCTCACACACTCGTTCCCCTCTTCACTTAACACTGGGATGACTTCCTTTATGCAGATGGGACTGGATACTGAATTCCTCCAACAGTTTTCAGGTTTTAAAATGTGTTTGTTCTTTTTTTAAACTGCAAAGCCATGTTTATGTAAATGAGATGCTAATGTTGATCTTGGTTTCAGGATAACAGCGTCTGCTTTTAGACTGCAGAGACGAATGTGACGTGGTCAGAAGCTTGGATTCACATGCAGAGCAGCAGGAGGCATGAGAGTGATCTCAAAGTATCAAAGTAAACCGTTTCACTCTGAAGGTCATTTCTTCTGTATCTCTGCATTAATATAGTTTAAAGACTATTTAGCTCCTCCTGTTTAAGTTTTATTTGAAGTCAATATCTGTGTCAAAAAACCCAATGACATAAAAGATGTCAAATTGCAGCTCTGTTGCTAGGCGACAGTGGTAAGGGCAGGACAATCACAGAAAGACTCTGTGGACCAACCCGGTGAGTAACTGAGTCTCACAAGGAGAGTTGCTGTTCCACTTCCTGTTGTGACAGTCGTTCATCATGTGGACGCCTGTCCTCAGTGTCTGATCCTCCCTCTCTCTCTCTCTCTCTCTCTCTTCTGAACAATCAGCTTTCCCTGCTCGCACTCTGTGGACGCTGCACTCGGGAGGTTTCAGTTCAGAGAACGAGAGAACCTCCTGCAGTGGATGAAAGTATTTAGTGATGCATTATACGAGCAGCTCTGGGTAACAGGACTGCCAGCCGGGCCACTTCTTTAAATGCTGAGTATTGACATTCTGTGAGAGGAATGAAACACAAATGTGAAATATTTCTGGTTTCTCGTACTGAAGGTCGGAGCTGGTGGAGCTCACTAATCCACACAGCTGACGTCAGGTGAACTGACCAGTTCTCTGGGTTTCATTTGAAAACACGGTTCCACCTCTGGGATGATGAAGCGTTTCCTCCAGCTCAGGATTTCTTCATCTGCAAACAAACTGAACCTATAAGACTGATGTGAGTGAGTGAAGTCATTCTGAACGGCTGATATTTAAAAAAAGGTAATGATTCCACAGATGTTATGACTGGAATCAAGATATATTGATATATTTTTTACATAAAATAAAAATGATCATGTCTGGAAACAACGTAAATGATCATTCTGATTTGTCTTAGAAAGACTTCAATTGGCTGATATTAGTTAACGGATAAATCCTTCAAGCTCTAAAATATATCTTCCCTTATTTGTACTTTCTTGTAGTACGTAAAGTTCTACTGTTACTCGAAGGGGGGGTAATGTTCCTCACAGCTGTTTACCAACAACAAACACAGGCTAACGTCACTGTCACGTTCTGCGTTAGTACAAAAACTCACCAAACCATCTAAAAATTATCAGCTATTACAAATTATAATAATCGGTGGCTCTTACATCTACAGTTATGCGGCTCTCAAAATGTTTCCCTCGAAAATTTTACGAACTTTAAAATGTTATGGATTTGCTGAGTAAACTTTTCGGCTTGCAGTAACAGCCTCTTTGCCAGTAGGGGGAGCTGCAGCCCCCTCAGTATCAGGGATCCTCTGTGACCAGTGAACCCACGACTGGAATAAATAAACCAGAGCTGACGTGTTCATCGATTGAAGTTCTCTGTGAAAGCATCTAAACACTCAGCCCGTAAAGAAGATGAATCACCACCTGAATGAGCCTCAGACTAAACTCTGTCTGTGCTGCGGACTCTGAGGTGTGTCTGTAATTAACACTGTGATGTGTCTGACCTTTCCCTCGGTGCAGGCTCACAGTTCATCGCTCTCCCCCTGCAGCCGGCCGCTGCTCGGCCATCACATGCAGACTTCCTTCCATCAGACTTTGAGTCCAGACCCTGTGCTGCCGTCCTTGAACCCTCGACCTGCTGGACAAAGTGCCTTTGAGCAGCTCTACGCCTGCAGCTCTACGCCTGCAGCTCTGACCCCTCTGCTCCCTGAGGGCGACACAGAGCTGAGAGTTTCTCCTTTGCACATCAAAAGAGAAACATGAAGTGAGCTCATGTGCTTTTAACCTCTCAAGGACGTCTCCACTTCAGTCCTTTCTGTTTCTGAAGTGTTTTCAAAGCTGCTTCAGACGAGACTCCTTGTAAGAATCTGTTTTATCTGCATCACACTGAAGAGTCTGCAGCAGCCCAGACTCTGATCCTCCATTTGTCCAAATTAGTTTCTGTTGTCAGGCAGAAAAAGAAAATGAAGCGGAATGACAAAAATATTCAAATCCAGATTTTCTTCAAAGGGCCTGAAATGTTGTTTCATTCAACCTCTTGAATTCTTTCCAAACATCATGTGAAGTCAGTTAATGTCGCGCTTCATTGGCTCTGAGAAACAAATCCTGTAATAATCCTGTGATCAGGACTGGATCCAATCTGGACTCATTCTTACAAGTAGCACATACCGTGTGTGTTTGTGTGTGCGTGTGTATGTGTGTGTTTGTGTGTGCGCATGTGTGTGTGTGTGTGTGTGTGTATCTTTGTAAAGATTTTTCTGCTGGTTTCAGACACTAAATGCTGTTGTCAGGAGACGACAAATTACATTTCCAGTCCATTAGACATTCTGCTGACTGTTTGCCTGTGCGTGTGTGCTTGTGTGTGTGTGTGTGTGTGTGAGAGAGAGAGAGAGGGAGAGAGAACAGGTCAATGTGGAGGTGACTGTGTGCATGTGAGAGTTTCTACTGTTTCTCCAATGATCTCAGTGATGTGTAGATGTGTTGTTTCACGTGGTGATGATTTGACTCGACTCGGTGGAGCTGCAGCCTCGTGAGAACAAGTCTTAAAACTCCAGTGAGTCAGATTCAAGTGAAAGATCTATTATATATAATAATGTGATGTTTGCATTACTGTGTTTCATCTAAATTGTAGAAATTGTTGTTTTCTATCATTTAGAATGGGCTCTTTATATTGATATACTTTTACATACTTTATATTTGCATCTGGAACGGGTCTTCTCTACGGAGGCAGACTGGACAAACTAAACCGGTGGTATCTTTGTGTTACTTGAGTCAGGTCCATTGAAGGAACATGACGACAAATCAACAAATAGGATTTCAACCTTTAGAGACCTGGGGGAGGAGCCTGTGCACTGATGTCTCTCCTCTCTCCTCTCTCCTCTCTCCTCTTTCCTCTCTCCTCTCTCCTCTTTCCTCTCTCCTCTCTCCTCTTTCCCTTCTCCTCTTTCCTCTCTCCTCTTTCCTCTCTCCTCTCTCCTCTCTCCTCTCTCCTCTCTCCTCTCTCTCCTCTTTCCTCTCTCCTCTCTCCTCTCTCCTCTTTCCTCTCTCCTCTCTCCTCTCTCCTCTTTCCTCTCTCCTCTTTCCTCTTTCCTCTTTCCTCTTTCCTCTCTCCTCTCTCTCCTCTCCTCTCTCCTCTCTCCTCTTTCCTCTTTCCTTTCTCCTCTCCTGCTCCCCCTCCTAACACACACTCTCCTTGTTAGCATCTCCAGCTACACAGTTAGCACTTAGCCTCCACTCCCATGAGTCACACTTCTCTTTTTAATCAGTGGCCCGTCTCCTGTTAATTACCCTCATACACTCACACTCACACACACACACACACACACACACACACACACACACACACACACACACACACACACACACACACACACACTCAGATACACACACACACACACAGCTGCAGATGGTCTCCAGCTCTGACTCGTTGCTGCTGCCTCATGTTTCAGCTTCATCTCCGTGGAACTCGCCTCAAACATCTGAGAGAATCAACCGGTCGTTTGGTTCAAGGTCAAAACTGTTAGAAGAATTTAATCGTGGATGTTGGACTCAATTCAAAATCTTACTTTAATTGTCTCAAGGAACTTTACAAAGAAGGTCAGGACCTTAGAAACTATTTTCTAACAAATTATTATTGTATTGTGAGTGGCACGGTGGAAAAGAGGGTTATTGGTTTGAATCCCTAATCATCTGGGAGTTCTCTGTTTTCAGACATGAACCATCACCAACAGCTCTCTGATCTCTCGTCTGAGTCGGCGTCTTTCACGTTTATCTCATTTCATCATATTATTTTAGAAATATTCCTTTTGGGGCTTTTTTCAGTTTTGCGTCTGTGGTTGAGAAACGTAAAACAAGTCACTAAATAAAACATCAGCTGTTTGAAGAAGACTTGAAACTAGAGACTGAGACATAAACTCCTGAATGTTTACTGACGTTATAAAGTGAGAAGTAGAGTCACTTTCTATAGAAACTACCAGTGGAGTCGCCCCCTGCTGGACACCACACAGAAGACAGGTTCACTTCCTCATCGGCTTCACTTTCTGGACCCGGAGTCGAGGCTTTATTTACAGTGTTAGTGGTTAATGATGCTCTCAGTCTCAGATTATAAAGTTAAGTTCTTTTTAACGACTCTGACTGATCGTGGAACTAAAACCAGACATTTGAAGACTCTGACTCAGGAGCTGCAGTTCTGGAGGTTTTCAGTAACAACAGTTTCTAAACGAGCCCTTTGTCCCCGAAGCAGAATCAGAACCAGGGAGGAAACAAAGATACAAAGAGTGTTTGCAGATGATCGATGGAGAGTTCAGCGTGGTAATGATCTCTGTAGGAAAACAAATCCCCCTCATTAGGTTTAGTCTCAACGCCAGCATGAAACTTTCTGTTTCTGTTTGTTTGTCTCTGGTTCTGTCCAACACACACTGTCTCTGTCCCACACACTGGTTCTGTCCCACACACACTGTCTCTGGTTCTGTCCAACACACACTGGCTCTGTCCAACACACACTGTCTCTGGTTCTGTCCAACACACACTGTCTCTGGTTCTGTCCAACACACACTGGCTCTGTCCCTGTCTGCACACACACTGTCTCTGGCTGTCTCGCTGTCCAACACACACTGTCTCTGGTTCTGTCCAACACACACTGTCTCTGGTTCTGTCCCACACACACACACTGTCTCTGGTTCTGTCCAACACACACTGTCTCTGGTTCTGTCCCACACACACTGTCTCTGGTTCTGTCCAACACACACTGTCTCTGGTTCTGTCCACACACTGTCTCTGGTCCAACACACACTGACACTGTCTCTGGTTCTGTCCAACACACACTGTCTCTGGTTCTGTCCAACACACACTGTCTCTGGTTCTGTCCCACACTTAGCTTTGATCACATGCTGTTGAATGAAGTCTGTTGTTTGTGATCAAGTCAAACTGATCGGGGATTGTTCTTTATGTTGTTCATTTTGTTGTTCTTTTGTTTGTCATATTCATGAATGTTCAACAGATGCTTGATCAGAACTGAGTCTTTAAACAGTGAAGCTGAGATCTCACCTGTTCATCCTCTCATCAGAATCTTTCATGTTTCACAGTTTCCTACAGATTAATGGAGATAAACTCTGGTTGTTAATAACTTCAGAGTGTTTTGAACTGATCTCAGTTCAGCTTCACTCTTCAGCTGCAGCTGGTTGTGTCTGTGACTCTCAGTCAGTTGTTCTCTCAGGAGATGGAACCCACTCAGCAGAGTCACAGACGCTCAGGGAGAGAAGGAGGAACCTTTCTCTTGTTCACTTGATTAGAAACTAGAAGTAGTTTGTGTTGAAGTCTGAGGTGATGAAGGCGTCAGGTCGAGTCTCCTGTCGCTGCCTCAAGTGAAACAGACGATTCCTCCTGATGACCAGATGCAAACGTCGAGTCCGACATGTGTTTGCATCATAACCAAATTTACATCTCCACGTAATTTGTGCACTGGTGTTTGAGTTCATTCAATAAACACGTCCTCACACACAGGCAGGGTTCATCCAGAGAAAACACAACTGTGTTATTTAATTAGCACTAAGTCACTTCGCACTAATCCCCTGCTATTGTCAATTAAACTAAAATGATGGGCTCTCGCAGTCTAATCAGAGCCGAGGGGCAGCGAGCCCTCAGAGACGTGAGGAAGATGAAGGATGAAGACGGACGTGTTACATGTGGAGCCGCGGCTGCGTCTTCACTGTCCACCTCCTTCAGCCCGGGGATGTGCTGAGACTCGATGTGCTCACCCGCAGACGCCTCAGTGTCCTGCTGGTAATTACCACAGGGGCGTAAGTACAGCGACGCAAAACTGAAAAAAGCCCCAAAAGGAATATTTCTAAAATAATATGATGAAATGAGATAAACGTGAAAGACGCCGACTCAGACGAGAGATCAGAGAGCTGTTGGTGATGGTTCATGTCTGAAAACAGAGAACTCCCAGATGATTAGGGATTCAAACCAATAACCCTCTTTTCCACCGTGCCACTCACAATACAATAATAATTTGTTAGAAAATAGTTTCTAAGGTCCTGACCTTCTTTGTAAAGTTCCTTGAGACAATTAAAGTAAGGGGTTCTGGGTGATTAGGCGGGCAGTGGGGGGGACATCGTCCCTCCTGATAGAGCACATCGCTCTGCAGCCAATCCTGAGACCTGCATGTCGAAACTCCAAATCCACACAGCGGCTCTCTCTCCTGCCGCGTGCTGCTCCCTCACATCTCCAGCGTCCGTCCAGCTCCACCTGGACGAGCGGCTGGACGCGTCTCCAGAGGCGTCTCCAGAGGCGTCTCCAGAGGCGTCTCCAGAGGCGTCTCCAGAGGCGTCTCCAGAGGCGTCTCCAGAGGCGTCTCCAGAGGGTTTTAACCTGACTCAGGACTTTTGTCTCATGTCCCTGAATCTTTCCTGCGTCTCGTCACTTTGACCTGATCGACCAAGACGAGAATGCCCCCCCCCCGTCTCATCTGCTCTAGCTGCACATTGTGTCTCTGTCTGACTTCAGGGGACGAACCTGTGGAGTGACACCATGAAACAAGTGAGGAGCAGAGGAGCAGAGCAACGTGAGGAGCTGCAGCGTCCTCACACGCATCAAAACCTGCGACAAGAATCCACAGCCCTGTTTTCTAATTCCCCTCAGCTGTCAGAACCGCAGGCTGAGCCGCCACAGCTCAAGGACTACTGCAGTCACCACACACACACACACACAGACACACACACACACACAAACCATCGTACAGCAATGAAACACTCACCAGTAGAGACAGCATCCATCACGTCCCATGCAGCAGCAGATATTCAGCAGGTACTCCTGGCATGGCTGCAGCAGAGAGTGAGTGTGTGTGTCTGTGTTTGTGTGTCTGTGTGTGTGTGTGTGTGTGTGTGTTTTATTTAAGATGTGCAGCGCTGCATGTTAACATCCAGCAGCAGAAGCTACTTTCCTGTTTTCCTCAAGTAGCTCCAAGAACAAACGTCTTCTCTCCTTTCCTCTCGACAGCGACACAGAAGTAGAGAGGGGGGGAGCAAGAGAGACTGAGAGAGAGAGAGACTGAAACTGAGAGAGAGGGGGGGGGACACTGAGAGGGAAAGAGAGAGAGGAGGGAGAGAGCGAGAGAGAGAGAGAATTAAAAGGAGAGGGGGCGATGAGAGAGAGAGAGAATTATAGGTTCTGTTTTTCTTTCCTCCATCCTTCGTCTCCTTTCCTTTTGGAGTGATCATCATCACTCTATTACACACCAAACACACAACCACATACACACACACACACACACACACACTTGCACTAATACACACACTGGTACATGCCAGCTCCTCTGAAACCAGCCAATGAATGATCAGCTTGTGGCTGTGGGGCTGAATCCAGTTGGCTTAGCAACCTGTCAATCAGTCATGATCCCCTGTATCCCCAAGGCAACGGAGAGGAGGATGAGGAGGTGCAGGTGGTTGTGTGTGTGTGTGTGCAAATGGAGGAAGGCAAATGAGGAGAAAGTTAAAGAGTGGATGAAGGAATAAGAAGGTAGAAGAGGAGGTGAAGAAGAAGAAGAAGCAGCAGGTAGAAGAGGAGGTGAAGAAGAAGCAGCAGGAAGAAGAGGAGGTGAAGAAGAAGAGGAGGTAGAAGAGGAGGTGAAGGAGGAAGAAGGAGCAGCAGGTAGAAGAGGAGGTGAAGAAGAAGAGGAGGTAGAAGAGGAGGTGAAGGAGGAACCTTGGAAAAGACTCCGAGCTCAGTTTGGCTTTGATCTAATCTTTAATCAGGAGTTTAGGAGAAGTGAGGAGATCTGAATCATTCAGTGTCTCCACTGCTCGAAGCTGAAGTGCCCTCACATGTTTGATGCTCCTCCAGCTGCACCTCCTGCTGCTGGAGGAGAACCTGGGCTCCTCCTTCTTCATCTGGATGGTTTAGATTTTGCTGTTGAAGTTGAGCAAAGAGCTGAATCACAGATGAGAGAAGATCGATTCCTGAGCTTCATCACCCTCCAGACATATCAGGGGGTTTGGAGACACGTAGTAAACATCATGTCTGAGAAGAATTACAAAACAGAAACACACACTACATCATGCTTGTGTGAGTCGTTCTGGTTTCATGCTTATTCCCTTATAATATAATGTGTCTTGTTCCCTCAGGTCTCCAAAGAACCCCCAGCAGAAGATCATCAAGAGGGTCATCGGCCTGGAGGGAGACTTCATCAGGTAGGAGCCCCAGTGACCGTCTGGTGCTGATGGAACGATGTAATAATATGTTTAATATCACAGCCCGGGTGTAATGAGCTTCACGAGTCCGGAGGTTGAACCTGAACCTTTCTCTATCTGTTCTGATTGGTCCACCTGCATCACGCTGGTTTCTATTCGGATTCACTGGCACCACCTTGTGGCCAAAGTCACTCACTGCGACTCCTGAACCAACAGTCTGATCCCAGAGGTTTGGAACTCACAGGATTACAGAGAGTTTCCTACAGTGGAATCAAACATCTCCTGTGACTGAGCCACATGTTCTCATCCCGGGACAAGACAGAGACTCTTAACTCCATCTATAATAAATCATAGAGTTGAGTTTGTAAACTCTGTTTATTTGAGCTGGTTCTAACAAACAGTTTCCTCCTGCAGCCGAGAACGTGACCTGTTCAAACTAAAGCTCAATGTTCATCTAAAGTTCAAACTTCAGCTCAAACTCAACATGAATCAAAACCAGTGATCAGAGAAACTTCTCTCTGAGTGGAAGGTGATGTCATCATCTTGAATCTTTCACTGATTAATAAAAGCAGAACCGGTTCTGAACCTTTCAGGGTCATTTAATCAAATCATCTCATGATTTTACTGTGAGTTTTACTCTTATGACCGAGTATTAACCCTCATAAACAATTAATACTGTATAAATGAAATATTATAACTCCAGGAATAAGTCTCTTCTGATATTCACCTCACTTTGTAAAGTAATTACAAGTTTTTAATAAAAGATTATTAGAAGCATAAACCTTAAACAGCCGAATTAATATATTGCACATATATTGAGTCACATACCATATTTGTGTATTATCATTTAAAAACTATACAAGCAGTTATTTCTCATGTTGTTTTTTTATAAAGTTTTAAAAACATTTCTGCTGATTTTAATTTTAACATTGTGTCTGAATCCGTTTGTTTGTTGGTTTGTTTGTTTGTTGATTTCTGTAAAGTGACTCAGGGAAGAACTGAACTTTAGGACCAATGTGGACAAAAACCTGGATCCAGGATTTGTTTCTAACTTTCTTTAACATTGTGAGATCGTTTTTCAGTCACTAGAAAAGTGTTGACGTTTATTACTTTCACTGCTGAGTTAATGTGTCTGTTGAAAACTATTTATTGGTATTTATATTATTTATATATCATCGTTTATCATGTTTTTGTGCGACCCTGAGTTCACTGCTGATTCACCTCAGCTTCCTGTGGCCTGAGGGGAGATGTCACATGGCCGGCGTGGGCGGAGTCAACCCGGAGCTGTGATTAATGTGGAGCTGAGCGTGTGAAGCTCCGCCTCCGCCAGGGAGCCCGTCACAGGCCTGTTGATGATTCAGAGTGTGTGTGTCTGTGTCTGTGTGTGTGTGTCTGTGTGAGTCTGTCTGTGTGTTTGTGTGTCTATCTGTATGTGTGTTTGTGTGTCCGTCTGGTCCTCACAAACACACTAGTTTAGATTTTCTCAGTGTTTTTAATTTTCCCTTGGAACAGAGCTGTCCATGGTTCTGAAAAAATCAGCCCGGCTACACACTCATTTACATATTTTGTGCTTTTTTTCTACACAAATCTCAAAGAGAGGAAGGAACAGGAACTGACAAATCTTCATTTAAAAGTCCCTGAAGTTAGAATTCACTGTGTTGCTAAGTTATGAATCAGAGCCGGGACCGACCCGATGAAGATGAAGATGAAGAGCGCTCGGCCTCCTCCTCGTAAACATGTCCACCTGATGCAGCAGGAGGAGATGAACATCACCTCCACCCTCACGAGGCTCAGATCTTTATTGATTTGGGTGAAATCAGCTCTGCTCATTGTTGAGTTTCTAATTTTCAATGCGCTCGGACTAAACTCTTGTTTTTTGAGATTCGTGCTGATGAAGCTTTAAGAAAATAAGATCATATAATAACTTTGTTTCCCACTGTTTAAAAGTCATCAGATGAAATTATTATAACAACTTTTCCTTCTTGTGTCTCTTCAGGACTCTGAGCTACAAGAACCGATACGTCCGGGTTCCCGACGGTCACTTCTGGATCGAGGGCGATCACCACGGCCACAGTCTGGACAGCAACAGCTTCGGACCGGTACGAGCTGCTGGCTCATCCCTGAAGCTTTCATTAATATACACATGATTTATATATAAGACACAGAGACAGTGCTGTAAAACACATAACAACTCACTGAAGGTGATGGATGATAAACAGACATCTCTATGTGTGTGTATGTGTGTGAGAGAGAGAGTGTGTAGATTCTGTTTAAATGTGTCAGTGAAAACAGAAGCTTCAGGTCGATCTGAGGAACCAGCCACAGTCACTGTAAACTCTTCTTCTCTCTGGCTGCTTCTTTGTCGTTGAAAAATCTTTTCTGAGAAACTAGAGTTTAATTAAATGTAATATGGATTCAAAGTGGAAGCAATAAAGCGACAGGAGGAGGTTTGGTGTCAGTGGATCTCCGGCGGTCGGAGGAACGGACCATTAAACCACTGAAAGGTGCAATAAATAGGATTTGTACTGAGCCCAAAGCAGGAAATGACCTCAATACATCTGGAGTGAGCTGATGGAGCTGCTGATCGATACCAGTGAGTCAGCCGGCTGCTGAGGTCTGTGCCTCTTTCAGATTCACACCTGATGATGTGGAAGAGAACACGGGGAGGAAGGAACTGAAGAACTGAAGAGAGGAACCAGGAACTAAAGGATGAACCGAAGAACAAGACAAAGACCAAACCAGGAAAAACAAGAAAACAACTAAACAAAGAACTGAAATGGATTCAAGGAACCAGATCTAAGGACCAAGAAAATGAAGAATCAACCGGGGAAGCATGGTAAGAACCAGAGAACCGAAGGAAAAAGAGTAAAGAAGGAACCGAAAGCCACAAGAACTCTGAAGGAGGTCATGTGTTCCATCTCTCTTCCTTACGGGGGCAAAGTGTGGAACTAAGCAGCAGCACCATGAAGATAGAAAAGGTTGAACAAGGAGCTGAGGAACAAAGAAATCAGATGAGTTCCTCACCCACTGGACGAGGAACCAATGAGCCGTGAGGAAAGGTTCTATCAAGAGCTCCACTAAACCAAGTGTTTTAAAACATGAGCAGAAGAAAGAGGAGTGAGACTGATTCTCTCTCTGTTCACTGTGTTTACATCCGGTTCTGAACATATTCACAAAGACCTCTGGGGGAGCAATTCAAATCCAATCTGATTAGATCTGTTTTAATGGAGATAACAAACCACTGAACGGCTCCTCAACTGCAGCCAAACGAATATTAATCTGCTGCTTCATCACTTCATGTTATTAAAGTGGATCTGGACCAGCAGCTGTCTGAAGGCGACTGTATGTTGGTGACGTGGAGACAACAGGAGTCAGAGACAACCCTCGATCTTCAGCCGTCTGCCTCCACGTCTCAGTTTGAACCAGAGTTCTACATTTGAAATCCTCCCAGATGATCATGTGTCTGGAGCCAGTGGAGCTTCTCATCATCCAGAGTAAATGTGTTCATCACTTTAAAACTCAAACAACCTCAGATCTCAAGGCTTCATGTGTTTCAGTGGAACATGATAGAATCTGTATCAAGTACACACTGACCCTGGGACGTGTTGTGTGGTTGTGTGTCTTCCAGGTGTCGGTCGGGCTGCTTCACGGCCGAGCTTCTCACATCATCTGGCCTCCACAGCGCTGGCAGGAGATCAAAGCCTCCCTCCCCCCCAACAGAGGCCCGCTGGACACTGAGGAAGACGAGGGATGAAGACTCACACATGTTTGTTATTATCTGGATCTCTCATCGATCCGAACACGGAGACTTGATCCTGTGACGTTTACAGATTTATTTTTTTAAGTCACATCCACATCGAAGTCGGATCCAGAGCTGGAAGATGATTTGATGAATCGATTCACAGGAAATCATCTCACTTCCTGTGAATCAATCGGTTTCAATGATGAATTAAAGGATGAATTTAAATAATCTCTGTTTTATATCACTGCATTTTTCTTATTATTTAGTTCAATGGTGAATAAAACAAGAGATTTGACATTAAATAAAACAAAATGTGAATTGATTAATTTAGGACTCAAATGAATAACCAGGTGAATCTATATTTAGCTGCAGCTCATTTCTGATGAAGAAAGAATATTCCTTCTGTTTCATGTTCTGATTCCAAATAAATGAGTCCTTGATATGAGAACTTTACAGTTTGATGATTTTAATAAAGTTCAGTCCTGCTTCATTTGATAGAATTCAATGTGTTTCCAGAATGTACTGAAGCTGCATGTTCCTTATCTTGAATATCTCATTCCTCATTTATTAACCAGCATCTCTGTCTCAACCCAATAAGCCTCAGTCAGTTACCTTTGCCCCAGGGGCTTCTGGGAAATGGTGTTCACTGAAAGAGCTCGCCGCTCTTTTTAAACATCACGTTTATATAATACTAAATGTGTTTACAATAAACATATTATAAACATATTACACCAAGTGAAAATAAACTCCTGGCTCCGCCCCCTGACCCCTGACCTGTCTGTGGGTTCAGTGGGTTCTGTGGGTTCAGTGGGTTCAGTGGGTTCTGTGGGTTCAGTGGGTTCAGTGGGTTCTGTGGGTTCTGTGGGTTCAGTGGGTTCTGTGGGTTCTGTCGGTTCTGTGGGTTCTGTCGGTTCAGTGGGTTCTGTGGGTTCAGTGGGTTCTGTGGGTTCAGTGGGTTCAGTGGGTTCAGTGGGTTCTGTGGGTTCAGTGGGTTCAGTGGGTTCTGTGGGTTCAGTGGGTTCTGTGGGTTCTGTCGGTTCTGTGGGTTCTGTGGGTTCAGTGGGTTCTGTGGGTTCAGTGGGTTCAGTGGGTTCTGTGGGTTCAGTGGGTTCAGTGGGTTCTGTGGGTTCAGTGGGTTCTGTGGGTTCTGTGGGTTCAGTGGGTTCAGTGGGTTCTGTGGGTTCATGTGGGTTCTGTGGGTTCTGTGGGTTCAGTGGGTTTCATGTGGGTTCATGTGGGTTCAGTGGGTTCAGTGGGTTCAGTGGGTTCAGTGGGTTCTGTGGGTTCAGTGGGTTCTGTGGGTTCTGTGGGTTCAGTGGGTTCAGTGGGTTCAGTGGGTTCTGTGGGTTCAGTGGGTTCTGTGGGTTCAGTGGGTTCAGTGGGTTCTGTGGGTTCAGTGGGTTCAGTGGGTTCTGTGGGTTCTGTGGGTTCTGAGCAGCTGTGCGGGGGCATCATGGGACCGTCGAGGCCCAAGTGGGGCTAAATGCAGGTGTAGTGACCCCCCCCCCACACACACACACTGAGCAGCCGGCTCCCAGCTGCATGAAGAATCACTCAGATGTGAGTTTCTGGTCCACTTCAATCTGAAGCTTGATGAGAGGCTCGTGACAGACGAGTGTGAAGCTGCAGTGAACATGAGGTCCTGAGCAGTGAGAAGTCAAAGCTCCTGTTTGCTCTTCTCCTGCCTCCTCACATCGTGTGTTTACCTTATTTACAGAAAACTGAAAAGACTCATCTGTGTGTGTCTCTGAGCTCCTGTTACCGTGCCAACAAGCGGCTGCAGCTGCTAGGATACGGGCGTCTGTGGGTCGCCACACCAACGGGAGGAAAACCACAGGTTCCTGCTGCAAACACTTAAATCATCTCCTCTATTTGTACAAAGATCACTAAGGAATTATATGAATAACAGAAATGAGCCCTAGAGGGCGCCACTGGTCGCTCTGATAATGAAACAGACGATTTCACAATGAAAAGAACATTTGTGACTTTTTTCCATCTGATCAAAATTAAATTGATTTATTAAAAGTGTAAATGATCAAAGAGCAGGAAGCAGCTGATGTCGTCATCTTTCTGAGAGGGAGCGTAGTCGACGGTTTCTCAGACCTGAACATTAAAAACATTAAACAGTTTTATTGGCTCTAACATTATCATATGTAGAAAACTAGCTCACCACCTTAGTGACGACCTAGTTTCACCTTCGAGGTCGAGGAACTTCTCGTCTTCTCGCTCACGATGACGTCCATCAGACTCGTCCTGGATGATGGAGTCTTGGTTCGTGCTGCTGTAGGTTTGGTGGGAAAAGATGATTCAGCCTCTGAACTGGGAATCAACTCATGGTGGAGACACGGGTGTTGAATATTTCCTCCCAGAATGCACCTTGGGGGGGCTGGAGGTTCTTCTGGTTCCCACAGGAGACACAGCGTCGGACGACACATCGGTTTTATTTTATAACAAAGAATTTCTTTTAGAAGTAAATGAAATACCTGTATTATTTATTTGTTTGTTTGTTTCCTGGTTCTCAGATGAGATTTGATCCAGTGACTCTGGTTGTCCCATCGTGTTACCACGTTGGTTCGATTCCCTCAGTGACGGAGCTGAGCAGTGACATCAGCAGTTTTAAAAACGCTTTATTATTTTAGATAAACAATTTAAAAGTAAAACAAATAAGCTCGTTGATAATAACAACATTCGCCTTTTAATATTTTCTTACGTCTCAAACTCTAAAGTATTAATTCTATAATAATGACTGTTCAATTTAGTTTTCAAAATAAAGTTGTTACCCCGTCTAACGCGGGCAGTGTTGCCTCTTAGGGATGGTGTTTACTTTAGGAGTATTATATCAAAGTATTATAAAACAAAAAATGTGAATACATGTTCTTAATGAAACACAACCACGTTTATTATTAATTTATACTTTACAGGTGAAAGTGACAAAAGCGGAAATCGCCACACAGCTAAGTTACTTCCGGTAGGAACTTTTCTCTGTCGCCCTCAAACTTTTAATAACAACAGATATTTGTATTATTTGAATTGGCTCATTACATTTATATAAAGTAGTTTAATGAATTAAAATGTGTTGTATAAATGTTATGAACCAGATTTAATTTATCTCTACAACCGGACCCGGTCCTGTTTGGTTGTGGGACCCGGTCCTGTTTGGGTCGGGTGTGGGACCCGGACCTGACACTCGTGTGTTCGATGCCGGTTCGATGGCCTCCTCCGCTCCGGACGTGACCCTGGTGGGAGTGTGTGACGCGGAGCTGGACCCGGACAGACACCGGTCCTCGTACCTCACCAACAAGGTGGGGGGGCAGCCGGACTGGTTACCGGGCATCTCCCCGCCGTGTCCCCGCTGTGCTCGCTGCGGAGCCCCGCTGAGCCATGTGGTGCAGGTGTACTGCCCCCTGGAGGCCTCCCCCTACCACCGGAGCCTCCACCTGTTCGCCTGCCCGGGGGCCGCGTGCAGCCGCGGGCCGCAGGGCTGGAGGGTGCTCCGCTCCCAGTGTCTGGAGAACCAGGGGCAGCAGCGGGCCCCCTGCCGGCCCGCCCCGGTCCAGGAGGCTCCTCTGGCGGCCACTGACTGGTGTGACACCGCTGATGACTGGGGCCTGGAGGAGGAGGGTTGGGGAGGAGGTGTGGTGAAGGAGCAGGTTCAGGAGGAGCAGGATGTGATGAAGGACGCAGGTTCAAGAGGAGAGGAGGAGGAGGAGGATGTGGTGAAGGAGCAGGATCAGGAGGAGGCAGCAGCTCCTGAAGGTACAGTTCATCTGAGTTCATCTGAGTTCATCTGAGTTTATCACATGTCACGTTTCTTTAATATCTTGATTTCACCATAGATCGTGAACAAGATGTGAAAACCTGGTGGAAAGATGAGGTTTGATTCAGAGAAGAACTTGTGTCCTTGATTTCTCAGAGAATCTGATTCTTCAGGAGTTTTATATAATCAATGAATCAGTAAATATTAAACACGGTTTCATCAGGAGGCCGATGAAGCGGTAGAACAGTTGGAGAGAATTAGAAACTGATATAAAGCTGCAGAAAGAACCAACTGCTCTGATAAAACAACTTTATTTCTGTCGCAGTGATCAAGGATACAAAGTGCATTACAAAGTAAATGGGTATAAAACAACAATAAGTGAGATAACATAATATAAAATATGAATGGCAGCTCTTTACCTGAAGCGTGAGGAGGAGACTCGTGTATGAAACATCACGAAACAGGAGGAGTTGAACATCTGTGACCTCTGGTCTCTGTGACAGGTCAGGACTCAAATCCTTCAAACGTCACAGTGACCCGAGTCTCTGCTCAGTCAATACAAAGTGTGAAGATGGAAATAGAAAAACTTTTTCAACGTAATTAAAACGATTACACCTCAGTTTTTCTATCACCTTATTTTCAAAATCTTTTTTTAACTTTCTAAAGTGAGCTTCATATTTTTAGTTCCTCATATTTAACCTTTCACAGATACACAACCTTTTGTTTTCTGAAACCTAAATGTTCCCATGAGTTCTTATTCGCTCTAGATTCAAACTGCTGGAGGAACTCGTGTCAGTGGTGAAGAGACGATGAAGCTCGTTCACTTCCTGTCGTGTCTCTTTCCTCTCAGCAGGAGGTCTGTCGCTCAGCAGCAGACTCCAGGACCTCCGTCTGGGAGAATCACACGATGACCTCCTGGTCTTCCGCTCGTTCTTCATCAGCGTGGTGCAGGAGTCGGACCTGTGGGGCGAGGAAGACGAGCTGGAGCACGCTCAGGAGCTGCTGAGGGAGTACGAGGGGAGAGAGGGTGTGACCGTGAGGAAGCTGGAGGGCGGCGAGGGCGGCGGCGAGGAGAAGTACGAGAAGTCCCGAGCCCGACACGGAGACGCCTTCTTCTCCAGGTTCATGAAGAGGATCTCGCTGTGTCCTCAACAGATCCTTCGTTACTGCCGCGGCGGGAGAACGCTCTTCATCTCCGAGCCGCCGCCCCACGTGGCCCAGGTGGTGTCGGCGTGCGGCGCCTGTGGAGGAACCAGGACGTTCGAGCTGCAGCTGATGCCGGCTCTGGTCAGCCTGCTGCAGAGGACGGGTGGGGGGGGCGGGGGTGGAGCTGGAGTTCGGGACGGTCCTGGTGTTCACCTGTGTGAACAGCTGCTGGACGGCGGGCTCCAGATCTGCTGTGGAGGAGTTCTGCTTGGTTCAGACCGACCCGGACCAGCAGCTGTTTAACTGAGCCCACAGCTGGACTGGTCCTCACTGTGGGGGCGTGGTCAGACATTACAGCCCGCCCACATCTGGGATGTCTGACGTGAAACATTCAGGAAGAGACCGAAGTAGAAAAACCTGATAACTGGTTTATATTTATATAAATGAGCAGATTTGTTTTCAGACGGAGACGAGTGATCCCTCCCCCTGACCTCAAGTACCAAGTAACTTTAAATACAAATACTCAAGTAAAGTTTCTGAAACTCTACTTAAACACTGAGCAACTTTATGAACCTGGAAGCAGCAGCTGGTGAAAGTGAGTCTGATGTGTGAGTGTGAACAAGAGAACGTTTCCTCCTTCTCTCCCTGAGCGTCTGTGACTCTGCTGAGTGGGTTCCATCTCCTGAGAGAACAACTGACTGAGAGTCACAGACACAACCAGCTGCAGCTGAACTGAGATCAGCTCAAAACACTCTGAAGTTATTAAAAACCAGAGTTTATCTCCAACATTCAGCAGGAAACTTTGAAACATGATGAAATCTGAAATCTGTTTGTTGGTTTTGTTCCAGCTGCAGCTCTTCAGGTTCAGGAAGCAGAGGATCATGGGTAATATCCAGTGTTTAGGTGTGTGTCAGCTCAGTGGGACGACTCAGTCAGAATCAACACATGGTTTTTTCCACAGATGAAAACACTTCACAGAAACCAACAGAGTTAATCCCCACATGTGGCTGCAGGGGGCGCTCTCAGCTTCTCTGGATCTTTCCTGCAGCAGCTAAGCAGCAGAACCTGCTCTGACCTTTGACCTCCCTGTTGTGAAAGGTCGCTGCTGAATGAACCGACAGTAACATGAACAATAAACTGTTATTATTCTGCTTCTCAGATTATTTCTAATTAAAGAAAAAACACAGAACAAAGTTTGTTTTCTTTTCTTTTCATTAACTTCAACGATACATGTGTATGATTCAGCGTCTTAAAGCTTCAGCTCAGGTTGAACAGCAGTGATGTCATTCAGTGAAGGAAATGTAAACTGTACAGAGTAAAAATCAGCCGAAGGACTTTTGGTTTTAACGGATCCAGAGTATCAAAAATAGATTAAATTAAATGGCCAATAAATAACTACAGGTTTTCTTTACGTGTGACGTCTGTAATGACGTCACTGATTGTTATGTCACATTAAAGCTCTACAGTTGATTTACAGCCCTTTGGTTTGTTTTAGAATTATTCAAATTCGTCATGAAGAGATAAAAAAGATCTTTGCTTCGTCACTGAGGTTCGAGTTAGCACTAAAATTCCTGAGACAGACGAGGAAACTGCGATGTGACGCGATGTCCTGAAGGAGGCGCTGTTTGGTTTTCAGGCACTTTAGTCAGTCTGGTGCACTTTGTGCAGACGTGACCGTTTTGTCCAAACAGCAGCAGAAGCAGTCGCCCCTGTGTCCACGTGTCCAGAGGACGCAGGGGCTACTGAGGACCTCCACAGAACGGTAAGGCGGCGTCGCTGGACTTGTGCTCCCAGTCGTACTGGTGGTACTGGTCAAACTGGTCGGGCTGGCCGCTGCTGCTCAGGCCGCCGATGTCTCTGTCGATGATCTCGTTCACTGAAACAAAAACAACAGGAAAAACTTATTTTCTGATCACAGAAGATCATAATCTCAGATTTTCAGAGTATTCTGTCTATCATGTCCTTGAGAGAACAACACAGATGTGGAGGAAATCATCTCTTTAGTGGATATGATAAATCTCAATACAACTTTACTCATGAAATCTCAACAAAGCCCTGATGCTGCGTAACAGTTTCTAGAGTTGGCCCTCTGCTTTTCTTCTGGAGCTCTGGACCTCATCTCACCCTCGTCCTCAGATCTCAAACCAAAACTCACCAAACTACATTTATAATATTTAGAATTACACACAAGAAAAATAAACCATCAGTGACAAGAGAAACAAAACTACAACAAACAAATCTACCACAGTGACACAGAAATGTTACTTTGTTCTAAGCAGATGTAGTTGTAGTTTTTGACTTATAGTCTAAATCCTTAGTTGAGAAGTTGCCGCCCCACAACACGAACACAGTGACCATCAAGAGAAGAGACGTCAACATCTCAAGCAGCTGATCACTGAGGTTTGTTCTAACATTAAATACAAAAGATGAAATAAAGAAACAACTGAGAATCAGAGAATCATCAACTCTAAGCACTGAAGTTGATTCTCATGTTTTGCTGCAGCTTCAGTTGATCTCACTCTGCAGTTCCCAGTTTGACCACCGGAGGCAGCACCTGGACAGAAGCTGCTGATTGAAGCTGGAAACAGAAAATCTACGATAACGTCGCTCTGACGTTTTAATCTCATCAGGTTTGTTTTGATCAACTAATCCATTAATTACAGCTTCATCATTTCCCACTATGAACCAGTTCTCAATGAAACACTTTGTGTTTATCTTAACTATTATTAGTAATAGTATAATTATTAGTAGTAGTAGTAGAAAGCTGCTCTGTCTGGTCTGAGTCTATTTGTAGAGCAGCACATGTTTCTGTCTCTGTTCAGTCTATTCATAGAAGTGAACTCATCATCATCATCATCATCATCAGCTGGAGACACACACATCTACACATGTGATGGACTTAAGTATACATCATTTTACTCCATAACAAGTATGAAGCAGATTCAGGACCAAAGCTTTAGGGGAAGAAGTTTGAGATGTTACACTTTAAATAACTGTTCTAGGTCCAGATTAATAAAATGATCCATCCAGAAAAGATAAGAAAATAAAGAGTTCATCGAGTTCTTCCTCTTTCCTCTCTCACACTCTTCTTCTCATGACCCCTCAGGTTTATCTGCTTCCAGCCGTAAAGTTCTGCCGAAGCTTTGATCAACAGGTTGTGAAGTTATATATTTATCAATCAGTCACAGGAGATAAAACTCTTCTGCTCTGTTGTGCTTCTTTCTGCTCAGGACTCAGGATTTATTCCTGAAGATCTCATCAGTTTCCTGTAGAACTGACACTCACTGAAAGAAACAGCTCTGCACTGTGACACTGTTCTGATGGAAAACAAAGATGATAATGGAAGCTGGGATCATGTGACAAGTTTAGAGGAAATGGTCAAATATTTAGTTTGTGTCACACTGAAACTTAATCTCAATAAATGTGATTAAAACATGTGAATCACCTTTCTGTTATAAATGGATAATGATATGTAAATGAACTGGTAGTTTGCTCTGAGGCTCGTATCTGAGTCGGTATCGTAAGATGGAGAGTGGGTTGTTTTTCCTGAGGAGCAGAACATCACCACCGAGTCCCAACAGCCAAACTAACAGCGTGAACACGGTGACAGCCACAGTCACGTTCAATGTAGTCGTGGAGAAAATGCAGGAAGCTGATTAGTCAACAGTTAAAAGAGTGAATCGACCCATCGGGACGTCAGCGCTGCTCAGAAGCCTCAGGTTGACTATTTGTTGTGCACCAAATTCAGAGGAGCGGGGGGGGTGGAGCCTGACTGAGAGCTCATGGACTCTGCCAGCCCACCTGCACCTATTGGACGGAACTAGCTGCCAATCACACTGTGGTATCCAATGCATACAGTGCTTTGTTTTGAATTTGACGCACATGCACTGAAATCAGTGAAATGCTTTGAGTCACTTCTCATCCAGACTTCTATGAAGATTCAACTCAACAGTTTCTCAACCCTGAGAAAATGTCCCCACAGGGTTCTCAAGATGAATCTGTGCAGAAATCATCTTAAACAAGGAGGAAAAAAAACATTATTCTGCTTCACAACATCAGGTGCGTTCTGCACACACACAACCTGCACACACACAACCTGCACACACACACACACACACTGCCTCAACTTGAAAACCAGTAACTGGTCACAAAACAAAGCCTCAAAGACGTCTTCTGACCTTTAGATCATCGAGTAAAACCGGAGCTAAAAGGCGAGTCTGGGCGGCCAGGCGGAGGGTCAGAGGCCCAACGACAGCTGCTGCAACACATTTAACCCCATCTGCATCATTCAGACCAGCAACCAGCAGAAACGGCTATTATTAACCCCGGATCAGAGAGGAACACACACACACACACACACACACACACACACACACACACACACATACACACACACACACAGGGCCCTGACATAAATAACCAACACCACACAGCAGACAGACACGTACACACACAGCTGTGCCGCACAAACACACAAACACAAGCAGCAGGCTCTGATTCAGATTCTGTGAACCTGAATCCATGAAAATCAGAAACACATCAGGACTCGGAGCCGAGGATCCTAATGAATAAACTGAGTGAATCAACTTTCTTCCCACGACAGCAGATGAGAGGCTCCACCACATTAGAAAATCGACTATAAAGATAATAATAATACATTTTAAATATGGCAGCTTTTCATTCATTTTCTGACCCTAACCCTTACAACAAAAATAATAAATATAAAAACAGATCCAAACGATATTCAACAACAGACTAATAAAAGAACAAGTAAGTGCTAAACAATAAACTGAGTTCACCCATCAGGAGAGTTGAGTTCTCAGATCTTGGGTTCTATGATCTACTTCTCCCTGATGTGAATCCAGCCTCACAACAGCTGCTGTCCTTCAGGAGAGCTGCTAACTCTTCAGATACCTGCTTCTCAAGCCTCAAGGGGAAAAGTGAAATAGTGAAAACATGGAGCTTCCTACCATCATCCAGTGTGATCTCCTGGAGGCCCAAGGATCCCAGAGCGGCCTTGTCCTCCGGCTCCTGCTTGACGCTCAGCAGAGCATCCTTCTGGGGGTCGGCGGGGGTCATGAACACTCTCCTCGAACTCAGTGATGGAGACGGTTCCCTCGCACGTCCAGCGGGGGGGGTCTGAGGAGGCAGCGAGGAGGTCTGAGGGGGGATGATGAAGGTGTGAAGGGCGCCAGAGGAAGCCTGGGGAGGCACGGTGGACCTCTGTGGGGGGATGGAGGAGGTCTGAGGAGGGAGGGTGAAGCTCTGAAGAGGAACCAAGGTCTGATGGGGGGCCGAGGAGGTCTGAGGAGGCACGGAGGACGAGTGAAGCAGGGTGGAGGAGGTGAGAGGAAACATGACAGGGGTTTGACGGGGGGCAGAGGGAGGAGGAGGAGGATGATGGAGAAAAGTTGCCTTCGGAGAGGGAGGACCACAATGCACTGGGAGGCCACCGGAATCATAATAAGGCACATCTGTCCCAAAAGCAGATGTATTGTGGGAGATGTGGTCCAGCTCCCAGTGCTCCTGCTTGACCAGCTGTGGTCCAGCAGCTGGGAGGAGACGCCTGACTCCAGGAAGGAAGCTGAAGCTCCGGGTCAGACTTCTTCTTCTCTTCCCGTTTGAGACGTAGAACTGGACCTGGACCGGACACGTTATCTTCTTGTAGTACGGAGGCACCTCCACCACGACACTGGACTGAGGAACGTGAACACACGAGAACAGGATCAGAGCTGCCCCTCAGTCTGTGACTCATATTCCACATGCTTGAAAACACAGGTCAAATTAATACGCTTGGATTTTAAAGGATTCAGGGATTCTGCTAAAGTTTGTGGAAGTTTAGCACTGAATTGTTGCAGACCAACTTTTACACTGTGAGTCAGAACATGGACCTTGAAGTCTCCTACAGGATCTTCAGTCTTTGCTCTGATCGACTGATATTGTTTAATGACGCACAAGGACCTGGTTCTTTTATGGAGCTTTTTGATTTAAACTTACTCCGCTGCTTTTTTCAGTCACAACTCTTCCGTCCATCTCCCACATCGATCGTCCATCTGAGGAATGAAAACACATGTTTAGAACTTCGCATTTAGATAAAGGTACGAACTTAGTGTAAATGAACCTCAGCTGATCTCACCGGGTCCTTTCTCCTGGAACACCACCCTGGACTGAGCCGAGATGTTGGATCCGATGACGAGCAGCTCCTCGCCTCCGTCCACCGAGCAGCCGGCTGGACTGAAGCTCTCCACCTGAGGAAGCTCCTGACCAGAGCGCTGGGCTGCAGCACCACACAGGGAGAGTCCAGATGTGGGATTAATTAACCATATGTGGGATTTCTCAATGTTCTCACTGATCTTGATCTGCGTGGATCCACTTGGAGGTAATATCTCACATGCCCTGAATTCCTTCCTCTGCCTGTTCTTTAATAACTTGGTTATAAACGATATAAAACAAACACCCTTAACGTTGTGTTGTGTAGAATGTGACGTACAGTCGACCTCGCCAGACAATGTAATCAGATGTAAAGTGATGTGTTAGTGTTCCAGGTGACTCACAACACTCCACAGGATTAGAGGTGGTCTGTAGCCACAGCATCCGGCCGTCGGGCTGAGGGAGGGCGACTCTCACCACGACTCGAACCCTCGTGTTCTTACGCCCGATGTCCGTCTCTCCTTTCTTCAGCTCGATGTCGGCGTTGCGCAGCTTCAAGATGCCGGCGCAGTCGATGCTGTGGAGCAAAGATCTCCTGTAACCATCTGAAAACTAAAAACCTGTTTCACAATAATGAGCAGCCGAGAAGTATCTCACGGATTCACAGCAGCTTGTCATCAGTGTAGAGAAGAAATAAGATATCATGACTCAGATTTATGAAGAGAACCAGAAAACGCTCAGGGTGGTTTTCTACAGCTGAACTTTATCTCTCACAACAAGGGAAGCTGTCCGAGGCAAGATGATGCATGTTCACTGGTGTTGAAGAGCTCAAGTCAAGGAACAACAGAAGCTAACACCTGCACTAAGACATTCTTCAGATTGTTCAGATAGGTTTATATCAGGTCACGTCAGACAAGCGAAGATGTTCCTCACTGTTTTGCTGCTGCTGCTGCTGTTGTGATTATATCTGAGCACCAAGTCTCAGGCCGGTTCCTCTCTCACCTTGCAGACATGTGGTTCTCTGGAAGCAGAGGGATCTCCAGGACCTTGTTGTAACCCATGATCTTCTCCTGGCAGGTGGTGGTGACGGTTTTCCCGGTGACGCGGTGGACCTGGTAGAAGGAATGCGGGCGAAGGTAGCGGTCGTCTGCGGTGCCGATGAACAGCAGCATGTCCACCGGCTGCTCGCTGTATCCGCTCAGCTGCAGAGGGGAGCACAGGCACTTTGGAGGTTTGTCCGTCATGATAAGAAAATGTTGTTGCACGATGTATTGTCCCAGGAATTATTATGAGACCATTTTATACCACTGATATAACCTTAATAAAAGTACATCCTATATTATAGCAGAATAATGCAGGTACTTCGATCAAAGAGCAATGAATATACTAAATAAATAAAATGAGCTATTGAATAAAATGAAACATTTGGCCCAGGTTGTATTTTACTGGATGGATGGTTATGGTTTAGATGAGCTTTCTGGTTTGTATTGCATGAGGTTAGTGTTCCAGTGTTTCTAAATAGATGTGAAGGTTCACCGTGCGGCCGCCAGCAGGATCTGTGGTTTAGAAGTTTCCTGTTGGAACCAGCAGCTCTCACTGGTCCCTGTATCGACTCCGAACGCTCTGCGGTTTCACACAACTCACAGAAAGAAGCTGATCTGGCTTCAGCAGCAGCCCGACAATGTGACCCAGAATAACCCTGCTGGTGTGCGTTACACACGAGGCCTTGATGGAGCTTTACGTGTCTCGGCCTGCCTCTGCTCTCTGATCCAGAGAATCCTTGAAACCGCTGCTCATCAGCAACAGGAGCAAAACACGGCCTCAGTCGACCTTTGAGTTACCTCCACAGACTCCATCAGTGCGTTTCAGGCTTTTCTGAGTGGACATTTTCTGAGTGGAAATGTTCTTTGCAACACTCATGGCACATTTGAGCAATTACAAGTTTACAGGTTTTTGCCTTCACAACAACGTCCAGTTCACAATTTAACAGGAAAACTCAGATTTAGCTGAAAGCTCCATTAATTAACAAAGTGAAGGCCTGAGTGAGAGTCTGTTGTTCAGTGTGACTAAAAGTGTTATGATGTCTGGAAGGTGGAAGGAAGCAGGTTCTTTCTTCAACAATGCAAGGACATATTTAGGGGTTAGTTTCGTTAAGTGTACATTTTGGTGCGGATCCAAATTAAACCCTGGATCTAGTGGATTTAAATGAGGCTTCATAACGGGACGGTTGAGACTTGTGACAGAACTTCTATACGTCTGTGAACCCGTCTTCCTACAGGATCAGGTGAGCAGAGGATCTGTGTGGATCAGCCTCCACTCGGCAGCGAGGATCCAACCGGACCTGAACTCGGGCTGAAAACCCTCAGAAGCACAGATTCACCTTCACAACAGGGTGTCCTCCAGTCGAGGCTTTGATGGAGCCTCTGCTGCCCTCCGTCTCATAGTGGGCCCTGTGGTAGGACTTGGGCTGGACCTCCATCCTCAGCTCACACTGGTCGTACTGGCAGGGCAGAGGCCAGTCCAGGGGCGGGGGGGGACGAGGTCCTGGAGGAGACACAACAGACACACAGTCACTGACACTATGTCTGTAGCAGCGCAGTTAGAGGATGTTTGAAAGAAGACACTGCAGGTCAGTTACAGGAGAAGGTTGATACCAGACGTTCTGTAGATATGAAGCTACAAAGAGCCTTTTGGATCGTGAATATATATGTTTTTGTGCAAATTAAATGAGGATATAACATTTTGCCAGAAGGTAAACATGAACATTTACCAAATGTCCAGACCCTAAAAAGTGACAGCAAAGCCCACCTGAACAGAGGAGGGTTCCCAGGTTTAGGTTTGTTCCAGCTGAAGTGGGAGGGCACCTGAAGGAAGAGCTCAGCCAGGCCCTCCTGTTCTCGTGCCTCCTCCGTGGGAGAATCCTGGAACAGCTCCAGCCCGGGGTCCCCCCCCCTGACCGGGGAGGAGTCCCAGCTGGCTCCCTGACGTCCTCCTGGTCTTAGAGGGGACGTCCAGCTCCTGGTAGCCGGACATCAGGAGGGACCCCAGGGCACCGGCGGGGCTTCCCACCCACGTGTCAACTGACACGCTGTCCCGGGGGGAGGCGGTCGGTGAGGGGCTGGGTGAGTGGTGGGGGGGAGGGCGAGCGGGCTCGAATGCGAGGGTCAGCGCTGGAGTGACGTCTCTTTCCACAGGGGGACGTGGGTCTGGATGACGGCCTGCAAGATAAACCAGTATGAGCATTGGGATTGATGCAGTTCCCTGTTTGTGAACCAGTAAGTGGAGTAAGAGGTCAGCCGGCAAAGTTAGGATTCATTATGACAAGTTAACATGGTTGTACGTGTCATATGCACATTAATATGTTTGTGACAAATAATGATACGTCGTGGAATAGCCCTGAAAAGTCCAAATGGGCTGGGAGTGTGTGACCATGATGCACTGAATGAAGGAGGGTACTGGGAATGTGTCACACAGGTAAACACTGGTGATGGTTTCTCACCTGGACGTGGGCCGGCGGTTCAGCCAGCTCTCCTCTGTGACGCTGGTGCGAGGCGAGTGGCAGGGCGACTGACGGGGCGACTGGAGGGGCGACAGCGACGGGCTGAAAGCTACAGGATGCTGGTATTTCTGTTGCCATAACTCCACCCCAAAGGCCCCCCCCCCACAGCCCGGGGAGCCCAGAGGTGACCCGAGTGGGGATCCCAGGGCAGGGCGGGCGACATCACCAGGCTCCCCCTCCACTTCATCGTAGAAGTTGGAGAAGGACTCGCAGGAGGAGAGGTCGGAGATCCAGCTCCTGGAGGACATGCTGCTGCAGGGGCTCGGGCAGAGGGCCGGGTCCCGGTAGCAGGGGTCCAGGGGCAAGTACAGCTGGTCCCTGGACCACTGGGCCTCAGGGTAGCCTCCCTCCGCCCCACCCACTGCTCTCGCTTCCTGTCCAGAGCTGGGATCCACATGGCTGTTGGGAGCTATGGAGGTGATCTGGATACTGGGGCAGTCAAAGGCTCTGGGGTTCCCCTGGGCTCCATACTGGGGCCCCGGGTAATGGCAGCCAACATGCTGGTAGCTGTCTAAGGTGGAGAAATATTGAGGGTGACTCTGCAGCTCGTGACTCAAGAGCTGATCAGAGAGAGTCTGCGTGGAGGAGGGGGGCGTCCTCACATCGTGACCTGTGAGCAGAAGAGGATTCAACACGTCAGTCATCAGTTAAGCACCAATACAAACCGGTGCAGACACATTTTATCACAAATAATCATGTCTCTTCTTCTTTTTCTCACAGATGATTCATATTATTGGTGCTAAACATTCTTGAAAAGTCCTGAAACACATCGGTACAAATAACCCTCACATGTACAAACCCAACAGGAACACAGACATTTTTAATTATTGGTCATTTTGGAACATTGATTAATTAGCTTTATAAAAGAGAAGCATTAGGCACCAGATGCTTCACATGGACGTGACCCTGGTCAGTGTGTCTGTGGTGCTGTTAGGATCTGGTCTGTGCCCGTAAAGAACATTTGCAGTCAAGTGTTAAATGTTTAACCAGCAGCAGCTGATCCACAGTCAGTGTTCATGCACCGGAAGAATCATAGTGACAGATCCTCCACAACAGTTCGATAAGTTCAGTCCCACAGCTGCACACACTCCTCACCACAGCACTGCTATTAATACCCCTCTCTGGCCCACGCCCACACACACACAGACAGACACACACACACTTTGCACACCACATGCAAAAAGAAGGCGACAAAACGCCAACTGTGATCTGCTTCAACAGCTCCACTCGCTGCCTCTGTGCAAACCTTCCCCCCTTTCCCTCATTCAGAGCGCGGACTACCCGCTGCCAGCTGGGTGCCACAGAGCAGTTATAAAAACCAGGAAGTAAAACCAGTCAGCAGTCGAGCTGAGTGGCACCAGGTCTGTGTTACAATCCTGAAACACAACCAACCTGCATCGATCTGCTCGTTCCACTGATCAACCAGGAACTGAAGAGCCACTCTCTCACATCTTACACTTAACAGACGTTTAATTAACCATCGAGGGAAATCCTCATCTACAATAACGTCGAATGAAGGAACTCTATTAACGCTCTAGTTGTAATTTAATTATATTTGCATCTGCTGGTCATAGAATTTGTCGTACTACAAATTAAAGACATAACAATTGTGTAAGAATACAATCAGGAGCTCAATCAATAAGAATAATTACAATTTCAACCAAAGTCCAGAAATTCTTCAGGAAAGCTTCATCTGATTAATGTCACTGACAAAAGGAGTTATGATAAAACATAAACTAAATAACAGTCATAGTGTAACAGAGCTTTTCAGCTTTTAAAGCTGGTCAAAGGTTTTCTGATTTCAAACATTGAATATAAAACATGAGCTGATCCCAAACACCAACGTGAATAACCAGCTCTGATCTATAATCTATAATCTATCATCCTGATCAGTAAAGTCTCTGTAGCTTCCAGATGTTCAGCTTCAGGAACATTTACTAACTTCTTCACTTCCACATTTAAACTATTCTCCAAACTAACATTCGACAGCTGGATGTGTCAGCTCAACAAAATAAGACACAGCTTCCGGGGGGGAGATTTTCAAAGTAAAATACCATATGAGGTTAAACGTGGCAAATGTTTAGTAAGAAGGGTCGAAGCACTAACATAGTATTTATTCACAGTGAAAATTGTGAATGAGAAATATTTGACTCATTTGATTATCATTCAAGTCTAAGTCTTAATATTTGATCCTGTCTTCTTGAATTATTTCACTGTTTTCAGTTTTATGTGATTTTACACTCAATGATTTTGAATAATGTTCAATCAATAAGACAAAATATGTGAATCAACATCACAAGAGTTCCACAGTGTGCAAATACAGATGTGCAGAGTGAAGTTGGTGTTAAGGTCCTGTTGATTATATGATTATTACTACATTACATGTCATCTGGCGTATGAGGGGCCATGTAGGGTTCAGTGTCACAACACCAGTGTCATAAGATCTACCTGAGATTTAGGAAATCATCTCTGAAAAACATTTATTTAACTTCTTCTTAGATTCTTTAGTTTGCCTCCTCCGTGTTAGCAGATTGGACATGGACCTGTGTGAATGCTGTTTACTGCAGCCAGCCACTAGGGGGCGATTGAGACCTTCTGGCTTCACTTTAGGGAGCTGTCTTGTCGTCCATGTTGACTTGCATCATTCAAAGGACGTGAACTAATATTAACATCAGATTAATAGCAGGAAGTAGATGAAAATAAAAACAATTTGTTCAATTTTTTTTGCAGTTTCCCACTCTCTGGTTTTACTTTGAAGACTGCGGGGCTGTACTTCCGGTAGCACTCATGCTAACTCTCGTTAGCTTAGCTCTGTTGACAGCTTGCTAACTAGCGTCGCAGAAACGACACGTACCTGCGGAGGGGACGCGTCCTCCGGGGACATGTCCTCCGGGGACACGGCCTCCCGGGACATGTCCTCCGGAGTCCTCCTCGAAGCTCAGCCGGAAGTCCAGCTCCTCCATGGGACCGACACGCACCGCGGGGACCGAGCGGACTGTGACCGAGCTGCGCGTCTCTAACCCGGCCCCGTGTCACTGGGTGTCCCGCTCCCGGGGACCGAACACGAAGCTCCCGCGGCGGACTAGGTCCCCCCGGAGAGGCGCTGGTCCTCCTGCGGCCTCCTGCTCCGCTCCGGCGCCTCCATGTTGAACTTTGTTCGTCTCAACTTCTCCTTTTCTCCCCTGAGGTGGATCCACGCGACGCCTTCACGGACACCTCGGAAACGCTGCTGCGCTCAGCAGCGAAATCAGGAAGTTCAACACATCGTAAAGTTTGAAACTGTTGATTTTACTTTCTACTGCGGAAAGTGGATCTGATACCAGGAAGTTAAACAAGTTTCATATGGTTACTGCTAAAGATAATTATATACATGAGGCTATGAAATACTCCGATATCTCTATATCATTTAATTGTATATATACATTTTTATATCCTATATTTCCCTGTCTATGTTTGTATAACATCCCTTTTTACATATCGTATTCCTATATAGAAGTTACACAAATATCAATAAGTTACAAATGCCAAACATTGATTCTAGAAGCACAAGATAAATATGAGATTAAAAGGCAGAATAAAGAAAGACAATCTTTCAATGGTACTCTGCAGTCAATAATCTAATAAATACATATTTAAGTTATTTCTCACAAACAACTTCAATGTGAATCTACTGGTTTTATTTAGCTGTTGTCACTTTATTTGTCAGCATGAGACGAAGGTTTATTGTGCATCTTCTTGAACATGTGTGTTTACACCAAGACGAGTTTGATAAAATCCAAAGTAATTTATAATCTTTACAACACTTTTAAACACTCTGTATCCTGAGTGCTGTACTTCCCACAGTGGCCCTGAAGGCCCCATTAGCCAGCCCGGTGGTGACGTCAGAGTGGGGCGTTTCCTCTCAGGTTCAGATCAGGACTTTCAGATTAATTAACCTCGAGATAATTGATCCGTTTATCTGCGTCGACACACGAGCCGGAGGAGCCTGAACGCAGCACGTCAGGAGGAGCCTGAACGCAACACGCTGCTCATCAGCTTCAGGAGACAAAATAAAAAGATGAAAATAAAAAGCAGCTTCTTCTTTAAAATGAAAACAACAATGTGGAAGATACAGATTTCTTTACCTTAAGTGAAATAAAAGCTTAGAGATGAGGATTAACAAAAACATATGGCACCTGGGGTCTGCTCAAAATGTTTTCCACATGTTTACTACATGTTTACTACATGTAACGTCTTTTAAACCAACCTCATTCATTCCCAGCAGAAACTAAATGATTGAATCAGGAGAAAGATGCTGAAGCATCAGAATGAAAAGTAAAACTTCCTCTTTAAGGCACCGGGTTCAAACCTCTGACATGAGATGATGACACCTGAGCTGAGCGCTCAGTGCTGCCGCCTGCTGGTTCAAACTCATTCATCCCAGTTAAAACAAGTGAATCTCTCACAGCTGATCTGGTGAGAGAAGTTTACACTGAGCACGTCTCAGTGTTTACAAATGAAAACCGTTGTAAATTAAGTAAAAAAGTCTGTTCATGTAAAAGCAGAATCCAGCAGCTGATGTAAATTTAGTTTTCAGCTCTAAGACGTCGCAGATGTTCCAAACAGGAAGTGACATAAGGAAAACGAACCACTGTCCTACAAACACTTCACAGCTGCTCTGGAATCGTGTCTGCTCTACGACTGTCCCCATTGGCCACCACCGGGGTCTTTGGGGTTTGCGTCTCCAGCTGCTTCTCTGCAGAGAGGTGTTGTTTCTTGCTGCTGTCCTGCTCCGCGGTGCCGTTGGTCTTCCCGTCCCTCTTCCTCTTGCAGACCAGGCCGGACTCCTCCTCTCCGACCCGACCCTCTGGGATCTCCAGGACTCGCAGGCAGACGACGGCAGCCGCCTGCTCCGCAAACTTCTTCGACTTCTCCCTGGAAATCAGGAGACAGAGTTTCTACAAAACCACTTTTCCACAGAGACAAACATTAATGGAGACATTCTGTTCATCTTGAGGTTGAAATTTGTAGTTTTATTCATGATTGTTTTCATTCTCTGAATGTTCAGAATCACTGTCCTTTGCTGCAGCTCCTCTTTTCAGCCTCTGTCTCAAACAGGTGGGTTTAGCTTCTGACTCTTTAAGAAAACTCTGGGTTTGTGTTTGAGTCTGATGAGAAACTGAGACTCTCTTTTCCTGATTGGTTCTTATAGTCAGATGACTCTAACACTTCCTGTCAGTAACAGTTCCACCTCGTCATCGCTCAGAAAAAAGAAATCCCTGCTGACGTGTACGAAAAAGGTCACGTGACCCGTGTGTGTGTGTGTTTGTTTACTGACCACAGTGAAGATCTGTATTTCTTTCCTGCTAAAGTCACAGTCGCCTGAAAGCCTCGATCCTGTGAACGTTGCACCTGAAAACACACAGACAGACACACACACACACACAGTGACACAGACACACACGCACACACACACAGTGACACAGTTGCTTATCACACTTATCAAGTTTATTTATAAGTTTCCTAAAATTCACAACAACTTTCCTGTTTGCAGTTTTCACACTAAACGTGATCAATCTTTTGTTCCAGTTTATTAGGAACAACCAGATCAAATTAATTCAGTCAAAAACTAAATCTGAACTTCATGAAAGTTACAATGTTCAGTTTTTGGTTGAAACTGGTCCAGAGAGTGAATCAGTGTTTTATTGTTTGAAGTTAAAAAAGACTCAGGTGAACTTGGTGTGAACCTGTTCCTGAACGCACCATCTGGTAGAGCGGCTGCTCCAGCTTCTCCTTGCGGCTCCACTCCAGCAGGAACATCTTCGGAGTGATCTGAGGTGGATACTCCCTCCTGCAACAAGCACAAGTCACGTGATCCTCCATCCTTCTAATGTCTCCTGGGGTTAGTCATGTCACTTCTGCTCATCTATCAGACTCAGATCTATGAAGTTATTGTTTGTTCCAAATCTAAAGAAATTCTGTCGTGAGGTCGGAAGGAAAACATGGAGGACGCCTTATGTGTCAGTAAAGATTTCTGATGTCATAGTGATACAGATTTCTGTCAAGACAATTTGAGCCACAAACAGATGAAAGTTAAACATGTTGAACATAAAACAAGCATCATTAAAACAAACTGTGCACTCAGACATTTGAGTTTCTGACCGTTCGAACTTGACGGCCATGGTGGTGAGGTCTCCGTCCACGACGGGCCGGTCGGGCTCGCTGCCGCTCTGCAGCGCCGCCCTCCTGGTCTGCAGTCGCTCCTGCGTCTGCTGGTAGAACTCCTGCAGGCCGTACGCCGCGCTGCAACACAACACCGCAGCTGCATGACACCAGCACCTCACAGACGCTCTATCAGGTGCAGACATCTGACGCTCGTACCTGATCTCAGCGCTGCTCTGAGCCGCCTGCAGCTGCTTCCCCAGAGGAGACTCCACCTTGTCCCTCAGCATCTGACACAGACAGTACTTTGTGTTGAAGGCGTGGTTGTCGTACTCGATCGCCTGAGAAACGGAACGGCAGCAGAGACACAGTTAGTGTTCTGCTGTCTCCCTCGATGGAGCAACAGGAAGCTGCTGTTCACAAACAGGAAGCTGCTGTTCAGAAACCTCATGTGTCATCGTTGACGCGGTGTCATTTCCATTCAACAAATATCAATAGATGATCAATGAAGCTTGTTATTGTTAGCTGTCGAGATCCGTACACGTTCCATCACCAGGTCTGTGACGACTCACGTATTTGAGGTACTCCTCCATGACCCCCTCCACAGGAAGTGGTCCCTGGCTGGCGAACACCGACGGGTTCCACATGGCGGCTCGAGCCAGCATGACGGACGAGGCGCCGGTCGCCCTCCGGAACTCCTCGATGTCGGCGTTGGTCTTCACCAGGTCCAGAGAACCTCCACTGCAGCACAGAGTGATACCGTTAACAAAGAGTTTATCATTGTATTTTAAACACGTCAACAAACTACAAATCGGTTGTTTGGAATTATATTTAAAATATTAAAGCTAGTTCCTCCCTGCAGCTGGAGTAGAAGACGAATATTACAGAAATTAAACAATAAAAATATGTTGATCGTCTCATTCGGGATAAAACCTGAAGCCGCAGAGGGACGAGCTGCAGATTACTGATTTCACAAACCGACTCTGACTGATCATGATTGAATCTCATACAATGTAACCTTGATCATTCTGTATCCTGCACTACTGAGTCAATCTTGGCCTGATTGCTTTAACTAGGCATTGTGGTTTAGATTTCATCATAAGATCCTGACCTTTGACTTTATAACCACCCCAACTAGAGTGGGAGGCGTAAGCAAAATGTATCAAGACAAAGAACTGCTTCCCAATGCTGTGCCATATTACAAACTAACCTTTGTTGTATGCACCATGCTCTGAGCATTAAAGTGCGACAACACTATAAGAGAATGTGTCTCGTTCCTCGTTGGCTCGAGTGGGATCGTAGAAATTGCCACGACAAGTCTGAACCAGGAATAGACGAGTTAACGGTGACGCTGCTCCTCAGAGGTGACCTTACTTGGCGATGACGGGGATGGAGACAGCCCGAGCGACGGCCTGGATGTAGTCACAGTGGAGGGGGTGTCTCTGACGCTCCTCCTTCAACCTGAACAGGGCAGCAGAGGTCACATCATCTCACTGTTATAATCATATCTTCAGTCCAACACATGAATATATAATATCTAACTTCATATTCTTTTTAACTAATATTAATATCTCTGTCTGAGGAGACGTGGTTTACCGGCCGTGGACGGCGACAGCAGTGACGCCCGTCCTCTCGATCCTCTGAACCAATCGGATCGTTTCCTCCAACTGGAACCAGAGTTATCAACAGTCAACTTTTAGTTAGAAGTGTGGGTTAAATAATTTATATATATTATCTACAGAAGAAAACAAACATGAAATGAGACGGATTAAAAAAACACTTTGTAAAATACACTTAACAGGAACAACAATAAGACTCAGTCGCTAACTTTAAATCAAAGATCAATACATACTTCAGTCGATGACTTTATCTAAATCTAGTTTTTATCTCTATGTCTCGTGAGGTCATGCTTAAAATCTTCATTCTATATTCTGAGCTTCTATTTCTATTCTTAAGAGAAGGAAGCCATGAGGAGACGAGGAGCAGGTTCTTCGTTTCTCACCGAAGGAAGGATCCGGATTTTACAGGTCACTGGGATGGACACGCCTGAGACCAGTTTCCTGAGGATCTGAGGATCAGAGGCAGGAAATGGATTTAAACACTAAAGAATTGTCTTTTTCGTCCATATATGATATGATTGATATTCAAGTGGATAACGTACCGCCTCGATCTTGTCAGGGTCGCTCAGAAGAGCAGCTCCCATCCCGCCCTGCAGGACAGCAGGGGTCAGAGGTCAGTGAGGTCAGAGGTCAGAGCAGGAGGTCGATGGACAGGTATCTCACCTTAGTGGAGTATTCCTTCGGACAGCCCATATTCACGTCCACGGCGGCCACGTCCTTCTCCCTGTGCGACAAGTTTCACAACTTCAGACAATAAGACAACAATTACTTTTATACGTTAATAAGCAGCTTCTTCTTCTCCTCTGTTCTGTTTGTGCTTGAGATTTGTTGGTGAACTCACACAAGTCGAGCCACGGTCAGCGCTCGGTCCGGATCGGCCGTCCCCTGGAAAGAGATGAAGAAGAATCTCAGTCGCTCTGCAGCAGCAGCGTGTTGGAGAGAAACCCTCCAGTGACTGTGTGTCTCACCATCTGGAAGACGACTCGGCCCTTCTCCCTCTCACAGGTCCTGAACACCACTCGATCATCTGGAGCCACGAAATCCACCGTGTGCAGCACCTCTGACAGAACACGGCACAAAGACTGAGACCTGAGCTGAAAGCATCTACAGCCCAGTCCGTCCCCCTCAGACGTCTCAGGGGGACGTTACAGGAGGTCCTCGTCTCAGTGAGGGACAGACACCACCTAGCTACTGGTCCTCAAGACACTGGAAAAGAAGGAGATTCTTACCGTTCACCACTCGGTGACACTGGGCCATCTTGATGTCAATCAGCTCCTGAAACAGACGGGACAGAGTTCACAGCGCTGCCATGACACACACACTCTGTTAACCCATACTCACCTCGCAGTAAACCACATCAGCTCCGTAGTCCAGAGCCAGCAGCCTCATGGGCAGAGTCCCGACCCGCACCATCGGAGCCAGGGCGGTGATGTTCCTGAAGCTCAGCCGGCCTGCTGCCATCTCGAAGAATCTGTCCTCCTGTCCACCACAACGCAGAGGACACAGAGGACACAGAGGAGACAGACACAGAGGAGACAGAGGACACAGAGGAGACAGAGGAGACAGAGGAGACAGAGGACACAGAGGACACAGAGGAGACAGAGGAGACAGAGGAGACAGAGGACACAGAGGAGACAGAGGAGACAGAGGAGACAGAGGAGACAGAGGAGACAGACACAGAGGACACAGAGGACACAGAGGAGACAGAGGGAGACAGACACAGAGGAGACAGAGGAGACAGAGGACACAGAGGAGACAGAGGAGACAGAGGACACACAGAGTCCTTAACCATCACAAGACATTCTGTCTCAGTCATAACTCTTTATTTTTATATTTGTTGAAATCCTCCACACGTCCCATCATCATAAATAAAGTGCTCTGAATAAAGAAGGAAGCTGATTTAATAAACACAAGTTCCATTTATTGGGACTGAAGGAAACTGAGATTTAAAGAGTTTTAGAATTCATATTGAATATTATATGGTTGCCTGTGCAGGAGCATACGAAACTCCATTGGGAAACCAGTTGATTTAAGGCTGCAGTGACAGTTCAGACTTCACGGAAGACAATTGTACAAATTAAACCTGAGACCTGAAGTTACAAACTTTATCATTGTTATGTATTACGAGAATTATATCCGGAAACTAATTAGACCTGAATATCCACACATAAACAAACACAAGCAACTTTTAGCTTCGCCTTCATTGAGTCTAACGACTCCTGAGGGTTAGCATGTTTAATTAGCTCTATCGGTGATTTGACACTGTTTACCTTCAATTATTCTGAAATGTGAAAACTGTTATTGACTCAATCTAACGCCGAATGAACAAGAACACGATGTCGATCTGTGAACAAGTTGAACTTCTGTTCTGTCGCGTTTGTTCTTCAGTGACGAAGTGAGATTTATTTAAAACGCGATGGTGTCGAGTGGAGTTTGGTGGAAGGACTCGACCGGAGCCGGGTGACTGAATGCTAACTGAATGCTAACCCTCTGGACGGAATGTAGCTCAGACAGCGATGCTAACATTAGCACAACACAAACAGCACAAAGTAATAAAGTATAAAAATCATTAAATGAAACTAACTCACCGGCATCAACAGCAGATTCACAGCTGACACGAAACCACCGGGCAGCGTGCTGCCCTCCACTTCCTGTTGGGACCCTGCGTCATCACGTCGACCGATCAGTGACGCACATAGAACCAGAGAGAACAGAAGAGAAGCAGAAAAAGAGAGAGACAGAGAGAGAGAGAGAGTGTGTGTTTGTGTGTGTGTGTGTGTGTGTGTGTGTGTGTGTGTGTGTGTGTTTGTGTGTGTGTGTGAGAGGGAGAGAGAAAAAGAAAGAGAGCGTGTGTGTGTGTGTGTGTGTGTTCGACAGAGAGAAAGAGAGAGAGAGTGTGTGTGTGTGTGTGTGTGAGTCTAAGTGTTTTGGAAAGAGTGTGTGTGTGAGAGAGAGAGTGTGTCTGTGTGTGTGTGTGTGTGAGACAGAGAGAAAGAGAGAGAGTGTGTGTTTATGTTTGGGAGAGAGAGTGTGTGTGTGTGTGCGTGTGTCTGTATCTGCGTGTCTGTGTGTGTGAGAGAGAGAGAGAGAAAAAGAGAGAGAGCGTGTGTGTTTGTGTGTGAGTGTATGTGTGTTGGAAAGAGAGTGTGTGTGTGTGAGAGAGAGAGAGCGTGTGTGTGTGTGTGTGTGTGTGTGTGACAGAGAGAAAGAGAGAGAGAGTGTGTGTGTGTTTGTGTGTGAGTGTAAGTGTGTTGGAAAGAGAGTGTGTGTGTGTGTGAGAGAGGGAGAGAGTGTGTATGTGTGTGCGTGTGTTGGAGAGAGAGAGAGAGACTTTTTAAAGTTAACTTTTATTAAGATAGTTTCATGAAATTAACGTACTAAATAACACTTCAATCATATTTTACAAAAGAAAACTGCTTGTCACACACCCATATTGAATTTAAGAATGAAGGACCAGTGAACCGTCCTCCTCTATTGAACATAAAACCTGTGCAGACCAGAGAGTCGCAGGAAGACCAGGCTCAGTCCCCGGCTCCACTGACCTCTCTTCTCCCAGTCTTTATATACAGTCACTGATCATCTTTATATACAGTCACTGATCCTCTTTATATGTTTAACTTTGTGTTGAACTAAATCAATTTGTGACGTGAATCCAGGAACTTTAAGATCATAAACAAACATATACACAGAATGTGGTTCTACACACATGGAGACACACTGAGGGACAAAGGTGGACAATAATAAAGACAAACTTAAACACACTGTATGTGACTCTTTATAGAGGGTTTATATATTCTGCTTGTGTTGTGTCATTTCAATAAACACATTCTTCATGTGAGTAAACACAATCGGGGCAGGAAGGTTGCTGGTTTGAATCCGGTTCAGATGGGGTCTTCCTGTGTGGAGTCTGCATGTTCTCCCCGTGTTTTCTCCAGGTGCTCCGGCTTCATCTCACAAACACATGCAGATTAGGGGTTGTGTAGATTGGAGACTACACACAAGCTGCTGCTGCTTCAGCCTCTGGATCCTCAGGACACAGCTCAGCCTCCGTCCACACACACTGTCCTCTTCACACACACTGTCCTCTTCACACACACTGTCCTCTCCACACACACTGTCCTCTTCACACACACTGTCCTCTTCACACTCTCCACACAGACATCCCCTTCCACCTGTTGAGAGAAGAAGACATCAGTGTCACAGAGACTCACTTCATCAGCTGTGAGTCAGTGATGCAGCTCATCCAGTAGAAAGAGCAGCAGGGACTTCAGTCCTGTTCAGAGGTGGAGCAGATTCCTCTCTGCTTCATGTTCACGTGTTGGAATGAACACGCTAAGAGCTCAGTGTGTGTCCTCTGCATGTCAAAGTGCAGAGTGGACACCTGAGAGGTGGATTTACTGCTGTTACAGGTGAAGACATGTTTCACTGTGTGTTGATGAACATCTGCTTCTGACAAACTGGGACCAGAGGAGACAGATGGACCTCAGCAGAGGTTCTGCTCTGTATAAAGAGCTCCTGGTTACCATGGTGATGAGGAGAGGCTTCAGTCCCACTGATCTCAGAGCTGTGACAAAGATCCACCTGATCAGTTCTTCACTGATGAAGTGAGAGAACAAACTGTCTCAGATCAGATGAAGACGACACCGTCTCTGTCCCTCGTGTGAGGCTGTCAGCTGTGGTCCAGCTTGTGTAAGTTACAGCGCCCCCTGGTGGCATCTGGTGAAAATATATTACGTGACCACGACATAATAACGTGTGAACGAGATAAATAACTCGAGGCCACAAGATCTGAATCTGTTGTTTACTAACAAGACGAGTGGAAGACAAGAAGACACACACTGTCTCACTGTCTCTGAGGACACACACTGTCTCACTGTCTCTGAGGACACACACTGTCTCACTGTCTCTGAGGACACACACTGTCTCACTGTCTCTGAGGACACACACTGTCTCACTGACTCTGAGGACACACACTGTCTCTGAGGACACACACTGTCACTGAGGACACACACTGTCTCTGAGGACACACACTGACTCACTGTCTCTGAGGACACACTGTCTAACTGACTCTGAGGACACACACTGTCTCAATGTCTCTTAGGACACACACTGACTCTGAGGACACACACGGCTCTGAGTACACACTCTGTCTCACTGACTCTGAGGACACACACTGTCTCAATGTCTCTTAGGACACACACTGTCTCACTGTCTCTGAGGACACACACTGTCTCTGAGGACACACACTGTCTCAATGTCTTTGAGGACACACACATGGACCTGTCTTCAGGAACCTGACTGAGGTCCTCTGGTGTTTTGGGGACAGGATGAGTCTGGAGACATTGAGATGTTCTGGGTGAGTTAGAGATCAACTGAACCAACCAGACGTTGATTTAAACTTCCCTTATCCGTCCCTTTAAGGAGAGTGTGCACCACACAACAGTGTAGAGTCACTGTGGTCAGTGGGCGGAGCTTCTATACAGGTTGATCTCCATCTTAACCTGGAGCAGGTTAGATGTTCATCAGAAGTTACCATGGTGATTTACCTCGTTAAGAAGTGGACGAGCTTCGTAGAACTGAAAAAACTAAACCTGAAGTTAACCTGATAACCACAAATCCTGCTTGGTAGCACAGACCCTGGATCTGTGATACTGACTGTGTTTAGTAAAATACTGATGAAAGCAGCTAGGACTGACTCCAACCATCTACTGACCTCAGAGTCTTCAGTCGACAGGTTGGACTCTGCTGTAGATCAAGCAGCTCCTTCACTGCTGAGAGCTGCAGGTTGTTGTATCTCAGATCCAGTTTTCTCAGATGAGAGGGGTTTGACCTCAGAGCTGAAGCCAGAGAAGAACAGCTGATCTCTGACAGACTGCAGCTCCACAACCTGGATAAAGAAATATGAATATTAGAATGTGTCCTCCTGTTGTTGTGGATCGTGATCATGTCAACACAGACTCTCAACATGCTGCTGACCTCAGTCCAGTCTGTGACCTGAAGATAAATATCAGATCAGACATGTTGGACCATTGTTTCATTCATCAGCTTCTTCTCTGTGTGTTGGTCACTGAGCAGGTTTGTGTAATTAAACACTGTTTAAAGTAGGGATGGCTCCTGATGTCACTTCCTGTTTGTTTCTATACTTATCAACTGTCCAACGTGATTCAATAAGAATGAGTCTTATTTTGAAAACCTGAGGAGGACGAGTGCTCGGCCTCAGTCCACATGTTATTTACTGAGACTTTCTCAGTGATCAGGAGCAGGTGAGTGCAGGTGAATGGAGTTGATGAGGTGGACGTGACTGACAGGCTGGGTGAGTGACAGATGACCGAGGGACAGTGAGCAGAGCAGAACTGAGACAATTTAAATAAATAATGATCCAATAAGAAAGAGTCTGAAAAGTGAAGAAGGATTTAAGAACCTCAGAGTCTCCAGTCGACAGTTTGGACTCTCCAGTCCAGAACACAGCAGCTTCACTCCTGAGTCCTGCAGCTCGTTGTTACTCAGATCCAGTTCTCTCAGATGAGAGGGGTTTGACTTCAGAGCTGAGGCCAGAGAAGAACAGCTGATCTCTGTCAGTCTGCAGCTCCACAACCTGGATAAAGAATAAAACTTAACTGTAAATTAAACTGAGTTCATGTGTGAAAATAACAGACACATATTCATGTCAGCACAGACTCATAACATGGAAGATAATTATGAAATCAGACATGTTGGAGTAAAACGAGTCCTGATTCAGTACAAATAGATTATTTGGACCCGTCTCTGTCCTGCAGATCAGTTTAGAAAATCCAGAACTAAACTCAATGTTTTAACAAGTAGCTGAATATTTAAAATGTCTCAGATTAATAAATGAATGGATTCAAGTCATGTATGAAGAGGAATTATAATAAATTAGAATGAAATTATAAATTATGTATAAATGCGTTTTTATAGATATGAGATCTACAAAAGTCAGTCAGTGAACTGACCTCAGAGTCTCCAGACGACAGGTTGGACTCTGTAGAAAATCACACAGCTCCTTCACTCCTGAGTCCTGCAAGATGTTGTTACTCAGATCCAGTTTTCTCAGATGAGAGGGGTTTGACCTCAGAGCTGAAGCCAGAGAAGAACAGCTGATCTCTGTCAGTCTGCAGTTCCACAACCTGGATAAAGAAATATGAATATTAGAATGTGTCCTCCTGTTGTTGTGGATCGTCATCATGTCAACACAGACTCTCAACATGCTGCTGACCTCAGTCCAGTCTGTGACCTGAAGATAAATATCAGATCAGACATGTTGGACCATTGTTTCATTCATCAGCTTCTTCTCTGTGTGTTGGTCACTGAGCAGGTTTGTGTAATTAAACACTGTTTAAAGTAGGGACGGCTCCTGATGTCACTTCCTGTTTGTTTCTATACTTATCAACTGTCCAACGTGTTTCAATAAGAATGTGTTTTATTTTGAAAACCTGAGGAGGACGAGTGCTCGGCCTCAGTCCACATGTTATTTACTGACACTGTCTTAGTGATCAGGAGCAGGTGAGTGCAGGTGAATGGAGTTGATGAGGTGGACGTGACTGACAGGCTGGGTGAGTGACAGGTGACTGAGGGACAGTGAGCAGAGCAGAACTGAGACAATTTAAATAAATAATGACCCAATAAGAAAGAAAGTCTGAAAAGTGAAGAAGGATTTAAGGACCTCAGAGTCTCCAGTCGACAGTTTGGACTCTCCAGTCCAGAACACAGCAGCTTCACTGCTGAATCCTGCAGGTCGTTCAAACTCAGATCCAGTTCTCTCAGATGTGAGGGGTCTGACTTCAGCGCTGAGGCCACAACTTCACAGTGAGTCTCTGAGAGTTCACAACCCCAGAGTCTGTAATTAAAGAAAATATCAAATCTGTGAGAATTAAATCAGAAAACACAACATTCATACAAAACGTGACCATGTGACCCTCACCCTGGTAAATCCCCTCTCTGTTAAAAACTCCTCAAGAGAATCCTTTCAGATTTGGTTCAAGCGTTCATTCAGACTAACAGAGGAACTCATTAGATTCAGGTGGTCAGAGGTCAAAGGTCACAGAACAGGTTCACGGCCTCTTAAAGATGATGTCTCAAGTCAGTCTTTAGGAGATTTCTTCATATTTTGACTCAAAGACAAACTGATAAGATTTCAGTGGTCAAAGGTCAAAGGTCACAGTGACCTCATGTAATTGTGAAGTCAACATGTCAGTAACCTGGAGGGACGGACACTGCACTGGTTGGTGGTGGAGGACAAACAAAGAACAAAAATAATATTTCAAATAAAATCATTATTTCTAACCTTGTCAATGTCTTGACTATAATCTCTATTCATTTTGCAATATATATATATACACACAGTATATACTATAATCTAATTATACAATAAATTTGATAAATAAAAGTGTGAGTTTTCATGGTGACCCCAAACTTTATCACACACACACTGAGTGTATTTGAAGAACGACTCATCTCCACTGATTGAACATGTTATTGATCATGTCTGGACTCACCGAGCCTTCCTGCAGTTCCTCACAGCTGGGATCAGTCTCCGTCGACCCTGGTCTGATGTGTTGAACTTCATCAGGTCCAACTCATACAGAACCTCCTCTGACATCTGCAGCATGTAGGCCAGAGCTGAGCAGTGGATCTCAGAGAGTTCCTCTGATCTGTTCTCTGACGTCAGGAACTGTTTCATCTGCTGATGAACTGAGTGGTCGTTCATCTCAGTCAGACAGTGGAAGATGTTGATGCTTCTGTCAGGAGAAATGTCATCACTCTGCATCTTCTTCAGGTTGTAGATGACTCTCTTGATGATCTTTGGATTGTTCCCTCTCCGACCCAGCAGGCCTCCTAAGACTCTCTGGATGATCTCTGGATTGTTCTCTGTCCGACCCAGCAGGCCTCCTAAGACTCTCTGGTTGGACTCCAGACTGAGGCCGTGAAGGAAGCGAACAAACAGGTCCAGATGACCATTTGTACTGGTGAGGGATTTCTCCATGGTTCTATTCAGGAGGTCTTCCAGGGAGAAGGTACTGTCTCTGTCCTCATTTGTTCCCAAGAAGTTGTTGAGTTCTTCTGTGTTCCTCGTGGTGTAACAGTGGAACATGTAGACTGCAGCCAGAAACTCCTGAACGCTGAGATGAACAAAGCAGTAGACTGATTTCTGGAAGATCACACACTCTCTTCTGAAGATCTCAGTACAAACTCCTGAGTACACCGAGGCCTCTGTGACATTAAGACCACACCGCTCCAGGTCTTCTTGGTAGAACATCATGTTTCCTTCCTCCAGATGTTTAAGTGCCAGCCTCCCCAGCTTCAGGAGAACGTCCCTGTCAGCCTCCGTCAGCTGCTGTGGAGTCGTCTCATGTCCCTCACCGTACTTGATGTTCTTCCTCTTTGTCTGAACCAGCAGGAAGTGTGAGTACAGGTCAGTCAGGGTCTTGGGCAGCTCTCCTCTCTGGTCTGTGGTCAACATGTGCTCCAGAACTGTAGCACTGATCCAGCAGAAGACTGGGATTTGACACATGATGTGGAGGCTCCTGGACGTCTTGATGTGTGAGATGATTCTGCTGCACAGCTCTTCATCACTGAATCTCCTCCTGAAGTACTCGTCCTTCTGGGCGTCAGTGAATCCTCGTACTTCTGTGACCCTGTCAACACATGCAGGAGGGATCTGATTGGCTGCTGCAGGTCTGGAGGTTATCCAGACGAGAGCCGAGGGAAGCAGATTCCCCCGGATGAGGTTTGTCAGCAGCACGTTGACTGATGACCTCTGTGTGACCTCAGACACAAGCTCCCTGTGGTTGAAGTCCAGAGAAGGTCTGCTTTCATCCAGGCCGTCAAAGATGAACAAAGGTTTACAGACAGCGAGCGTCTCTGCCGTGAGCTTCTGTAACGCTGGATGGAAAACATGGAGCAGCGTGAGAAGACTGTGCTGCTGGTCCTTCACCAGGTTCAGCTCCCTGAACGAAAGCACAGCCAGCAGATCCACATCCTGGTTCTCTAAACCCTCTGCCCAGTCCAGAGTGAACTTCTGCACCGAGAAGGTTTTTCCAACTCCAGCGACTCCGTTGGTCAGGACGACTCTGATGCTGCTCTGCTGGTCAGTGGAGGCTTTAAAGATGTCGTGGACCTTGATGGGAGTGTCCTGGAGGATCTTCTTCTTGGAAGCCGTCTCAAGCTGCCTCACCTCATGTTGAGTATTAACCTCTTCACTCTGTCCCTCTGTGATGTAGAGCTCAGTGTAGATCCTGTTGAGGAGGGTTCTACTTCCTGTTTCATCACTTCCTTCAGTCACATGTTCACATCTCCTCCTCACACTGAGCTTATGTTCATCTGAAACCTCCTGCAGACCACGATCTGCTGAAAGACAAGAAACAATGTGAGAGACAGAGAATCTGAGAATCTGCTGATTGTTTTCATCAGATACAGAAAAACTACAGAAAATAAAAGCTTTTTAACTTTGTGCTTTTCTAACGATGTTAAATGTTGATGCTGTTTGAAGGAACAAAATAAAACCACATGTGCTGTTGTCAGAAGTGAAGACATCAGCAGACACATGTACAGTGCTGCTCTGACCGGCTGTCTGACCTCCAGCTCCTGTTCTGGATCTTTGTCCACACTGGGGACAGGAGGAGTCTCCTGAAGAACCAGCCTGGTCCCAGTATGAGGTGATGCACTGTCTGCAGAACCAGTGTCCACAGCTGGTGGAGACTGGATCCTTCAGGACGTCCTGACACGAAGCACAGCAGGACGACTGCTCCTCCTCAGAAACATGACTCCTCTTCCTCTCCCTGTGAAGACATGTCCTGATAACTCACATGTCACAGTCACAGGTTGTCATCACTTCTGTCAAGGAGGTTGTGTTTTCACCCAGTATGTTTGTGTGTTGGTTGGTTCGTTAGTGGGATTATAAAAAACAACAGATTACCAGTACGGTGGAAACGTGTGTCTGTGAACCAGATCGGTGGGACGCAGACGACTGATGTTTACCAGTGTGTGGAATTTGGTGCAGATCCAAATCAAAATGAGTCTCTAGTGGATTTCAAAGTGGTTTCATAAGGAGCGTGTTGGTTCTTGGTGGAGGTCTGAGCTCTTTGAGTGATTCTGAGAGATTAGTCACCAACTTCAATGAAGCTGTGTCCTAATGCAGGGGCCACACTAGAGGAAACTAGATCCTCTTCAGAGCAGGTCACAGTAGAAACAGTCTCTTACTCTGTGGGTGAGGGTCCAGGTTCATTACTGAAGAATGGAGGAGGTCCCATGGACCAGTCACTCTTCAGAGACAGACAGCTGGACCCTGGAGACTCTGCTCTCAGTCTCTGGTCCTGACCTCTGCAAACACAAACATGTTTTTATTCAGAACACATCATTCACTGGTTCATTCTGTGAGGATTCAGTTTGGAGCTTCACATGTTTGTAGCAGGTCTCTTAATGTAACACCGCGGTGAGGTCTGTCTTGTCTTGGGTTTTTGTCTCGTAACTTCCTGTTTTATGTTGAAATTCTAACTCCTCTCGTTTCAGGTTACTTGCCCTTCCTCTGGTGTCACCGGTCTGATTGTTTCCACCTGTTCCCTTCACCCTCATATGCTTATAGTCTGCGTCTCCCCTTTGTCTTGTGCCAAAGTGTTTCGTCCTTGTACCTAAGCCCTTGTCCACAGTCATTTTCGTGTTTTGCCTTGAGATTTACTACGCCACTTAAGTTGTTTTCTGTATCCTCCTTGAGAGTGATTTTTCGTTTGTTAAAGTTTTCTAGTTTAGCTTCGTTTTGTGTTCTTTTGTAATCTGTTCTTCCTCCCTTTTGGAGCGATTTATGTTTAGAGAGTTCTAGTTAGTTTGGTGAGCCTCCTGTTTAGGTGAGCCTTTTCTTTTGTCCCTTTTTCATAGTAGTTTGGTTTTCCTCCTTTGGCAGCGCTTTTGTTTTCTTACTCTTACTCCTTTTTGTTTATCATCCTTCGGGAGCGATTTATGTTTATAAACCTTTCTTTTCCTAGTGTGTATTTTGAATCTTTTAGGGAGTTTTGTCCCCGAGTTATTCTTGCCAGGTCATAGAAGTATTAAGTAAGTGTTTCATAGCCCAATCATTTGTCGCTCATCATAGAGGATCTGAACTCAATAAAGTGTGCTGGTACGTGTAATGGTCTGCATCTGAGTCCTCATTTTAGTCCAGGCCTGACACTTACTTTGTGAGTGAGGGTCCAACTTGCTCTGAAGTGTCCTCGTCCATGTTGCACCGGCTGCGGCTCAGTTGTGGTTCAGGCCACGCTGCTCTTCTAGATATTCAAGGTCTGGTCTATTTCCTTCTGGTTCTGTGCTCAGTTTACAGCAGAACACAGTGAAACGATCTTTCACCAGTTTCAATGTTTATCTGTTGAAAACGTCAAACACAAATATTTGCAACACTTCCTTTAGCCTACCCATTTCAAAATAAAAGCACTCAAGCGTTTCTGTCGACTGGATCAATTCATTTATTTATAAATGTTTTATTGTGAAATAGATGGAGGGCTTCATAGTTTGTAGTACTGGTATTTATTTGAGTACACAGGAGTACTTGTATACAAGGAAATACAGTGATCACCTCAGGAAGGACGAGAGTCTCTCTCTCTCTCTCTCTCGTTTTCTAATCTCCACTCAAATCAATCAACTACATTAAAGTTAATTAATACAAACTTGTAAAAGTTCATGTGACCTTCGACCCCCTGCCACTAAGAGAAGGAAACTCAACATCTAGTATCATGTTCACATCATAAAGGCTGGAAATGAATTACAGAACTTTATAGACAGTAACACTGAGAGCACATCAGTCAGCTGCTTGAAGCAGAACTCTGTATCTCCACTCAGTTCTATGGCTTTGTGCCCAAATGAAGGTCAAACACAAGATCTACAACTTTATATTCACTTTAAAACTCACACAAAACCAGTATGAAGTTATTTGTGTGTGCGTGTATACCTGGCTCTACAGGTCGATGCTCCTCACACCTCAGCCAGTGAGTCCAGAGCTCTACTGGGATCCACAGTGAAGACTCTCCACTGGTTGGTGACCACTGCTGTAACGTATGATGGTGAAAACACGTTGTGTTATTAAACACTTGATGAACAGATGAAGATAAAAAGTGAAGCTGTGAGTTAAATCTGTTAATTAGTCCTTTGAAGGCTCTTTGATCCAGACCTGCTGTTCACATCTGTCTCTGGGATCCGATCACATGACGTCTGTCACCAGGTGTGAACTGACAAACTTAGAGTCATGTGATCAGCAGACGGATGTTAACAGCAGGTGTGAGAGTGAGACAGTGAAACTTTCAGAAAGTTGTGTTCACACTCACCTGCTCACTTTCCTTCCTTCTGCTCGTCCAGGTGAAAATGGAGTCTGACCGCTCCCTGTTCTCAGGCTCCTCCTCCTCCCTGTGGAACCAGTTCACTCTTGAAACCTCCCAGTTCAAAGTCCAGTTCATACCCATGAAGATTAACTGGTTCACAGTTCATGTTTTATTGTGAGGTGGGGTGTATGACCTATCCTGCAGTCTGCCACCAGGGGGCGATGGCTTCAGGCCTGGGAGTCGTCACGTCATCCATCTTTAATCACTTTTGATTTACACACAGTTCAAATGCTTCGTGGTTTTGAGACACAGATTTTATTCAAATGCTCGAATCAGAAGAACAAATTAACACCAGAGACGTTTTGTTCTGAAACAAGTGAGTTTGGATTTTAACTCTTTCACAACAAACCTGTTTTTCATTCAAACACAAAGAATCGAACATCCACTGCTATGGTTTGAAACACGTGTCTCACACAAATCTGTTTTAACATATCAACGTTTTTATTTGTCAGATCAGTGTAAAAGTCTAAAATAATTACTGGTGTTCAGGCTCAGTTAGAAACAACAAGCATCATGTGACCCGTCTGTTAAGTCACAGGTCAGAGGTCAGAGAGATTCAGGACGTGGACGGTTCTCTCTCTGTCACATTCTTTAATAACATTAGACTTTTATTTTGTAAAAACACAACCTGTGAGAAAGTGTCTACGTCTGTTCACAGTCAGTAGATCAGATGAACGTGAGGTGAACACACAGCTACTTGGTTAAAGGTTAACACAATCCATCTCGGCCTCGGGCACACAGCGCCCCCTGGCTGTTTACTGACCAGAGCAACTTGTGTAGAAGACCAAAGTGCAAAATGCAAAACACACAACAAAAGGCACTCGCAACATATATTAAAGTCTAATATGGTGAATCAGTTAATAAACAATATTAAATATACATTTTCCCCAGTAAAGGCCTTTTCACACCAAGTCACTTTACACATATTGTTCCAGAAGCTTCTTCCTGAGCCAGTTCAAACTGGACTGAGCCCCTGATGACATCATCCCCAAGAGTCACATGACGCACGGGATCGGACAGATACTTTAGATTCTGAGGACGGTTCATTCCTCCATAGGTTCAGATCCTTGTTCTGGATTATTGAACCAGGTTCTAGGAGATAAGACGATGAAAATACTTTTTAAATCAGCGATTGGACGCGTCAGGATTTTCTTCATTAAGATGAAGTTTTGAAGACGGGGGAGACAAAGTCAGATTATCACTACAGAACATGTTCGTGATTAAGGATTCATGTCTCTGCAGGATTTGGAAAAAACTTCCATTTATCTTCAGCCGAATGTTCTGTTGTCACGTTGAGACTAACACACAGAAAGTAAATGATATCACTGCAGTTCTCAGATCTTTACACTGACTCCAGGTCTGTTAAAGACTTGAATTCAAAATACAGAATTGACTTTTGGAGGAAAATCGTAATTCAAACTGCAGTAGAACTCTGATGTGAAATGTGTTGGAGCCACATCGGGACAGTGTTCAGAGACACGTTGGACACATTGGACACAAGTGTAAAGGAAGTTGTGCTGTTTATCCACACACAACAACTACGTGTGTGAAAATATTAATAATCACATGTGACTGCTTCAAACCATCACTGTGTAAATGTTGTCTGGACTTTCTGTGTAGTTAGTGTTTGTGACGCAGCAGCAGGTTGTCGGGTCCGACTCGTTCAAACAGGAACATGTGGGAACATCCAGACGAGGGGCGGAGCCTGTAGAGCAGCAGGGGCGGAGCCTGTAGAGCAGCAGGAGGCGGGACATGACGTATAAACTCTGCTGTGGACAGATCAGTGTTGTTGTTTCCAGCTCCTCCACACCGGGGTCGGCCCTCATCACCAGAAGATCTGGAATCTCCTCGTGTTTCCAAGGTGACGTCTTCATCTTCTAGGTGTTCGGCTCCTCTTCTTCATCCTGAGATGTTTGTGCTCTTCCAGTTTCACGTCACGTGTTAGAAACCTCATCAACACGTCCACTCGCTCTCTGGAAGCTTCCACACATTGTCCTGCTGGTTCCTCACATGGACTCTGACATGTTACACACATGTTACCAGGAGGCTGCAGGAGAAGATCCAGAACATGTCCAGAGACACTGACTCAGACGTGTCTGTTCCTCCAGAACATTTCAGGAACATGTCAGTTCGAAAGCAGCTATAAATGAAATAAAATAATCAAACGTTTAGAAACATTATCCTGAAGAAGATCATTTCCCTCTAGTTCCTCAGTCAGAAACACAGAAGAGAAGATGTAGATCAAACTTATCACGGTTTAGAAACATGTGGATATTTTGTACCAGACCTGATGCACACGTGTATTTTCTGACTGTATTCAGATTCCTGACTCTGGATCTGTGTGGACATGGTGTGAAAAGGTCTAAAGGCACAAAACACGTCGTCCAGTCGTGTTACACAAGAGGAACAAATTCCTCCAAAGTGGGAATAAAGTCATTTTCACAGTGTCGCTCTGTCGGCATTAGATCTTTGTGTTTGTCGACTTAGTAAAAAAGAGGAAAAGAAATAAAAAGTGCAGGCGGCCCGAGCACAAATAAAGAGTCTCAGAAGGTGAAAGGTCAAACCGGCAGATCCCAGAGCAGGAGCAGGTGTCTGGACTGGAAACATCTTCATGTATTCAGAAAAGAGTTTTAAGACAAACTGCTCCTGCGTGACGAGCGGTCAGTCCATTCTGAGGGGTCGGCGTTCTCGATGGGGTCGATCTGAGGAAAGACCACGAAGCACAACCTCTGGCCCACGTAGGTCGCCCTCTCTGCAGGAAGAGACAAGTCTCCAGTTACTGATCAGACACGTGAGGGAGACTGAGAGAACCCAAACTGAGACTGGACCGGTCTTTAAAGAAACTGAATTCACTTCACGAAACCATTTATTGGAGGTCTTCTTTGATTTTCTTTGTTTGGTTCGAGTCCCATCAGCTAAAAGGAAGAAATATAGAATGAATGTGTTTCGTTTGGGCCGAGAAGGAAGCTATGAGGAGACGGGGAGCAGGTTCTTCGTTTCTCACCGAAGGAAGGATCCGGATTTTACAGGTCACTGGGATGGACACGCCTGAGACCAGTTTCCTGAGGATCTGAGGATCAGAGGCAGGAAATGGATTTAAACACTAAAGAATTGTCTTTTTCGTCCATATATGATATGATTGATATTCAAGTGGATAACGTACCGCCTCGATCTTGTCAGGGTCGCTCAGAAGAGCAGCTCCCATCCCGCCCTGCAGGACAGCAGGGGTCAGAGGTCAGTGAGAGGTCAGAGGTCAGAGCAGGAGGTCGATGGACAGGTATCTCACCTTAGTGGAGTATTCCTTCGGACAGCCCATATTCACGTCCACGGCGGCCACGTCCTTCTCCCTGTGCGACAAGTTTCACAACTTCAGACAATAAGACAACAATTACTTTTATACGTTAATAAGCAGCTTCTTCTTCTCCTCTGTTCTGTTTGTGCTTGAGATTTGTTGGTGAACTCACACAAGTCGAGCCACGGTCAGCGCTCGGTCCGGATCGGCCGTCCCCTGGAAAGAGATGAAGAAGAATCTCAGTCGCTCTGCAGCAGCAGCGTGTTGGAGAGAAACCCTCCAGTGACTGTGTGTCTCACCATCTGGAAGACGACTCGGCCCTTCTCCCTCTCACAGGTCCTGAACACCACTCGATCATCTGGAGCCACGAAATCCACCGTGTGCAGCACCTCTGACAGAACACGGCACAAAGACTGAGACCTGAGCTGAAAGCATCTACAGCCCAGTCCGTCCCCCTCAGACGTCTCAGGGGGACGTTACAGGAGGTCCTCGTCTCAGTGAGGGACAGACACCACCTAGCTACTGGTCCTCAAGACACTGGAAAAGAAGGAGATTCTTACCGTTCACCACTCGGTGACACTGGGCCATCTTGATGTCAATCAGCTCCTGAAACAGACGGGACAGAGTTCACAGCGCTGCCATGACACACACACTCTGTTAACCATACTCACCTCGCAGTAAACCACATCAGCTCCGTAGTCCAGAGCCAGCAGCCTCATGGGCAGAGTCCCGACCCGCACCATCGGAGCCAGGGCGGTGATGTTCCTGAAGCTCAGCCGGCCTGCTGCCATCTCGAAGAATCTGTCCTCCTGTCCACCACAACGCAGAGGACACAGAGGACACAGAGGAGACAGATGAGGCAGAGGAGACAGAGGGGACAGAGGGGACAGAGGGGACAGAGGAGACAGAGGAGACAGAGGAGACAGAGGAGACAGAGGAGACAGAGGGCGCACAGGAGACAGAGGAGGCAGAGACAGAGGAGACAGAGGAGACAGAGGAGGCAGAGGACACAGAGAGGAGGCAGCGGAGACAGAGGACACAGAGGAGACAGAAACACAGAGGACACAGAGGAGACAGAGGAGACACAGAGGACACAGAGGACACAGAGGGAGACAGAGGAGGCAGAGGACACAGAGGAGACAGAGGAGACAGAGAGGAGGCAGAGGAGACAGAGGAGACAGAGACACAGAGGACACAGAGGAGACAGAGGGGACAGAGGAGACAGAGGAGACCGAGGAGACAGAGGAGACAGAGACACAGAGGAGACAGAGACACAGAGGAGACAGTGACACAGAGGAGACAGTGACACAGAGGAGACAGTGACACAGAGGAGACAGTGACACAGAGGAGACAGAGGAGACAGAGACACAGAGGAGACAGAGACACAGAGGAGACAGTGACACAGAGGAGACAGTGACACAGAGGAGACAGAGGAGACAGAGACACAGAGGAGAAAGAGGACACAGAGGAGACAGAGGAGACAGAGGACACAGAGGGGACAGAGGAGACAGAGGGAGACAGACACAGAGGAGACAGAGGGAGACAGACACAGGGGAGACAGAGGACACACAGAGTCCTTAACCATCACAAGACATTCTGTCTCAGTCATAACTCTTTATTTTTATATTTGTTGAAATCCTCCACACGTCCCATCATCATAAATAAAGTGCTCTGAATAAAGAAGGAAGCTGATTTAATAAACACAAGTTCCATTTATTGGGACTGAAGGAAACTGAGATTTAAAGAGTTTTAGAATTCATATTGAATATTATATGGTTGCCTGTGCAGGAGCATACGAAACTCCATTGGGAAACCAGTTGATTTAAGGCTGCAGTGACAGTTCAGACTTCACGGAAGACAATTGTACAAATTAAACCTGAGACCTGAAGTTACAAACTTTATCATTGTTATGTATTACGAGAATTATATCCGGAAACTAATTAGACCTGAATATCCACACATAAACAAACACAAGCAACTTTTAGCTTCGCCTTCATTGAGTCTAACGACTCCTGAGGGTTAGCATGTTTAATTAGCTCTATCGGTGATTTGACACTGTTTACCTTCAATTATTCTGAAATGTGAAAACTGTTATTGACTCAATCTAACGCCGAATGAACAAGAACACGATGTCGATCTGTGAACAAGTTGAACTTCTGTTCTGTCGCGTTTGTTCTTCAGTGACGAAGTGAGATTTATTTAAAACGCGATGGTGTCGAGTGGAGTTTGGTGGAAGGACTCGACCGGAGCCGGGTGACTGAATGCTAACTGAATGCTAACCCTCTGGACGGAATGTAGCTCAGACAGCGATGCTAACGTTAGCACAACACAAACAGCACAAAGTAATAAAGTATAAAAATCATTAAATGAAACTAACTCACCGGCATCAACAGCAGATTCACAGCTGACACGAAACCACCGGGCAGCGTGCTGCCCTCCACTTCCTGTTGGGACCCTGCGTCATCACGTCGACCGATCAGTGACGCACATAGAACCAGAGAGAACAGAAGAGAAGCAGAAAAGAGAGAGAGAGAGAGAGAGAGAGACAGAGAGAGAGAGAGAGTGAGTGAGTGTGTGTGTGTGTGTGTGTGTGTGTGTGTGGGATGAGAGAGAGAGAGTGTGTGTGTGTGCGTGTGCGTGTGTGTGAGTGTGAGAGTGTGAGTGTGTGTGTGTGAGCAAGTAGAGAGTGTGTGTGTGTGTGTGTTTGTGTGTGTAATTGTGTTGAGAGAGAGAGAGAGAGAGTGTGTGTAGTGGAGACAGACAGAGAGAGTGAGAGAGTGTGTGTATCGTGTATGTGTGTTGGAGAGAGAGAGAGTGTAGTGTGCGTGTGTGTGTGTGTGAGTGTAAGTGTGTTGGAGAGAGAGAGAGTGTGTGTATGTGTAGTGTGTTGTGAGAGAGAGAGAGAGTGTGTGTGTGCGTGTGTGTGTGCGTGACTGTAAGTGTGTTCGACAGAGAGTGTGTGTGCTGTGTGAGTGGTGTTGTGATGTGTGTGCGTGTGTTGGAGAGAGAGAGAGAGAGACTTTTTAAAGTTAACTTTTATTAAGATAGTTTCATGAAATGAACGTACTAAATAACACTTCAATCATATGTTACAAAAGAAAACTGCTTGTCACACACCCATATTGAATTTAAGAATGAAGGACCAGTGAACCGTCCTCCTCTATTGAACATAAAACCTGTGCAGACCAGAGAGTCGCAGGAAGACCAGGCTCAGTCCCCGGCTCCACTGACCTCTCTTCTCCCAGTCTTTATATACAGTCACTGATCATCTTTATATACAGTCACTGATCATCTTTATATGTTTAACTTTGTGTTGAACTAAATCAATTTGTGACGTGAATCCAGGAACTTTAAGATCATAAACAAACATATACACAGAATGTGGTTCTACACACATGGAGACACACTGAGGGACAAAGGTGGACAATAATAAAGACAAACTTAAACACACTGTATGTGACTCTTTATAGAGGGTTTATATATTCTGCTTGTGTTGTGTCATTTCAATAAACACATTCTTCATGTGAGTAAACACAATCGGGGCAGGAAGGTTGCTGGTTTGAATCCGGTTCAGATGGGGTCTTCCTGTGTGGAGTCTGCATGTTCTCCCCGTGTTTTCTCCAGGTGCTCCGGCTTCATCTCACAAACACATGCAGATTAGGGGTTGTGTAGATTGGAGACTACACACAAGCTGCTGCTGCTTCAGCCTCTGGATCCTCAGGACACAGCTCAGCCTCCGTCCACACACACTGTCCTCTTCACACACACTGTCCTCTTCACACACACTGTCCTCTTCACACACACTGTCCTCTTCACACACACTGTCCTCTTCACACTCAGCTCCACTCAGACTCCCCTCCACCTGTTGAGAGAAGAAGACATCAGTGTCACAGAGACTCACTTCATCAGCTGTGAGTCAGTGATGCAGCTCATCCAGTAGAAAGAGCAGCAGGGACTTCAGTCCTGTTCAGAGGTGGAGCAGCTTCCTCTCTGCTTCATGTTCACGTGTTGGAATGAACACGCTAAGAGCTCAGTGTGTGTCCTCTGCATGTCAAAGTGCAGAGTGGACACCTGAGAGGTGGATTTACTGCTGTTACAGGTGAAGACATGTTTCACTGTGTGTTGATGAACATCTGCTTCTGACAAACTGGGACCAGAGGAGACAGATGGACCTCAGCAGAGGTTCTGCTCTGTATAAAGAGCTCCTGGTTACCATGGTGATGAGGAGAGGCTTCAGTCCCACTGATCTCAGAGCTGTGACAAAGATCCACCTGATCAGTTCTTCACTGATGAAGTGAGAGAACAAACTGTCTCAGATCAGATGAAGACGACACCGTCTCTGTCCCTCGTGTGAGGCTGTCAGCTGTGGTCCAGCTTGTGTAAGTTACAGCGCCCCCTGGTGGCATCTGGTAAAAATATATAACGTGACCACGACATAATAACGTGTGAACGAGATAAATAACTCGAGGCCACGAGATCTGAATCTGTTGTTTACTAACAAGACGAGTGGAAGACAAGAAGACACACACTGTCTCACTGTCTCTGAGGACACACACTGTCTCACTGACTGACACACACTGTCTCACTGTCTCTGAGGACACACACTGTCTCACTGTCTCTGAGGACACACACTGTCTCACTGACTCTGAGGACACACACTGTCTCTGAGGACACACACTGACTCACTGTCTCTGAGGACACACACTGACTCACTGACTCTGAGGACACACACTGACTCTGAGGACACACACTGCCTCACTGTCTCTGAGGACACACACTGACTCTGAGGACACACACTGCCTCACTGTCTCTGAGGACACACACTGACTCTGAGGTCACACACTGCCTCACTGTCTCTGAGGACACACTGACTCTGAGGACACACACTCACTCTGAGGACTCACACTTTCTCTGAGGACTCACACTTTCTCTGAGGACACACACTGTCTGACTGTCTCTGAGGACACACACTGTCTCACTGTCTCTGAGGACACACACTGCCTCACTGTCTCTGAGGACACACACTTTCTCTGAGGACACACACTGTCTCACTGTCTCTGAGGACACACACTTTCTCACTGACTCTGAGGACACACACTGTCTCTGAGGACACACACTGTCTCACTGACTCTGAGGACACACACTGTCTCACTGTCTCTGAGGACACACACTTTCTCACTGACTCTGAGGACACACACTGTCTCACTGTCTCTGAGGACACACACTGTCTCACTGACTCTGAGGACACACACTGTCTCTGAGGACACACACTGTCACTGAGGACACACACTGTCTCTGAGGACACACACTGACTCACTGTCTCTGAGGACACACACTGTCTAACTGACTCTGAGGACACACACTGTCTCAATGTCTCTTAGGACACACACTGACTCTGAGGACACACACGGCTCTGAGTACACACTCTGTCTCACTGACTCTGAGGACACACACTGTCTCAATGTCTCTTAGGACACACACTGTCTCACTGTCTCTGAGGACACACACTGTCTCTGAGGACACACACTGTCTCACTGTCTCTGAGGACACACACTGTCTCTGAGGACACACACTGTCTCACTGTCTCTGAGGACACACACTGTCTCACTGTCTCTGAGGACACACACTGTCTCACTGTCTCTGAGGACACACACTGTCTCTGAGGACACACACTGTCTCACTGACTCTGAGGACACACACTGTCTCACTGACTCTGAGGACACACACTGTCTCACTGTCTATGAGGACACAATCTGTCTATGAGGACACACACTGTCTGAGGACACACACATGGACCTGTCTCCAGGAAGCTGAGGTCCTCTGGTGTTTTGGGGACAGGATGAGTCTGGAGACATTGAGATGTTCTGGGTGAGTTAGAGATCAACTGAACCAACCAGACGTTGATTTAAACTTCCCTTATCCGTCCCTTTAAGGAGAGTGTGCACCACACAACAGTGTAGAGTCACTGTGGTCAGTGGGCGGAGCTTCTATACTGGTTGATCTCCAACTTAACCTGGAGCAGGTTAGCTGTTCATCAGAAGTTACCATGGTGATGTACCTCGTTAAGAAGTGGACGAGCTTCGTAGGACTGAAAAAACTAAACCTGAAGTTAACCTGATAACCACAAATCCTGCTTGGTAGCACAGACCCTGGATCTGTGATACTGACTGTGTTTAGTAAAATACTGATGAAAGCAGCGTGGACTGACTCCAACCATCTACTGACCTCAGAGTCTCCAGTCGACAGGTTGGACTCTGCTGTAGATCAAGAAGCTCCTTCACTCCTGAGTCCTGCAGGTTGTTGTGGCTCAGATCCAGTTCTCTCAGATGAGAGGGGTTTGACCTCAGAGCTGAAGCCAGAGAAGAACAGCTGATCTCTGTCAGTCTGCAGCTCCTCAACCTGGACAAAGAAATATGAATATTAGAATGTGTCCTCCTGTTGTTGTGGATCGTCATCATGTCAACGCAGACTCTCAACATGCTGCTGACCTCAGTTCAGTCTGTGACCTGAAGATAAATATCAGATCAGACATGTTGGACCATTGTTTCATTCATCAGCTTCTTCTCTGTGTGTTGGTCACTGAGCAGGTTTGTGTAATTAAACACTGTTTAAAGTAGGGACGGCTCCTGATGTCACTTCCTGTTTGTTTCTATACTTATCAACTGTCCAACGTGTTTCAATAAGAATGTGTCTTATTTTGAAAACCTGAGGAGGAGGACGAGTGCTCGGCCTCAGTCCACATGTTATTCACTAACACTTTCTTAGTGATCAGGAGCAGGTGAGTGCAGGTGAATGGAGTTGATGAGGTGGACGTGACTGACAGGCTGGGTGAGCGACAGATGACTGAGGGACAGTGAGCAGAGCAGAACTGAGACAATTTAAATAAATAATGACCCAATAAGAAAGAAAGTCTGAAAAGTGAAGAAGGATTTAAGGACCTCAGAGTCTCCAGTCGACAGTTTGGACTCTCCAGTCCAGAACACAGCAGCTTCACTCCTGAGTCCTGCAGGTTGTTGTGACTCAAATCCAGTTCTCTCAGATGTGAGGGGTCTGACTTCAGAGCTGAGGCCACGACTTCACAGTGAATCTCTGAGAGTCCACAATCACGGAGTCTGTAATTAAAGAAAATATATTGTGAGAATAAAATCTGAAAACAACATTCATACAAAACGTGATCATGTGACCCTCACCCTGGTAAATCCCCTCTTTGTTAAAAACTCCTCAAGAGAATCCTTTCAGATTTGGTTCAAGCGTTCATTCAGACTAACAGAGGAACTCATTAGATTCAGGTGGTCAGAGGTCAAAGGTCAAGGTCACAGAACATTATATCTCAAGTCTGTCTTCAGGGGATTTCTTCACATTTTGACTCAAAGATAAACTGATTAGATTTCAGTGGTCAAAGGTCAAAGGTCACAGTGACCTCATATTGTTGTGAAGTCAACATGTCAGGAATCTGGAGGGACGGACACTGCACTGGTTGGTGGTGGAGGACAAACACAGTTGTATAGATATATATATATATATATATATATACACAGTATATACGATAATCTCCCTCTCACCCCACATGGTCGTATGTCTGAGGACCTGGGCAAAGAACAATTTTGAGCCCGCCCCCACCCAAAAAAAAACAATCCCACCCACCAAAGCACCAATCCCCTCCAACCCCACACCCACCCAGACACACACACACACTTAATGAGCCATGTTATGTGAAACTTACATTTATTGTGAATAGATACTACTAAACAATTATTCACTTCATAATGATTAACTTTACAGCAAAACGGCTGACTTTAACACCTATTTTGACTGTGTGTGTGTGTGTGTGTGAGAGAGAGAGAGAGAGAGAGAGAGAGAGAGAGAGAGAGAGAGAGAGAGAGAGAGTAAATAAGTGTGTGTGAAATGGAGACGTGTGTGTGTGTGTGTGTGTGTGTGTGTGTGTGTGTGTGTGTGAGAAAGGGAGACATGTGAGTGAGTGAGTTAGTGTTTGTGTCATACTAACCCAGGGGTAGGCAACCTTTACTATCTAAAGAGCCATTTTTCCCCCTTTCCCCCCAAATTAAATCTGTCTGGAGCCGCAAAACATATTTGATAACACAGGTTATAAAGTTATATATATAGTTATACAATATATATAAAAACTATAGTTTATTGCATTTATTAAATTATAGAACGACAATAAAAAAACTGTTGACATTTAACTGCTATTTTAACCTGTTACAAAAAAGGAAAACACCAAACTCTTATGAAGAGGAGAACAAAATGTGTAGGCCTATTTTGAAATAAATGAAATACAGAAATATGTTTTTTTTACTCATCTCCAGCTGGGCACTTTTCAGCAGATGCTGTGTGCTCGTTCTGGAAATATCTTTCAACATTACATTTCTTATTGTTTGCTAATTCCTCGCCACATATCAAGCATACAGGTACACCTGCCTCGTTGGCAGTGAAAGCAAATTAATCTGTCCACGCAGAATTAAACTCTATTTTCCTCCCAGACTTTTCTTTTTGGGATTTATCCCTGGTTAGTTTACCGAGGCCGGGGGTCGGAACTATAGATTAGCGACCTGCAGAGAAGAGCGCCGGGCCGTAGACGTATATATGATGTGATGCATATTTTAGTTGACGAAACATTAAAACAAAACGTGAGAGCAGGTCAGACTGGAGGCGGACACAGAAACTGCAGCTCGGTACAAACCACCTGCAGCTTCTGCTCTGATCAAGAAGCTGAGACACTGATCTCTGATCAGCTGAGACCAGAGAAACTCTGTGTTTTCACTGTTTCCACTGTTAAGAAGCAGCCAGTCACTGAGCTCTGATCTCACTGTGTCTCTCTGAGCGAGTGAGCAGGGCGGAGCCCCGGGGCCTGTTTGTATGTCTGCTATCTGGGAGCGCTGCACCACCACATTCAACCGCTCCTGGTATTTCATGACGGACTGATACGATGATGATTTAGAAAATGTAAGTGAACGTGACGTTCAACCAACTACATTCATCATATGAAAACTGATTCGTTAAGTTAATCGTTCGTGAAAAATATGCGCAACATGCCGAACACTGCAAAGGGAGCCACTGCAGAGGGTGTTGCCGACCCCTGCACTAACCAAACACCCAAAGTTTTTTTCTATTATCTATCATATCACTGTTTGGGGAATTGGCAACTGCAGCGCCCCTGTTTGATGCTGTGTGAGAAGGGGGAAGGGGAGGGGGCGCGGGGGACAGTTCACCTCAGGGTCTCCCAAATGCAAACGGTGTCACGCGACCAGGGGGGGGAAATGTGAGGAGGAACTAATGTTGTGAGTCAAAACTTTTGACGTCTGCATCTCTTTAACGTGGAACTGTAAACAAATCGTTCTTACGCCGTAGCCTCGTCTCTGCAGCGGCTCCCTGTACAGTGTTGTGCGGGCGAGTGTGTGTGTGTGTCCCCAGACAGCACACACACACAGGCTCCGCCCTCTCTCATTCGCTCAGAGACAAAGGGAGATCAGAGCTCGTTCCTGTGAAGCAGCCGGTCAGTGACAAGCAAGACACGGTGTTCAAAAACCAACTTGAAAAGAAAGTACGATGAAGCCTGTCTTGCTCTTGGGTTCACAATGAATGAAGGAGGACATGAGGAGTGATTTATTTGAATTATTAAAGAGAAAAAAAAGAAATAACGTAAATATGACGAGGCCCCCTGGTGGCCGAGGCCTTGGGCAACTGCCCGACTTGCCCAATGGGACGCACGCACGCACGCACGCACCACACACATGCGCACGCACGCACGCACGCACGCACGCAACGCACACACAGATGTTATTGATCATGTCTGGACTCACCGAGCCTTCCTGCAGTTCCTCACAGCTGGGATCAGTCTCAGTCGACCCTGGTCTGATGTGTTGAACTTCTTCAGGTCCAACTCATCCAGAACCTCCTCTGACATCTGCAGCATGTAGGCCAGAGCTGAGCAGTGGATCTCAGAGAGTTTCCTCCTTTGATCTGTTCTCTGACGTCAGGAACTGTTTCATCTGCTGATGAACTGAGTGGTCGTTCATCTCAGTCAGACAGTGGAAGATGTTCAGGTCCAGATGACCATTTGTACTGGTGAGGGATTTCTCCATGGTTCTCTTCAGGAGGTCATCCAGGGAGAAGGTACTGTGTCTGATCCCATATGTTCCCAAGAAGTTGTTGAGTTCTTCTGTGTTCCTCTTGGTGTAACAGTGGAACATGTAGACTGCAGCCAGAAACTCCTGAACGCTCAGATGAACAAAGCAGTAGACTGATTTCTGGAAGATCACACACTCTCTTCTGAAGATCTCAGTACAAACTCCTGAGTACACCGAGGCCTCTGTGACATTAAGACCACACCGCTCCAGGTCTTCTTGGTAGAACATGATGTTTCCTTCCTCCAGATGTTTAAGTGCCAGCCTCCCCAGCTTCAGGAGAACGTCCCTGTCAGCCTCCGTCAGCTGCTGTGGAGTCGTCTCATGTCCCTCACCGTACTTGTTGTTCTTCCTCTTTGTCTGAACCAGCAGGAAGTGTGAGTACAGGTCAGTCAGGGTCTTGGGCAGCTCTCCTCTCTGGTCTGTGGTCAACATGTGCTCCAGAACTGTAGCACTGATCCAGCAGAAGACTGGGATTTGACACATGATGTGGAGGCTCCTGGACGTCTTGATGTGTGAGATGATTCTGCTGCACAGCTCTTCATCACTGAATCTCCTCCTGAAGTACTCCTCCTTCTGGGCGTCAGTGAAGCCTCGCACTTCTGTGACCCTGTCAACACATGTAGGAGGGATCTGATTGGCCGCCGCAGGTCTGGAGGTTATCCAGACGAGAGCCGAGGGAAGCAGATTCCCCCGGATGAGGTTTGTCAGCAGCACGTTGACTGATGACCTCTGTGTGACCTCAGACACAAGCTCCCTGTGGTTGAAGTCCAGAGAAGGTCTGCTTTCATCCAGGCCGTCAAAGATGAACAAAGGTTTACAGACAGCGAGCGTCTCTGCCGTGAGCTTCTGTAACGCTGGATGGAAAACATGGAGCAGCGTGAGGAGACTGTGCTGCTGGTCCTTCACCAGGTTCAGCTCCCTGAACGAAAGCACAGCCAGCAGACCCACATCCTGGTTCTCTAAACCCTCTGCCCAGTCCAGAGTGAACTTCTGCACCGAGAAGGTTTTTCCAACTCCAGCGACTCCGTTGGTCAGGACGACTCTGATGCTGCTCTGCTGGTCAGTGGAGGCTTTAAAGATGTCGTGGACCTTGATGGGAGTGTCCTGGAGGATCTTCTTCTTGGAAGCCGTCTCAAGCTGCCTCACCTCATGTTGAGTATTAACCTCTTCACTCTGTCCCTCTGTGATGTGGAGCTCAGTGTAGATCCTGTTGAGGAGGGTTCTACTTCCTGTTTCATCACTTCCTTCAGTCACATGTTCACATCTCCTCCTCACACTGAGCTTATGTTCATCTGAAACCTCCTGCAGACCACGATCTGCTGAAAGACAAGAAACAATGTGAGAGACAGAGAATCTGAGAATCTGCTGATTGTTTTCATCAGATACAGAAAAACTACAGAAAATAAAAGCTTTTTAACTTTGTGCTTTTCTAACGATGTTAAATGTTGATGCTGTTTGAAGGAACAAAATAAAACCACATGTGCTGTTGTCAGAAGTGAAGACATCAGCAGACACATGTACAGTGCTGCTCTGACCGGCTGTCTGACCTCCAGCTCCTGTTCTGGATCTTTGTCCACACTGGGGACAGGAGGAGTCTCCTGAAGAACCAGACTGGTCCCAGTATGAGGTGATGCACTGTCTGCAGAACCAGTGTCCACAGCTGGTGGAGACTGGATCCTTCAGGACGTCCTGACACGAAGCACAGCAGGACGACTGCTCCTCCTCAGACACATGACTCCTCTTCCTCTCCCTGTGAAGACATTTCCTGATAACTCACATGTCACAGTCACAGGTTGTCATCACTTCTGTCAAGGAGGTTTTGTTTTCACCCAGTATGTTTGTGTGTTGGTTGGTTCGTTAGTGGGATTATAAAAAACTACAGATTACCAGTAAACTTGGTGGAAGGTTGTGGTCTGTGAACCAGATCGGGGCTTTTCACAGACATGTCAGAGGACTGATGTTTACCAGTGTGTGGAATTTGGTGCAGATCCAAATCAAAATGAGTCTCTAGTGGATTTCAAAGTGGTTTCATAAGGAGCGTGTTGGTTCTTGGTGGAGGTCTGAGCTCTTTGAGTGATTCTGAGAGATTAGTCACCAACTTCAATGAAGCTGTGTCCTAATGCAGGGGCCACACTAGAGGAAACTAGATCCTCTTCAGAGCAGGTCACAGTAGAAACAGTCTCTTACTCTGTGGGTGAGGGTCCAGGTTCATTACTGAAGTGTGGAGGAAGTCTCATGGACCAGTCACTCTTCAGAGACAGACAGCTGGACCCTGGAGACTCTGCTCTCAGTCTCTGGTCCTGACCTCTGCAAACACAAACATGTTTTTATTCAGAACACATCATTCACTGGTTCATTCTGTGAGGATTCAGTTTGGAGCTTCACATGTTTGTAGCAGGTCTCTTAATGTAACACCGCGGTGAGGTCTGTCTTGTCTTGGGTTTTTGTCTCGTAACTTCCTGTTTTATGTTGAAATTCTAACTCCTCTCGTTTCAGGTTACTTGCCCTTCCTCTGGTGTCACCGGTCTGATTGTCTCCCCTGATCCCGATGTTTCCACCTGTTCCCTTCACCCTCATATGCTTATAGTCTGCGTCTCCCCTTTGTCTTGTGCCAAAGTGTTTCGTCCCTGTCCGTGCACCTAAGCCCTTGTCCACAGTCATTTTCGTGTTTTGCCTTGAGATTTACTACGCCACGTAAGTTGTTTTCTGTATCCTCCTTGAGAGTGATTTTTCGTTTGTTAAAGTTTTCTAGTTTAGCTTCGTTTTGTGTTCTTTTGTAATCTGTTCTTCCTCCCTTTTGGAGCGATTTATGTTTAGAGAGTTCTAGTTAGTTTGGTGAGCCTCCTGTTTAGGTGAGCCTTTTCTTTTGTCCCTTTTTCATAGTAGTTTGGTTTTCCTCCTTTGGCAGCGCTTTTGTTTTCTTACTCTTACTCCTTTTTGTTTATCATCCTTCGGGAGCGATTTATGTTTATAAACCTTTCTTTTCCTAGTGTGTATTTTGAATCTTTTAGGGAGTTTTGTCCCTGAGTTATTCTTGCCAGGTCATAGAAGTATTAAGTAAGTGTTTCATAGCCCAATCATTTGTCGCTCATCATAGAGGATCTGAACTCAATAAAGTGTGCTGGTACGTGTAATCGTCTGCATCTGAGTCCTCATTTTAGTCCAGGCCTGACACTTACTTTGTGAGTGAGGGTCCAACTTGCTCTGAAGTGTCCTCGTCCATGTTGCACCGGCTGCGGCTCAGTTGTGGTTCAGGCCACGCTGCTCTTCTAGATATTCAAGGTCTGGTCTATTTCCTTCTGGTTCTGTGCTCAGTTTACAGCAGAACACAGTGAAATGATCTTTCACCAGTTTCAATGTTTATCTGTTGAAAACGTCACAAACACAAATATTTGCAACACTTCCTTTAGCCTACCCATTTCAAAATAAAAGCACTCCAGCGTTTCTGTCGACTGAATCAATTCATTTATTTATAAATGTTTTATTGTGAAATAGATGCAGGGCTTCATAGTTTGTAGTACTGGTATTTATTTGAGTACACAGGAGTACTTGTATACAAGGAAATACAGTGATCACCTCAGGAAGGACGAGAGTCTCTCTCTCTCTCTCGTTTTCTAATCTCCACTCAAATCAATCAACTACATTAAAGTTAATTAATACAAACTTGTAAAAGTTCATGTGACCTTCGACCCCCTGCCACTAAGAGAAGGAAACTCAACATCTAGTATCATGTTCACGTCATAAAGGCTGGAAATGAATTACAGAACTTTATAGACAGTAACACTGAGAGCACATCAGTCAGCAGCTTGAAGCAGAACTCTGTATCTCCACTCAGTTCTATGGCTTTGTGCCCAAATGAAGGTCAAACACAAGATCTACAACTTTATATTCACTTTAAAACTCACACAAAACCAGTATGAAGTGAGTTGTGTGTGTGTGTGTGTATACCTGGCTCTACAGGTCGATGCTCCTCACACCTCAGCCAGTGAGTCCAGAGCTCTACTGGGATCCACAGTGAAGACTCTCCACTGGTTGGTGACCACTGCTGTAACGTATGATGGTGAAAACACGTTGTGTTATTAAACACTTGATGAACAGATGAAGATAAAAAGTGAAGCTGTGAGTTAACTCTGTTAATTAGTCCTTTGAAGGCTCTTTGATCCAGACCTGCTGTTCACATCTGTCTCTGGGATCCGATCACATGACGTCTGTCACCAGGTGTGAACTGACAAACTTAGAGTCATGTGATCAGCAGACGGATGTTAACAGCAGGTGTGAGAGTGAGACAGTGAAACTTTCAGAAAGTTGTGTTCACACTCACCTGCTCACTTTCCTTCCTTCTGCTCGTCCAGGTGAAAATGGAGTC
>CM076720.1:124638-369638 GCA_038501795.1 Pseudopleuronectes americanus
ATGTAACACCGCGGTGAGGTCTGTCTTGTCTTGGGTTTTTGTCTCGTAACTTCCTGTTTTATGTTGAAATTCTAACTCCTCTCGTTTCAGGTTACTTGCCCTTCCTCTGGTGTCACCGGTCTGATTGTTTCCACCTGTTCCCTTCACCCTCATATGCTTATAGTCTGCGTCTCCCCTTTGTCTTGTGCCAAAGTGTTTCGTCCTTGTCCGTGCACCTAAGCCCTTGTCCACAGTCATTTTCGTGTTTTGCCTTGAGATTTACTACGCCACGTAAGTTGTTTTCTGTATCCTCCTTGAGAGTGATTTTTCGTTTGTTAAAGTTTTCTAGTTTAGCTTCGTTTTGTGTTCTTTTGTAATCTGTTCTTCCTCCCTTTTGGAGCGATTTATGTTTAGAGAGTTCTAGTTAGTTTGGTGAGCCTCCTGTTTAGGTGAGCCTTTTCTTTTGTCCCTTTTTCATAGTAGTTTGGTTTTCCTCCTTTGGCAGCGCTTTTGTTTTCTTACTCTAGCCTTTTTGTTTATCATCCTTCGGGAGCGATTTATGTTTATAAACCTTTCTTTTCCTAGTGTGTATTTTGAATCTTTTAGGGAGTTTTGTCCCCTGAGTTATTCTTGCCAGGTCATAGAAGTATTAAGTAAGTGTTTCATAGCCCAATCATTTGTCGCTCATCATAGAGGATCTGAACTCAATAAAGTGTGCTGGTACGTGTAATGGTCTGCATCTGAGTCCTCATTTTAGTCCAGGCCTGACACTTACTTTGTGAGTGAGGGTCCAACTTGCTCTGAAGTGTCCTCGTCCATGTTGCACCGGCTGCGGCTCAGTTGTGGTTCAGGCCACGCTGCTCTTCTAGATATTCAAGGTCTGGTCTATTTCCTTCTGGTTCTGTGCTCAGTTTACAGCAGAACACAGTGAAATGATCTTTCACCAGTTTCAATGTTTATCTGTTGAAAACGTCACAAACACAAATATTTGCAACACTTCCTGTAGCCTACCCATTTCAAAATAAAAGCACTCAAGCAGTTTCTGTCGACTGGATCAATTCATTTATTTTATAAATGTTTTATTGTGAAATAGATGCAGGGCTTCATAGTTTGTAGTACTGGTATTTATTTGAGTACACAGGAGTACTTGTATACAAGGAAATACAGTGATCACATCAGAAACCTCAGGAAGGACAAGACTCTCTCTCTCTCGTTTTCTAATCTCCACTCAAATCAATCAACTACATTAAAGTTAATTAATACAAACTTGTGTCCTTTGACCCGCGGCCACTAAGAGAAGGAAACTCAACATCTAGTATCATGTTCATGTCATAAAGGCTGGAAATGAATCACAGAACTTTATAGACAGTAACATTGAGAGCACATCAGTCAGCAGCTTGAAGCAGAACTCTGTATCTCCACCCAGTTCTATGGCTTTGTGCCCAAATGAAGGTCAAACACAAGATCTACAACTTTATATTCACTTTAAAACTCACACAAAACCAGTATGAAGTGAGTGTGTGTGTGTGTGTGTATACCTGGCTCTACAGGTCGATGCTCCTCACACCTCAGCCAGTGAGTCCAGAGCTCTACTGGGATCCACAGTGAAGACTCTCCACTGGTTGGTGACCACTGCTGTAACGTATGATGGTGAAAACACGTTGTGTTATTAAACACTTGATGAACAGATGAAGATAAAAAGTGAAAGCTGTGAGTTAACTCTGTTAATTAGTCCTTTGAAGGCTCTTTGATCCAGACCTGCTGTTCACATCTGTCTCTGGGATCCGATCACATGACGTCTGTCACCAGGTGTGAACTGACAAACTTAGAGTCATGTGATCAGCAGACGGATGTTAACAGCAGGTGTGAGAGTGAGACAGTGAAACTTTCAGAAAGTTGTGTTCACACTCACCTGCTCACTTTCCTTCCTTCTGCTCGTCCAGGTGAAAATGGAGTCTGACCGCTCCCTGTTCTCAGGCTCCTCCTCCCTGTGGAACCAGTTCACTCTTGATTCCACCCAGTTCAAAGTCCAGTTCATACCCATGAAGATGAACTGGTTCACAGTTCATGTTTTATTGTGATGTTATGATGTAGATAACAAACTTAGGATCATGTATTTAGTTAATAATGGACGGTGTGGGATCATGAATCCAGATCTTCACTTTCACACTGAGTCCTGACTGGGAGCGTCTCCAACAGGAGTCAGTCTCATCTGTCAATCATCACGTCTACGCTTGTTTTCTTTCATCAATAAAAGATTCAAACCAAACTGATCAGAAACTCAACAAACGTCAGAGATAAGAACAGAAACGACTGAAACATCTTTAACATTTATTTAACGTGTACTCAGATTTAGTTTATTTTGTTTTTGATTAGCCCATGTCCCATCTGCTAACATGGAGGAGGTGGGGTGTATGACCTATCCTGCAGTCTGCCACCAGGGGGCGATGGCTTCAGTCCTGGGAGTCGTCACGTCATCCATCTTTAATCACTTTTGATTTACACACAGTTCAAATGCTTCGTGGTTTTGAGACACAGATTTTATTCAACTGCTCGAAATCAGAAGAACAAATTAACACCAGAGACGTTTTGTTCTGAAACAAGTGAGTTTGGATTTTAACTCTTTCACAACAAACCTGTTTTTCCATTCAAACACAAAGAATCGAACATCCACTGCTATGGTTTGAAACACGTGTCTCACACAAATCTGTTTTAACATATCATCGTTTTTATTTGTCAGATCAGTGTAAAAGTCTAAAATAATTACTGGTGTTCAGGCTCAGTTAGAAACAACATGCATCATGTGACCCGTCTGTTAAGTCACAGGTCAGAGGTCAGAGAGATTCAGGACGTGGACGGTTCTCTCTCTGTCACATTCTTTAATAACATTAGACTTTTATTTTGTAAAAACACAACCTGTGAGAAAGTGTCTACGTCTGTTCACAGTCAGTAGATCAGATGAACGTGAGGTGAACACACAGCTACTTGGTTAAAGGTTAACACAATCCATCTCGGCCTCGGGCACACAGCGCCCCCTGGCTGTTTACTGACCAGAGCAACTTGTGTAGAAGACCAAAGTGCAAAATGCAAAACACACAACAAAAGGCACTCGCAACATATATTAAAGTCTAATATGGTGAATCAGTTAATAAACAATATTAAATATACATTTTCCCCAGTAAAGGCCTTTTCACACCAAGTCACTTTACACATATTGTTCCAGAAGCTTCTTCCTGAGCCAGTTCAAACTGGACTGAGCCCCTGATGACATCATCCCCAAGAGTCACATGACGCACGGGATCGGACAGATACTTTAGATTCTGAGGACGGTTCATTCCTCCATAGGTTCAGATCCTTGTTCTGGATTATTGAACCAGGTTCTAGGAGATAAGACGATGAAAATACTTTTTAAATCAGCGATTGGACGCGTCAGGATTTTCTTCATTAAGATGAAGTTTTGAAGACGGGGGAGACAAAGTCAGATTATCACTACAGAACATGTTCGTGATTAAGGATTCATGTCTCTGCAGGATTTGGAAAAACTTCCATTTATCTTCAGCCGAATGTTCTGTTGTCACGTTGAGACTAACACAGAGAAAGTAAATGATATCACTGCAGTTCTCAGATCTTTACACTGACTCCAGGTCTGTTAAAGACTTGAATTCAAAATACAGAATTGACTTTTGGAGGAAAATCGTAATTCAAACTGCAGTAGAACTCTGATGTGAAATGTGTTGGAGCCACATCGGGACAGTGTTCAGAGACACGTTGGACACATTGGACACAAGTGTAAAGGAAGTTGTGCTGTTTATCCACACACAACAACTACGTGTGTGAAAATATTAATAATCACATGTGACTGCTTCAAACCATCACTGTGTAAATGTTGTCTGGACTTTCTGTGTAGTTAGTGTTTGTGACGCAGCAGCAGGTTGTCGGGTCCGACTCGTTCAAACAGGAACATGTGGGAACATCCAGACGAGGGGCGGAGCCTGTAGAGCAGCAGGGGCGGAGCCTGTAGAGCAGCAGGAGGCGGGACATGACGTATAAACTCTGCTGTGGACAGATCAGTGTTGTTGTTTACATCTCATCCACACCGGGGTCGGCTCCTCATCACCAGAAGATCTGGAACCTCCTCGTGTTTCCAAGTGGACGTCTTCGTCTTCTACGTGTTCGGCTCCTCTTCTTCATCCTGAGATGTTTGTGTTCTTCCAGCTTCACGTCACGTGTTAGAAACCTCATCAACACGTCCACTCGCTCTCTGGAAGCTTCCACACATTGTCCTGCTGGTTCATCACATGGACTCTGACATGTTACACACATGTTACCAGGAGGCTGCAGGAGAAGATCCAGAACATGTCAGAGACACTGACTCAGATGTGTCTGTTCCTCCAGAACATTTCAGGAACATGTCAGTTCGAAAGCAGCTATAAATGAATTATAATAATCAAACGTTTAGAAACATTATCCTGAAGAAGATCATTTCCCTCTAGTTCCTCAGTCAGAAACACAGAAGAGAAGATGTAGATCAAACTTATCACGGTTTAGAAACATGTGGATATTTTGTACCAGACCTGATGCACACGTGTATTTTCTGACTGTATTCAGATTCCTGACTCTGGATCTGTGTGGACATGGTGTGAAAAGGTCTAAAGGCACAAAACACGTCGTCCAGTCGTGTTACACAAGAGGAACAAATTCCTCCAAAGTGGGAATAAAGTCATTTTCACAGTGTCGCTCTGTCGGCATTAGATCTTTGTGTTTGTCGACTTAGTAAAAAAAGAGGAAAAGAAATAAAAAGTGCAGGCGGCCCGAGCACAAATAAAGAGTCTCAGAAGGTGAAAGGTCAAACCGGCAGATCCCAGAGCAGGAGCAGGTGTCTGGACTGGAAACATCTTCATGTTTTCAGAAAAGAGTTTTAGGACAAACTGCTCCTGCGTGACGAGCGGTCAGTCCATTCTGAGGGGTCGGCGTTCTCGATGGGGTCGATCTGAGGAAAGACCACGAAGCACAACCTCTGGCCCACGTAGGTCGCCCTCTCTGCAGGAAGAGACAAGTCTCCAGTTACTGATCAGACACGTGAGGGAGACTCAGAGAACCCAAACTGAGACTGGACCGGTCTTTACAGAAACTGAATTCACTTCACAAAACCATTCATTGGAGGCTAACATGGAGTGCCCAGACAGATGTTTTGTAACTTCTGTGGGTTTTCACAAACCTTTAAATGAACGAGTGTTTGTGAAACTCACCGATGAAGTTGTAGATGCACTTTGGTTTTTCTTTCCAGTGAACACCCAGGAAGTAGACGGGGACACCGGTGAGCATGATGACGAGGCCGACGCCACAAACCACCGGCTCCGAGTAGAGACTGAATCCCAGCAGCAGCGCCCAGAACATCAGGTAACACACGGGAACCAGCAGGTTCACCTGGAGACAACACACACACACACACAGACACACACAGTTATTTATTCACCGATGGCCAGGCACGGTCGGCGATGTGTCACCGCTCACGCAGTAGCTCTGCACCTTGATTGGTCGGTAGAGGTTGGGCTTCTTCCAGCGGTAGTACAGCAGGCCTGCGATGGTGACGCCGTACGACAGGTAGTTGATGAAGGAGACGTAGTTGATGAGGTTGTGTGTTTCTCCGATGCAGAGAATAACGATGGTGGCAGTGCACTGCAAACACAGTCGACACATCGGTCCTAAATTCATCCACGTGTTTCGAAACGACTTTTACACGAACGAGAGAGAAAACAGGCGACAAAGGAACAAACTGTACAAAGACACAGGGAGCAGGGGGTGGAGCCTGTACGTACGCAGCACAGCAGGGCGGGGATGGGCGTGCAGTACTTATAGTGGATCATGGCCAGCAGGCTCGGCAGGTGACCCTCTCTGGCCCCGGAGAAACACAACCTGTGAACAGAAACATCCACCAAACCTTCAGAGGCCACACCGGAGCAGAAACAACAGGGCGGGGCAGGAGGCGGGGCATGGATGGGGCAGGAGGCGGGCCAGGAGGAGGGGCTAACCTGGAAGAGGTGAACAGGTAACCATTGATTCCTCCGAAGGTGGACAGGGCCACGGAGATGGGCATGATGACGGAGAACATTCCAAGAAGCTTCTCCCCGAACGTCTGAACGGAGAAACAACACAGAGAATTACAAGAAGGACTGAAAGTGACAGAAACATTAAACATCTGATTAGATGTTCTCGTTTGGTTCGTGTCCCGTCTGCTAACATGGAGGGGGCGGGGTGAGTGAGCGATACTGCAGCCAGACACCAGGGGGCCTGACAGATTCTTGAAAACAGGATGAAGCATGACAGCGACACGTGGCTCCGCCTCTTTACTCACTACAGCCACGGCATTGGACGACAGCAGCTCCTCGGGCGACATGGAGGAGAAGTAGGCGATGTTGGTGAGCGTGTACACAAAGGTCACCAATGGAATGGAAATGTAGATGGCACGAGGTAGATTCCTGAACCGAGGACCACACACACACACACACACACAGACACACACACCATGCACAGATGACACAGAGAGAAAAAATCAATCATCATGCATGAGAAAACACAAGAAATGAAGAAGAGGGAGACTTTACATTTAATGACAAAATCGAATATTTACAACAAGCTCAGAATTCACTGTGTTTGAGTGTGTGTGTTTTTTTTCTTGTGTATGTGTGTGTGTGTGTGTGTGTTTTGAAAGTCAAGCTAGAATGTTTTCAGTCAGAATCGAATCAATTACAGCAGCAGATGAAGGTTCTTCTCATCTGTCAGGTCTCAGATCAGTGAACGCTCTATGGAATCACACAGAGTTTCCCACTGGGGCAGATCAGATAATCTACTCTGCTCCAGTTCAGCTGAACATGAGACTTTACAGTAAATTCCAGTTCAGAAATGTTTCTGGTTATGAAAAGTGAAGAGGGGATCTGTGATGAAGATGAGAATGAGCATCTGATCGTGCAGCCTGTGGGTTGTTTTGATATAATGATTCACAAACTCACAGTAAATCAGTCAAAAGAAAAGTGACCGTGAAGCAGCTGAAGACAGAATGTTCAACACAAACAGAGAAGCATCACGATGGAGGCTGAGCCCAGGAAGCAGGTGAGAAACACAGCGGAGCATCAGTATTTTACCGTCTGGGTTCAACCACCTCCTCTGTGACGTAGTTGAGGAAGTTCCAGCCGCTGAAGGCGAAGGAGGCCTGAAGGAAGGCCAGAGCGATCTGCCCGACTGTCGGCGTCCGCTCCATGGAGAAGGCCACGGAAGGCGCCAGAGCCTCGTAGTTCCCTGGAGCACGAAGCACATGTTGGTGTTCTGAACTCTAGGAGTCGGTGAAGAGTCACCTTCTCACCGCCGGCTGTGAGTTACCTTTGAAGATCTGGACCAGGCCGACCACGATGATGAGGCCCAGAGCCATGAGCTTCCCCACGGTGAAGACGTCCTGGATCCTGGTGGCCAGCCGCACACTGGAGCAGTTCACCCAGGTCAGCAGCACTGACACACATTCAATATCAAGGATTATAATGAGAAACAGTTTAACCAGGTTCCTCCCAGTGGGATTCAAAATATCTTTTACAAGGGAAACAAGTCAGAGAGTGAAATGTGTGTGTGGATCATTTTGTGCTGATCAGTGTTGATGATGAGGTAACAAACAAATCAACGAGAAGAGAAACGATGTGTTCGATTCATAGTGAAACTGAAACGTCTCCGAGGACGTCAGCTGATCTGTATCCCATCATGCAATAACACGTTAATAACATGTGTTAATACAACATGTTACTACCACATGTTAATACAACATGTTAGTACCACATGTTAATAACAAATGTTAGTACCACATGTTAATAACACGTGTTTATACCACATGGTAGTACAACATGTTAATAACACATATTAATACCACATGTTAATACAACGTATACCACATGTTAGTACCCGAGTTAAAGCCAATACCATGTTAATACAACATGTTAATACAACATGTTAGTACCACATGTTAATAACACGTGTTTATACCACATGGTAGTACAACATGTTAATAACACATTAATACAACGTGTTACTACCACAAGTTAATACCACATATTAATACCACATGTTAGTACAACATGTTAACTCAACACGTTAGTACAACATTAACAGAAACACGCAGAACTCAGAGCCTCTTCAGATTCACAGTGACCTGCTGATGATGCTGTGAGTTCCTCTGGGAGGTGAAAGCTCCTCAAACATTCAGATGTTGGTGAACATGTACAGACTGCAGAGCAGGAGGAGTCAGAAGGAGGAGACCTGAGGTTCTCTGAGGGGACGTCCCCCCCCCCGCTCCTCTCTGTAGAGTGAGTGACGTGTGACTCTTCTTCTCTGACGCCATCGTTCACACTTGTTTTCAGAGCTGGATGTTAAAACGTGAGCTGAGCCCGGCCTCCTCAGGAAAGCGGGGCTACCCAGCGGAAGTGTTTTGTGTTGTGCTGCTGACAGTTGGTCTTTGTGCCGGAGAGGGAGGCCACCATGAGAGCGAGCCGGGCAAAGCCGGTGACAATGATGGACGAGGTGAAACAATCGTGCCCTCCCTCGCTCGCCCATTTCCCACATTCCTGCCTCCCATGGCAACCGGCTGCTGCCAGTGCCCCTCCACCACCCCTCGCCAACACGAACGGAGGGAAACTGATGCAGACTCAATTAAAGGAGAATTCCACCAGTTTATAAAAATCATGGTGATCGTTCCTCAGCCTCTGAGATCAGTCGTGGTTAAATTCACCTGATTTCACTGTGATTTTACCGTGATGTCATTGTGATGTCATCACGGTGACCTCAGAGCGGAGGCAGGTGTGGAGGGGTGGTGCATGATGGGACATGTAAGAGAACTTGCTGCTACGTGTGAAACTTTTCTTGTTTTCTATTTTTGCATAATTTGATTTGCTGTTTTGGATTCCAAGTGATTTTGTATAAATTTGCTTCTCGTCTGTGATTTTTAGTTTTCTTGTTTTTTAATGGTATTCTTTGTTGTGAAAGGTTTTAAATAAATAGAGTTTTTATTATATATCTATGTGGGAAGTAATTTTCCCCTTTGGGTCGGTTTATCATTTTCAGAATATTCAATTTTCAAATGACATGTAGTTTTGTCTGTTTGGTTTTTAAACAGCTTCATCAGCAGCTCTTCTTTTCCACAGAACATCGTCTCCTCCTCCTCCTCCTCCTCCTGCTCCTGCTCCTGCTCCTGCTCCTCCTCCCCCCCTGCTCCTGCTCCTGCTCCTCCTCCTCCTGCTCCTCCTCCTCCTCCTCCTCCTCCTCCTCCTGCTCCTGCTCCTGCTCCTGCTCCTGCTCCTCCTCCCCCCCTGCTCCTGCTCCTGCTCCTGCTCCTGCTCCTGCTCCTCCTCCTCCTCCTCCTCCTCCTCCTCCTGTTCCTCCTGCTCCAAGACAACGTGTCGTCGTTCATGAAGGATTCAAACCCTCTGCAGCTCCCTGCTCTGCCACAGCTGGAGCTGAGACCATCTCTCAACATCTGAACTGACCAGACACCAGGACACAGACACCAGGACACAGACACCAGGACACAGACACCAGGACACAGACACCAGGACACAGACACCAGGACACAGACACCAGGACACAGAGGTGGACACAGACACCAGGACACAGACACCAGGACACAGAGTGGACACAGACACCAGGACACAGACGTGAACCTGAGGACCAGACCTATAGAGGAGTCACTCACGGAGACAGGTGGCCGACAGCATCCTCGTGGCCATGTAGGGAGGAACACACTCTGGGAAGACGGGCTGCAGCACGTAGCTGGAGAAGGTGAGGGCGATGACGGCCAGCGTGGTCGGGTACATGATGATGACGGCGCTCCACAGCAGGAGGAACCTGGACGAGGCAACAGGACGTTAACTGATTCACTGTCACACTTAAACAGGTAAAGACTCTGAAGTGGAGTGGCAAGTTGCTCCACATCTGGATATGAGCCTTGTCTCAGTGACTCCAGGAGCAGCTGGTGGCTGATCTCAGCTCAGTTTCTGGACATGGAGACGCTCAGCTGAATCAGGCCGTGGCAGGAAGTACAGATAGTTGCTGCCATCAGAAAGTGGTGGAGCTAATGAATGATAGATTTAAAAAGAAAAACCTTCTCACCCCATCAGACCACCGAATATCTCCGTGACGTAGGAGTAGTCGCCTCCAGACTTGGGGATAGTGACGCCCAGTTCTGCGTAGCACAGCGAGCCCAGTGCGGCGATGCCTCCTCCCAGTAACCACACCACCAGCGCCACGCCCACCGAGCCCGAGTGCTCCAGGACGCCCTTCGGAGAGATGAAGATCCCCGAGCCGATGATGTTCCCTGGGCAGAGAAGACACAGAAGATCCACAAGAAGTTCATGTGAACGTTCCACCTGCACGTGTGATCGATGAAAGTCCAGGACAACAGTTACACAACAATTACACAACTGATCAATTAGATAGAAAATTAGATTCATATTAATCCACTGTATTAGCTCTTTTGAAATACTGACTTGTTCAGGACTTGTCACACTTCAGATCTGAGACACATGGATGTTCAGTGTAGCTGCTGTGACGGATGAAAACCATGAACATGTTTGAATCATTATAATTCTGTGTGTGCAGCTCTAAAGCAGGACACTCATGTGAACAGAGCCGGGCACACATGCTCTTCACATGGGACTTTCGTTTCACACGCCACATGTCACCCAGAACATGACTCACCCCCAGGACCAGCAGTGACCCGTGTGGGACTCTTGAGCTGCTCCAGTCCCACAAGCCGAGTTTATACAGAGGGCGTAAAAGACAAAGAGCTGCACAGCAGAGTGAGTTAGAGAAGGAGGTAGAGGCCATCACTCAGGCCGGGACAATCCCTCCTGCCCGGAGCCTCAGTATGCAGTGTGGAGGACCAGCAGAGCCACACATTCAGACCACAGCGCTACCAGTAGCACGGCAGGAGGCAGCCAAGTGGCACAGACAGCCGTTACATAACCAGACATAAATTACCCAGGCTGCAGAGGTGGGAGGTGACCGACTCACCTCCTGCACGTCCGTCTGCTCCTCCACTGGAGTGACAGAAGGAGCAGTGGAGCTCCAGAGGAAAGCATGCACTGGTTTTACTTTAATCCAGTAACCAGGGGTGTGCCAAGGGGCTTTGGGGGCTTTGGGGGCCCAGGGCCAAAAGGGACCTGGGGGGCCCGACATCGAACCAGAGCGAACATCCGCCAAAGAAACACGGGAAAGTGAAATCACTCAACCTTCAAACGTTTCTTCATCAATAAAGTTTAGATGCAAACCTCCACCATCACACACGCTACACTACGTAGACTCTAAAGTTAGTGTCACAGGGTTTCTGATGTTGTGTGGTGGCAGGCTCTGAGTTTAAAGAGCCACCACACACACACAAGCACTCACACACACACACCCGGACACACACACACAGGATGTAAAGAGGGAATGTTCATTTCTCTGTGAACTGCCCCTTTAACGAGGTTTTCACAAATTGTGTTCTTGCTGTGGACAAACATAATTCTCTGTGGGCCCCTCTAAGCTCGGGGTCCCCGTCAGTTGTCACCCTGTTGCAGCGGCCCTGCTAGAGACACATGACTTCTGTCAGCGCTCGGCCTGTTCTCTCGTTTCTCTCGTTTCTCTCTGTTCTCTCGTTTCTCCTCCTCCTCTCGAGGGGTTTCAATAGGAGCCGGCAGCAGTGGTGGTGGTGACCTGGATAAACCCAGAAGGTCCAGGATCCGTCCACTGCCAAAAACAAGCCGGCTCATTGGCTGCCCTGACACTTTCAGGTCTGTCGTCACACCAGCGCCATCATGAGGCTGTTTCACTCATTACACATAAAGAAATACAGAGAAACAGATTCATGAATCGGACTCGTCAGCGAAGGTTCAGTGAAACATCTGGTTTCCTCTTCCTCTCAGAATCAGCTCTCCGACACCAACGTCTTCTTCATCAGGATCCATCGATTGTTCTGACCCTCGTCTGTGGTCACGTGACCCTCGTCTGTGGTCACGTGACCAAACCTTGAGATTCAGGCTTTCAAGATTAATATAGAAAAATGTGAACAAACTTGAGTAGATCAAATGATCAGTTTCATATAAAAGAGTAAAAATTACAGGAAGTTTAAAGGACATGTTTCCTCTGAACTGTGTCACTGAGCGTAGAGGTTCGATTCCTGTGGTCGGCGGGCGTGTCCGACGTGTCGTCCAATCAGCAGTGACGTATATATGAAACCGCCATATTGAAAAGACAGTGACACAGAGGATCGTGAAGTTCTCTAACAGCATTATTATAACTATTAATAAATAATATCACAGTTATTTGGTCTGAACGTATTTTGAATGTTTGTGTTTGTTGATTTCTCCTGTTTCTGAAAGTTTCCAGACAAACTCACGTGATTTGGATTTTATCTGTTTTTCCAAATGTCAGAGACAGAGACGGGGACATCAGGTGTCTTTTGAGACATGTGAGACACAAGAAGGAGCAGAAGGAGCAGAAGAGCAGAAGGAGGAGCAGAAGGAGCAGAGAGCAGAAGGAGGAGCAGAAGGAGCAGCGAGCAGAAGGAGGAGCAGAAGGAGCAGAGAGCAGAAGGAGCAGAAGGAGCTGTTCAGTGTCTACTGAACCCAGCTCACATGTCTTAAATTCAAGGTCTCATCTTATTACTGTAATATTATATATCACAGCTGTGGCTAAGGGGGGGAGAGCGGGTGGTCCTTTCACCAGATCCACAGTTTGATGCTCTCACAGATGTGTGAATGTGTGAATGTGTGAATGTGAAGCTGCTGTAAGGAGCCTTGAAGCTGTAGAAGGTCAATCTGTGAAGGAACAGAACCTCCACCCGTCGCTTGAGCTCTAATCGTATCAATACAAAGATGAAGTTGGATCCTCGTTCAGCTCTGGAGCTCAAACTGGTTCCTGCTGAGCAGCTCCAGCTTCATGTGGAAACCGGTGGTTCAGTGAGGAGCAGAGCTGCAGCTCCTCCATGCTGATGATATTAATATTAATAAGAGCAGAGTGCTGCAGCCCTGCTCCTCCCTCCGGCCTCCTGCTGCATCCTGCTCCTGTTGGCTGATCTGAGGACTGGGTTCTGCTCCAGGAGACAATGTTCTTCTGCCTGAGCTGCAGCTCCTGGACCTGCTCGCACCCTCAGCCCAACGCGGACCGAACTGGATTCTGACACTTGTTGCAGGTTCCTGCAGGAAAACCAGTGTCCCACTGGGACCAGTGGGTTTCAGCCTCACCTATGATGATGGTGCAGGCGCTGAGGAGCCCGATCTCCTTCTTCAGAGTCACTCGCTCCGGGATCTCCTCCTTCTTCTGGGCTCCGTGCGTCCCGGAGGCGCGCGGCCGTGCGCACCCGCCGCTGCTGTGTCCATCCATGTCCTCCTGCCCGGGTCCGCTCGGTCCAGTCCGGAGTCTGCGAGTCCTCCGGGTCCCAGGACGCTGCTGTCCTCTGTGAAAGGGGCTGCGCATGCGCAACGCGCTGCGGCTGCTCAGCGCAGAATGTTAAACAGAGAGGAGCCGGCGGTGCGTTCAGGGACACCAGGAGCAGGAGGAGGAGGAGGAGAGGAGGAGGAGGAGGAGAGGAGGAGGGGGAGAGGGAGGAGGAGGAGGAGGAGAGAGAGGGAGGAGGAGGAGGAGAGAGAGAGAGAGGGAAGAGGAGGAGAGAGAGAGGAGGAGAGAGAGAGAGGGGAGAGGAGGAGGAGGAGGAGGAGGAGGAGGAGGAGGAGAGAGAGATGGAGGAGGAGAGGAGAGGGAGGAGAGGGAGAGGGAGTAGAGGGAGGAGGAGGAGAGAGAGAGGGAGGAGAGAGAGAGGGACTAGAGGAGGAGGAGGAGGGGGGGGGGAGAGGAGGAGGAGGGGGGGGAGAGGAGGAGGAAAGACTGCCTCTTTCAATAGATTCAACTTTCATTTGCCAGATTAAATTTTATGGAGACTTTAATATATTATAGAGAAATGATTCGACCTGTTGAAGTGAGCAGAGAGAAATGTGGATTCATCAGAATCAGAAGTATTTTATTGCCAAGTAGGTTTACACCTACAAGGAATTTGCTCTGGTAATTGGTGCATACAATGAACATAGAACATAAAAACTCAATAACATAAAAACGCATGATCCTTATGAAAGACCTCAGGCGTGTTTAGAAGCCTGATATTCATATGAGTCAGTGTGATAAGTGGTAAAGATGATATGTTGATGGATATCGATGAGTTTGTGTGTAAATAAAAATCTGGATCTGGTGAAGGGTGAGTTTTATTTACTGGACACTTTGGTCTTTATCTTTCCAAACAAATCCCAGATCAGTTTGTTCACAGGATTCACAGAACTAAAAACAATCTATGACGGGTGTGAATTAAAAGTGTAAATTTGCACCTTGAATATCTGTGGGAATCTGTTCTCTGCTGATTTGTCCAGATTCTCTCCTTTCCAAGGAGAATCTGAGTCTCAGACAGAAGTCATTCAAACCCTGTCGTGTTCTGAACACACGGATCAGTGAATCAGGTCCGAGTCAATCTGCTCTGAGGCTTCGTGGCTTCAGGTTTAAGACTCATCACCATAAACAAAACATGGAAGGATATTTCCAAAGGAAGAATTAAAAAGACCAACTGATGCAAAAATAACCAATTTTTATTTAGTGTGGATACAAAAGTGTGAACGCAAAAAACAAGTGAAAACTGGTCAGCTGATCAAAACCCGACGAGTCTTTCATATCAGAATCTGCATTTATGTTTACAGATATGAATCACAGGTGTTTATCTTTCCAGTGCAATCGGACCTGTGAATAAACGTGTTCAGTTTGCAAAGGAAGGAGGAAAGTGTCTCTCGTGAACCCAGAAGGTGACTTCAGCTCCTGGTGGGACTCAGACCCGCGGGCCTCAGGACCGGACTCAGACCCGCGGGCCTCAGGTTCCAGCTGCACTGGGGCTGTGGAAGAAGCTGTGGACCAGCTGGGCGGCGGCCTGGCCCACGACGGGCTCCAGCTCGGCCGGGCCGGCGTTGCAGAGCTGCTGGAGGCTGGAGAAGTTCTGCAGCAGCGCCAGAGCTTTGACCCGACCGACCCCGGGGACCCGCTGGACCACGTTCAGGACCGCCGGGTCCAACGGCCGGGCCGACCGGGACCTCCTGAAGGGGTTTTCCCTGCCCCCCCCGAGCACCTGGACGGGATCAGAGCAGGAGGGGAAATCAGGAAAGGTAAGAAAAATACGAGTTATTGATATTTCAGTATTCTCAGTTTCTTAAATAACAAATCTGGTTGGATAAGTTCGTGACTCACGATCTGAGCGATGAGCTGCGAGGCCTCGGCCTGCCCGCTGACCGGCAGCAAGGTCAGGCCGAGGTCAAACACCACGAACCTCTGCACAGCGGAGAAGTACTGCTCGCTCAGCCGGGTGTTCTCCACCAGAACCAGCTCCTGCAGACGGCTGCTGGCCTGCACACAGGGAGGAGGAGGAGTCAGGGAGGAGGGGAGGAGTCAGGGAGGAGGAGGAGGGGCCAGGGAGCAGGAGGAGGAGTCAGGGAGGAGGAGGCGGGGCCAGGGAGGAGGAGTCAGGGAGGAGGAGGAGTCAGGGAGAACCTCCATCAAACCGCTCTATCAGCTCCTCCTCAGACTCACGTTTCTGTACCGGACCAGTTTCCTCTTGTAGCTGCTTCCAGCCACCACGTCGCCCTCGGACACGTAGAGGACGCAGCTCCTGTTGGGAAGATGGAAGTCTGCCACGCCAAGCTCCGCCTCAAACACCACCTTTACGCCTCCACCTGTCAATCACAGTCAAACTGCTCCTGGTCTGAAGAACGTGATCAAATCAAATCCCCAAACTCACACGTTTAAAGGTGGTTGTTTGTCAAAGGTGAAGAATACTAAGATTTAAATCTAACATCACAAGAAACTAAGAAAACACTCAGAGAAACAGGAACTTACTGATTTATTATCGACTTATTAAGATATTAATAAAATTCATTTGGTAGAAACGACCCAAACGCTTGTGTCTACGTGACGCAAAGAGCTGGTTTGAACCACCAGGCGGCGCTGTGAGCCAGGAGCAAACTATCTCAGGTGAGACGCTGTTTCAAAGAAAAACACCACCGGAAGTGAGACCTTCATTCACAGAGCTCCAGCTTCCGGGTCGAGCAGAACCGGGTCGTTAACAGAATAAGAGCTTCACCCTTCAGGCTCTGGACCAGAGCCGAGCTCCTCCACTTGTCGCTGGCGAGGATGTGACCGAGAGAGGGGGGCCCGCGGTCAGGAACCCAGCATCAGCCTCCATGTTCCCTGAACTGGGATCTAATGTGGAGCTGGGAACTAAACTTTCATTCAACTTTCAGGAAACTGATAAAAAACTAATTCAACTCACTGACGCTTTGCCTCCAAGACTTCCGGGTCTCTTCCTCGTGTCTTCAGCTGGTTCATATCAGGGAGACGTGACACCACGTCGCCACCTGGTGGACAACGAGGAAAACTGCATCCTGCCAAATGAATTAACGGACCTAGAAAATTTATTTTAGAATTTGTTTTATTGACTTGTATCATATATAATGTAGTTATATATATATATATACATAATTATAATTAATTATCTATAAATATAATTTTCATCATCAATGGATTGAAAAATATTAATTAATTATAAAGTCAGTGATCCTGTGGAGAGGCGGTGTTCTCTGGTTCGAATCCACGGAGTGACAACAAAAACAACATACCTGGATCTGTGTCAAAGTGCCTACCCCCTTACTCCCCTAACACCTGCTCCCCGGGTGCCGTGCATGGCTGCCCACTGCTCGGTGTCCTCCTGTGTTCACCAGATGGGTCAAACTAATTTCCACCATTGCATTTGTATGTGTGTCTTTATATACAGTCATTGATCATCTTTATATATATGTAAGATGAAAAAAGAAAAAACTTAACATGACTTAAGATTGAAATCTCATTTATTTTAGTTATATACAGGAGAAAAACGCTTAATTTCACAATGAACAGGAAAATAAAAAATAAAATCACGTCTCGTCTGTGTTAACAGAGGTTCCTGGTTCACACGTGCACTCTGCTCCTCTCGTGCGCTGCCTCATTAACATGTTAAAAAACTTATTTCTCTCAGGTCGATATGTTTAATCTGTGAAGCTGCTGAGAATCAAACTCGCTGCTGCGTTTCCAAGATGAAGAGTGACACACACACACACACACACACACACACACACACACACACACACACACACACACACACACACACACACACACACACACACACACACACACACACACACACACACACACACACACACACACACACACACACACACACACACACACACACACACACACACACACACACACACACACACACACACACACACACACACACACACACACACACACACACACACACACACACACACACACACACACACACACACACTTATATGCATATGTACACTGGCATTAACGTGAGCAGCTACACACACTTTTCCTCCACGGTCTCCATCATCAGCTCCGTCTCCGTCCCATGGTCGTCCCCCAGGGGGCGCCAGGTGTCAGGTGATTTCTCAGCTCTTGAGTTTAACAAATGCAAAATAATAAGAACAAAAATCCTCCATTGAATGGACGGCTCTTCCTCGGTCGTGTGAGTTTCCTTGTCACTCCTGTCCGAAGCCCTCGGTCTCCTCGATGGCGAACAGCAGTTTCTCTCTCAGCTGCTCCAGGCTCCTGTACGGCGGCAGGTCCAGACGGTTGAAGCTGAGAGGAGGAGAACCCACGTTACTCTGTGTAGATTCATTCTTAACAAAGATCCTCTGATGTTCAGCACATCTGAATTAACTTCAGATCCAGAAACGTCCTCGTCTAAAAGCTCATTTATGTGTTAATGTACTTTTGAAGGTGTTTGTAAAAACCAGTTGATATTTAAAATGTGTGGATGAGAAGAGGAAAATGTATTTTATGCAGTTTTGTGAACAGGATGTTACAAGTCACATAGTGAAATAAATAAAACTACAAAACTCTCTTTTGTGTACCTTTGACAAAGTGAAAAGTGAATGTGTGATGCTACATGAATGATAAATCTTTGGAAACCACTTCTAAGTGAAGGTTTGTGGAGCCGTCACGTGTCCCAGGTCTTCCTCAGCAGCTGCTCACCATGTGTGGCTTCTTGGAAGCCAGGTCTCCTTCCCCACCTTGTCTATGCAGAACTTCTGGGGACCGTTACTTCCTGCAGAGAAGAAGAAGTCCATTCATCAAATATCAGTGGGATTTGCATTTTAATAATAATCATCTCGGAATTTTTTCAAATCAACATTTACAGTTTGCTGGAACACAAATGTCTGTTTCATGCACGGATTATTCCCAGATCGTTTTCATGTGACTGTTATTAATCTGCTGTTAAAGGAACTCAACACTTCCTGTTTTAAAAGTCTCCCAGAAGCTGAAAGGCTGTGATACATGAAATCGATCCATAAAAGCTTAAGGGCAGCATGAAGCTAAAAAAAACATATTCCAGTTAACCCTGTGTCTGTTAACTCTTCGTTTCTCTTTTAGTATAAAACAAACATCCTGGTGTTTTAGTCCAGAAGTCTTTTTCTTCCTGTAAAACACTTTGATGACTCATCCTGCGTCCAATCCGAAAGCTTTCTGGATTTTTTAACATCCAGAAGAGCTCCTCCAGACGCTCAGGAATCAAACATGTGACGTCTGTTTCACTGGAGATTTAATGTGAACTGAATGTAAACTGTATTTCTCTGACAGAATCAGGACTTTTTTACTTGTGCCGGATATCTTTGATTGACAGAACTGTCTAAAGTTGGATGTGACTGTGTGTGTGTGTGGTGTGTTGTGTGTGTGTGTGTGTGTGTGTGGTGTGTGGTGTGTGGTGTGTGGTCACCTATGAGCTCGGCGAAGCCTCCGACAGGCAGCCGACAGGTTCCTGTTACGAACTGAAGCAGACGGATTCTCTTCTCGTTGTCCATGTCTTTCACAACCTGCAGGAACAACACACTCAGTTCTCAGGTCGACAACACACCCGGCACTGTGCGCCCTCAGAACCAACACAGCGCCCCCTACCTGCCAGAACCAGTTGATCTGCTTGCTGTTCTTGGTGTAATGTCTGTAGATGGTGTTCCTCTGCCAGTCGGACAAATCGATCTCCTGCATCCCACAAAGCATCAGCTGCAACGAACACAAAGTTCAGGGAGTCAAAGTGAGTTCTGAGCCTGACACGGGAATTAAAGATGGACGACATGTCCCCTAAAGGGAAGCCAAAACGTCAGAGGCTTCACGGTTGTGCAGCGGGAGGAAGCGGAGACGCGTCGTCCATCTTAAAGGAGTCAAGGAAAAAAAACAGCAGCTCTGTAAAGTCCATCGGAGCCCCCCCCACTCCTCCTCACCTCCAGCTCCTTCTCGTCAAAGTAGCGGAGCCACTCCAGGGGAACCACCTCGTTGAAGCCGTCCAGGAAAGCTTTGGTCTGCTCCTCCACGCCGCGGGTGAACCTCCAGTCTGTCAGCAGGCTGCGAGAGGTCAGTGATGAAGCTGCTTCTCTGCCACTTCCCTTCTTCATCTCACTGCTCTGAGGAACATACCTGATGTACTCCTCCTTGTTCTCCTCCGTGACCAGCTCGTTCTCTCCGTCGTCCTTCAGCTGGTGAGTGGAGACCTTCCCCAGGATCTCCATGTCCTGAGCGAAGTACAGCTCCACACCGCACTCCTCCAGGTTGTTCTCTCTGGACACAGGAACACGTTCAAGCACCAGAACTCTCTGTAAGCTCACATGTCCGGACCGGTTGTGTGTTACTTACTTGACCCACATGATGGAGTTAAAGAACTCAGGGTCTATGGACTCCAGGTCCTTGAGTGTCGGTTTCTTATCCAACATTCGCTTATAGAACGGCAGCGTGAAGCCGGTGTCGATAAACTTCCCGTGATACAAAGCCTGAAAAACACAACAGACACACACACAGAGAGACGGAGTCAGGTCACTAATCCTGATGATACGGCAAGAAGACACAAAACTCACAACTCCAGGAAGATGTGTGAAGGTTCAGGCCTGTTTCTGTCCAGAATCAGGTTCAGGTTGTTCAACGTTGTGTTAAGACGAGGATGCATTATGTCAACAAGTGTTTCTGTGTGTGTTTGTGTGTTAACAGAGAGAAAGAGCAACTCAACCAGACTAAGCAGTTTAATGTTTAGAAACGCACACACAAAGTCACACAAACAGTCACACACTCTCACACACACACACACACGGTGTAGGTGGAACATTAGGATTAAAGATGAGAGTTGAACAGACGGAGAAAAGGAGAGTGATAGAGAAAGAATCTTTATGAGGGAAGTCAGCAAACTGCAGTTTGTGTTAAATATAGTCTCTGGTGGGTGTGGGCGGGGTGCAGCGATGAGGTCATGGTGTGGGTGGGGGGGCGGGGGGGGCAGATGTAGGATCGGGTGGAGGGCGTCGGTCCGGGGACGTTCGGGTTTCTACGAGCACGTGATGTACTGAAGGTTCTAAAGACACAGAGAACTGTAAACTACCGGACTGTACACAAGTTCAAAAGAGAAAAATACAACTGTTGTAAAAAACTACAACACACAGACGTTAGAGAGCAAATAGAGAATTAAAGGACATAAGTAGAGTTAAATGAACAATAACTGAACTAAGACTTACCTAAATATATTTAAGACCTAACATCGTGTGAGATTTAAATGCATTACAGATTTTTTAAGGCCTAAAATTCTGATTATTGAATTTGACACCTTTTAGGATGTTTTAAAGACACTGAGTATTGTTTATTTAGTTTTAAACTAATATTGACCTGGAATCATGTTGAAATAAACCTAAATAAATAAATATTGGCAGCGTCCCTGGTTCTAATCCCCCTGGAGTCTGTGTCATAAAAAGATTCAATCAAAATACAGACGTTAAAAAAGAAGCTGACAGACGAACTCCTCTGACGACAGGTTGATAATGTTGTTTTGTGTTAATACTGTTAAATGTTGTCAAGCTCTAATGTTCAGAAAACACAGATTGAAAAAGTAAAAGCATCAGAACACAGACGATGAAGTGTGGAGCCTGATTGGCCGGCTCTGAGTGGAGCTCACCATGGCGATGAAGCGCCCGATGAAGCGGAAGTAGGTGAGGTGGTCGGGGTTGATGGAGGACGCCGGGTTGATCTGCAGGCAGTAGTTGTTCTTGCCGGCGTACTCGAACAGGCAGTACATGGGGTTCAGGACCTCGTGGGACAGCAGGAAGAACCACTCCCTGCAGAGCGAGAGGACAGGGGACACAGCAGGGACGGACGGTTATCACCTCAGAGACAATCCAGACTCACGGCTCAAAATAAAACCTCAACTGTTTAATCAAACACTGGTTCGGTGCAGGAGTTGGCTTCAAAATAAAATGACACATAAAACACACTTTGTGGCTCAGTGAGACAAACAAAACAACAACAGTTAATCCAATGAGCAGGTAATAGAAAATAAAATCAAAACAAAATGAGATGAAAAGCACGGAAGTTCACTTTGTGTTGGTTTGATCCAGTTAATGAGAAACGTGATGAAACACACAACGTGAGATGAGACCTGACGCTGACATGACATCATCGATTAATAATTACATAAACGTGATGTCAGTTTGTGGGAGGAGCGACAGACACACACACACACTCCTTCAGACAGGAGGAGAGGGTGTTCTGCATCTGGTTAAAGGAGCAGTTTGACATTTCTGTTCACTTTCGACTTCCTGGAGTCTCTGCTGGTTGCCTGGTAACCTGATGCTCCGCACCACTAAATAAAGATCTGAGTCGCTCAGTGATCTGTGCCGCGCGGCTTCCAGAGTTTATGCTAAGATAATTATCTGATGTGTATTTGAAATCTTAAAAGATTCAACGGACGCACCGATCTCCTCGTTAACTCAACAGGAAAGAAAATCTGCTTCTTCCTGTAGAACTTTTCCTTTCGAGACACTGGTCTGTTAATGAAGTGGTTTGTATAGAGCAGCTCTGGACGGTGGTAGAAATGAGAATATACAGGATATCAACAAATACACAAACATCCTAACAACACGAAGGGGAAACATCAATTACATGAAGGCAACACACAGAACATTGAGGATAAATACAACAGGTTCACAGACGCTGGACAGATGCATGTTAGAGAGAATGAGGGCCCGTCACCAGCAGCAGCACCAAGCGCTCTCAAGGCCTTTGCCCCCCCCTAGGGGTGTATGGGAGGGGAGGTATGGACGGACGGACGCAGACACCTCCCAGCATCCCGTCCGTGGTTCTACCCTGTGGTAGAACAGCATGATGTCACCTACCATAGGGTAAAACCACTGACGTGACACTGGAGACAGAGACACAATGCAAAACCAAACACAAAGATGGGAACACCGCCAACAACAACACAAAACTAAATTAACAACATAAACACAGAGAGAAAGACCCGGAGCAGAGCAGCCAGTGTGGGGGGTGGGGACGTGTGATGGGAGGACGGGTGGAGGGATGGGGGGGGGTGGGGGGGAGCAAGAGGTGTGATTTCAGGAAGCAACATTTAAAGGGTCATGAAGATATTTACATTGCGACCTCTGCTGGCAGCCAGCGAGAATTTCCTCCTCACACACAAATCTGCTCTCAGGGAATAGAAAACCTTCTGAGCTCCTTCAGGTCAGAACTATGAAAACTTTAATCCTTCATAATAATAATAAATCAGGAATGAAAACTATCACTGGTTTGTTTCACTGGAGGCAGAATGAGGAGGAAGCTGCAGCAGAGGTCCAGACACAGAAGAGTAAACAAAAAGAAACCAACTCCATCACCAAGATCAGAAATACATGTAAAACAAAGGAACAAGTTCAACCACACAAACACACACACACACACACACACACTGTGGGTGCGTTGGTTTTACTCGCTGCCCTCACCTGGCGATGCCGCCGTAGTCCAGCCCCTCCTCCCCCCTCATGATGATGTAGAGGCGCCGGCGAAGGTCGTACGGCTTCACATTCATAATCTGAGGACAAACATTTTATCAGAAACATTTCAAAACACGTGAGATGAATCATTATCTGGTTTTTATTGTAATGAAATAAAAACCAGATAATGATTTTTGCACATGGCCGGTCCTTCAGCTTCCTGACACGAGTCCTGTGTTGTGTTGTGTTGTGTTGTGTTGTGTTGTGTTGCTTCTCACCTGCTGAAACGAGTCTTCGAACAGCGTCTGTCTGGACACGGAGATCTTCACGTGGCTCGGCAGCGCGTTGGACTGAACAGAGAGAAACAAGCAGGAAGTGAGAGAGATTCAAACTGAAGAAGTGAGACGTCCTGCTGATCCTTCACAGAGTGAACACATGAATTCACAGTGACGGCTTCTGATCCATATCAGCTTCACATTGTTTCTCCCACTACTGAGGAGACATCTTGAAAAAGGTGATTCTCAGAACATAAGACTGAGTTATTCTATCGTTAAAGGAAAAATAAAATAACAATTAATGTACAAATTATGGTGAGACACACACATCAGGGTGAGGGTGTTCATGTTCATGTGTGTATGTGTGTGTGTGTGTGTGTGCACAGGGAATGATCTATTGTGGCTCCTGACTCCACATCAACACTCACATGGCACAGGAAACGGAACTGATGGTATTTCCACCTGAAGCTGCGGTCGTAGGCGCCGGGTGAACCGCCCTGCCGAGATCTACACACACACACAGACACGCACACAGACACGCACACACACAGACACGTACACACACACAAGAAAGAGAAAAGAAAAATGAATGGTTAATCCCGGTTCAATAAATTGATCATTAACATAAAACCAACTGAAGCCTCAGTGTCGTCACTGATCAGCTGATGAACTGAAACTGAGGTGAGGAGGGAGAGAGTGAAACGAGGGAGAGAAGAGGAGAGGAGAGGAGGAGGAGGAGGAGGTGGAGGAGGAGGGAGGAGGAGGAGGAGCAGGAGGAGGAGGAGGAGGAGGAGAGAGGCGGTCTCCAATGTGTTGGGTTTGAGCTGCCAGGCACATCTTGGTTTGGGTTAGGAAATGGAGACCACAACGGCAGAGTGCTAGCTGCGGACAAACACACACACACACACACACACACACAGACACACACACACACAGAGACACACACACACAAAGACACACACACACTTGCAGGATTCAGTGCAAACACAGTGAAGACTCGTTCAGGAGTTCTCCATAACCACCGGCCTAAAAATACATTCTAGTATCAGCATGAAAAGCAGCAGGCAGATGCACACACACGCACACACGCAAACACACACACACAAGCGCACACACACACACACACACACACATACAGTCTACAGCGGATCTGTTGCCACATATCTGCACATTCTCCAGACTTTGTGGGGAGATTTGAAACTTCGAGGTATGGCAGACATCCACAGACTGAGGGGAAGTATGTGTGTGTGTGTGTGTGTGTGTGTGTGTGTGTGTGTGTGTGTGTGTGTGTGTTAGCATGAACTTGTTGCTGTGATAAATATGTTTCTTGGATTATTGTTAAATATCTGCATCATTGAAGCCTAAACACTAAAAATCTGAAAATGGACAGAACATGGTCTCAGTAAAGAAACTCAATTTGAGGCTGAAGGTTGAGAGAGGAAACTGTTGAACAAAGTGAAGTGAATGTTCATCGGGCTTCTGGCAAATTCACTGATTAGAAAATATAAAGATTAGGTTTATGTTTCTGAGAATTTCCTGAGGATTTAAGAAGAAGGTTTTGGAGGAAGGGCTGAGAGAATATTTACCCTGCCTCAAACCCGGGTCGGGGATCTTTAAAGGTGGTGCTGCGCATGTTGTGGTCCACAAAATATCGGACTCCCTCGGCGGTGTACTTCATCTCCCAGCCCGGGGGCAGGGGGTGCTCCTTGATCATCCTGAAACAGGGAGAGGGCAGTGAGCACGGCCCCAGCCAGGGGGGGGGGCTTGGGAATTAAAGTAACACACGTCCTCCAACAGCCTGTGGATCTAAAGAAAGCCCGGGACATCTGAACCAAACCTGCGCTGGCTTCTCGTTCGGGGCCGGAGCTTTATTCTGAAGAGCTGTGACTCACAGAAATATTGTTCATGTGGCCATGATATCATCAATAAGCTGGTGCCTCTTATGTTTTTTCATTACAATTAAACAAAGTAATTTCCTGAATCCCCCAGAAATCTCCATTTGCTTCTAAATATTTTATTTCTATTCTATTTTATCTCCTGATCTTATTCTCCTCAGTCCTGACATGTTTTAATCCTGATTCAAAACTGTAAATTCACTTTCTAACTGTGTTTCATTTATTATTACTTTATTAACTAAATGCTTTGTATTGTTGCTTTGACATTTTCTTGCATCTCATGGGATGATTGGTCTTTTGAGAAGAAGATTTTAAACTCTTGAAACATTGAAAGTATTGATAATTAAATGCTTCACGCTGGCATCCAAATTTAATTTATAGCAAATATAAATGAATATTTTTTCATCTGAAGTTTAACCTCCTCGTGTTCTTTGCTCTGTGATGTTAACAGATGAGGAGTAAACTGGAGCTGGAGACCTCAGGTTTAAAACACAACCCTGAAGTGTGAGTGTTACAACAGAGAGAACGAGTCACAGCTTCAACTGAGGTGAGAGGAAAATACAGAAGTCAAAGAAATAAGAAGGAATGTCAGAAAAATGATCATCGGGTAAACGACGGATTAGAATCAACATCTCCGACTGTTTGGAGAGAAATGAGACGATCACACGTGTGGAAGTTAAAGACGATTTCCCTTCGTCACGTTTTTGTTTTTAGGCTCTGACGTCATTTCTTTATTTCCCTGAACTGCGTCACAGAATCTGCCTTTATTTCTTACTTTGGGAAAGTGACGCTTTAAATCCCACAATGCACCTGGTTTCCTGATGAGCAGGAAAAGTCACCTTTAGGATTCTGCAGGTCTGTTGTCATAGTAACCATGTATGGTGATTATGTCCTCTTGTGCACGAGCAAACACTCAAAGCAATGGACCATCTCACAAGCAGGCTCATGCACACACACACGCGCGCGCCCACACACACACACAGACAAACACACACAGACACATGCGCGCCCGCCCGCCCACACACAAACACAGACACACACACACACACACACACGTTATCACGCCTGCCGGCTCAGTGACTCACCCTTGGGTCCGCGGATCGTCCCACTGCGTCGTCCGGGTGTTGTGGTTGACAAAGTAAATTCGGCCATTATCCTGACGCTTCTCTGCAAACACAAAGAGAAACAACACAAACAACGTTTTAAGGAGAAGTGAGAGGATTCTTCTAAACAGTCCATGATACACAAGGAGGTCACCTGAGTGTGAAGGAGAGAAAATCACACCAGCGTGACAGAAAACCAGCGAGTCTGTGTGATATTTCACTGCAGCTTGATCCAAATACCTCCCCGGGGTAAAGCTAAGTGTGTGTGTGTGTGTGTGTGTCTGTCTGTGTGTGTGTGTGTGTGTGTATGTGTGTGTGTGGGCGAAGGAAACAAACAAATGTGGAACAGAAATGAGAACTAGTCCAGATTTATTTTTCGAAAAAGCAACAAATAGTTGAAAGTGTGTTGGAAATATAATTAAATTGTAAAAAAAAATTGTTTTAAGCGTGCGTGTTTGTGTGTGTGTGTGTGTGTGTGTGCTCACTTAAGGCCCGTGGTCGAGAGACAGAGAGAGGGAGAGAGAGAGAGAGAGAGAGAGAGAGAAGTTGGGCCCCCGTCCTCCTCCCTCTGTCGCTCTGACATCTTGTTCTCATTAACAGGAGTGTGTGGAGGGCCCAGAAACAGTAGTGCTCACATTGCAGCTCTTACTTTCTTTCTCTCAACCCCCACTTTGCTACCCAGTCACCAGTTTCTTTAATTTGCCACTGTCTCTTTTTCTTCTCCTCCATCTTTCCCTCTTTTCTCCCATCTCTCTCTTCTTGAATCTGAGCCCGAGCAACAACAAAAAGAGAGAGAGGAAGAGAGAAAAGCGAGGGAAGCGACCGCAGATGAAGAAATGAGAAGGAGCGCCAGAGGAGCAGATCCCAGCCAGAGATATAATTGAGGTTTCTCGTCTTGAGGTACCGCAACATGTTGAAAAGGCATCATGGGCCGAGAGGCTCTTCAGAGAGAACACGGCTGAGTGATGGAGTTTGTGAGAAGTCGCCGCCAGACGTATTCGTTTATGAATGAATGTGTGTGACATGATTCCGAGTGGATCCTCTTACATTACTCATTTGGGAAGATGTTGACTGATGAAACGTCCCATCAATAACGTGGCCTCTGTAATTTGTGGACTTTAGAGTAAAGGGAGCTCGTACAGTGATGGATTGGTACAAACCCAGTGATGTTTTATCCAGATTTTCTACATCAGATGATACTCAAGACATAAATCAATCAATTAGCAGCGGATCTGCTCACTGAGGAACTGTCCCCAGTAAATAACAGAAAACCACAGCATTGTTTTGAATTTTAGGGATTAAGGCTTAATATCGTCCTAGAAAATTGCACAAACAACCTCGGTCTGTCCCAGAAGGAATCAAAAACACATTTTCACTTTAACTGGGCTCAAAGATCAAGAACCCATTGTTCATATATGAGCTGGGACTGAAGAATCCTGCCATGACTGAGCTGCATGAATTCACCTCCAGCAGGTCCGGAGGGTTTCAGACGGACAGAGGACAAACCTCGGCTCCATCGCTCACAGTTCACGTTCTGATGTTCGGTTTAACTCACCCCATCCAGGAGGCAGCCCGCCCAGAGGGTCATTCTCCACCGGGGCGCCCTGCGGCTGCTGGAGAAACACAGGGAGACAAAGCAGATCCGGGTGAGACACCTTTCTGTCTCTCGGATCTTCATCCTCGTCATCGATGTGCGGCGATGAGGAGAGGAGGAACAGGAACAACAAAAAACAGCCCCCTCACCCACAAAAAAGTGTGGAAAGGAGTTAAAAACGTTGAAGTTTCAGATGAAAGGGAAAAAAGTTAAACTCACTCAGTTGATGTTTCCTAAGTTCTGGAGATCACCACTGAGCCTCTGATGCTCTCTGGCTAACTCACCAAGTCAGGACGATACCTGAGGGTAAGTCAGGCGGGGTGAAGCGAGAGTGTGTGTGTGTGTGTGTCTGTGTGTGTGTGCGTAAGTGTCAAGGGTAGACAGGGTGGGGGGGGTGGCTCCTCTCGGCTGCAGCAGTAAGGGGCATCTGAGGGATCTGGCTGTGCAGCAGCTCGTATGCCTTCCAAAAACTACACGCTCGGGAGGAGGATAAAACAACAACGCTGTTCCAATGAGCTCACTGGCTGGATGCAGGCCCCACCCCCCCGAACCCCTCGTCTTCCCGCTCACCTCCTCAAACACGCCGCACCTCCTCCCCAGCTCCTCCACCCTGGCACCCCTCCCAACCCAACCCCGAGGTCCTCCTCTCTTCTAGAGCGGCTGTGAAAGTAGGCAGGGAAGTGCGAAGTCTGAGGGAACTGAGGGAACATTCATGCTTGTTCCAGACTGGACACCGCCCCCGCCCCCACCCCCCCGCCCCACCCACCCCCTCACCCGCTGCCCCAGCCCACCTCGGGCCTGACAAAAGGCACCTTTATTCACCCTGGGTCTGGAAACCACTGCAGGGTTTACTCAGCCTGCAGTCATACACACACGTGTGAGTGTGCGGAAAGTTTGTCTGTGGCAAACAGTCAGTCTGTGTGTACCTCCTCATGTTGGAACACACACACACACACACACACACACACACACACACACACACACACACACACACACACAACACACACACACACACACACACACACACAACACACACACACACACACACACACACACACACACACACACACACACACACACACACACACACACACACACACACACACACACACACACACACCACACACACACACACACACACACACACACACCACACACACACACACACACACACACACACACAACACACACACACACACACACACACACACACACACACACACACACACACACACACACACACACACACACACACACACACACACACACACACACACACGAATGCATTAGCCTGAGTGGAAAAGTAGCTGAAAAGACGCTTGTCAGGAATTAGAGGCTGCAAAATAAATGTTTATAAAACAGTTGGTTTCTGTGTCACAAACAACTTGAGCCTCATTAACTTTGCCCAGAGCCCCTCTAAAGATAACACGTCACCATGGTTACCGATAGTGTTCAGCTGGGGCTGCAGTTACAGGTAAATAAATAAAACCACAAAAAAAGAAGAAAAAAAAAGGTTGTTGGTACAATGAGGTAATAAAAAAAAACTTTTCCAAATGAAAGCTGGTCGACACTCAAAGCGTTTTATTATTTCCTGGGAATAATCGACTGGATTTCAACGTCACTGGACGCAGCGACTCCCAAACAGAAAAGAGCGTCTCTGTCATGGAAACTGTGAGGGAGCCGCGATGGAAAGCACTGGATCCGCTAGAGGAGGCAGAGCGGGCACAAAACAGGGTTAAAGGGTGTGTGTGTGTGTGTGTGTGTGTGTTTGTGTTACTGTGTGTCGCTCCCATCGACAGCCAATCTTTGCCCCCGCACCCCACCCTTTTGGGTTTTTCTGTGACTAAAAAAGGTAAAAGGAGAATATAATGATATAAAGACATGATGACTTCATCCTGGCTCGGACCATTCAGCTCCTCGGCAGCTTCCAGGCAGAGCGAGGCCAGAGAGGGAGGGAGAGAGAGAGAGAACCAGGGAGGAGAGGACGAGAGGGAAAAGCAGCGTGTTGGCAGAAGTGTGTGAATTAAAGGTTGGGTGTTATGGATCTGGGAGGAATACGCCGTATAGACCCGTTTCTAGAGCAGGCACCTTGGGGGGAAATGGCGATTCCATTGCGTGGCCAGATGTCACGGAATATAAATGACTATATTTAGACAACTGTCAACTTTTCTGTCTTAAAAGTCGACTCAACACTCGAGCAGCGAGCAGAAGATGCACAAGGAGAGAAAGTGAAAAACAGGAGTGGAGGAAGAGTGGGGGTCACCGAGTTCGAGTCATTCTGAGAGAATCTGTTTGAAATGTATTCAAACATTTATATTCAGCATCGAAGAGGTTGATAGTTGTCTCTATATCCACGAGTAAATTTCAAACAGGAGAGAATATATATAAAATCCTCTGCTCACACAATCCAGCAGATTCACAAATCCTTCACTTGTATTTTAGACATAAATTGAGACTTTTAATTTCCATTCCTCATAAAATGAAGTTAAGAAAACATCAGCGCGGTTTACACAAGTCATGTTCATTGTCCATTCATGAAAATAAAACCACTTAGGAAAGCGCTTTATGAAAATATGAGCAGTCACGGGCCGTGTGTAAACTCCAGTGAGCGTGTTGAAGTGAGTTTTCTGTTCATGTGATGAAACACAGGGCGGATTCAGGTGCTGATGTTAAGGCTCCTTGTTCCAGTGAGAATGGAAAGAAAGTCGGGGGAGGGTTGTACTGCTAGTGAAGTGTGGCACCGTTTGTTTTGGTTTCCAAATGTCTCCATTTCTGTTCATCCAGAGTAAAACACAACGTTTTCTAACTAAAACTAAACCAGCAGCATCTCCAACGTATCTGACGTGAAGCGGGTGTGGTCAGAAGCAAGATGAACGGAGGTGGAGGAAGAGGAGTGTTAGTTTCTAGCAATACAAAGAAAGACACTTTAATGCGTTGCACAAAAGAGTGGTGATTGTGTAGAGAAAGAACGGTGTGGTGAGGTCAGAGGTGAGGGAGGGGAGAGGAGGACTGGTGGAGGTGAGAGGAGACTGGTGGAGGTGAGAGGAGGCGGGAGAAGGGTGAGGGATGGAGGGAGGGTGAGGGGCAGCTGCGGAAACAGCAGTTAATGACTCAGAGGCTGTTCTCTCTCTCTCTCTGGGGTCCCTGCAACTACTCTGCAAACACACACAACACACACCACACACACAGACACACAAAACCAGCTCAAGGTGTGCACGTGCTCCCAGTTAGGGTCAGATAAGAAGTGAACTGTGGGCAGAGGTTAGAGTTACATGAACTGGTCATGGTTAAGGTTTTAGTTAGGCTGGACCCTCTTCGGTTGTCATGTGCTACAGAACAGAAATGTGGCACCTGAACGCAACATTACAACCCAGAGAAAACAAACACCACACACACACACAACACGCGCACAACACACACACACAACACAAACAACATCTCTAAAGGAAACAGATTTGCAATGGCAGGACACGATGAGAAATCCTGGTTGTGTTGTGATCTTTATTGCGATGCTACGTCCAGATGCAGCGAGTGTCTGTGGGACAGCAGGACAAGTTGCTGACACACAACTAAAAGCTGTGTGTCCTTGTTCACACACACTGGGGCCAGAAATAGTCCCTGCTATCAGCAGAGAGGGCATTCCAAGACAGAGCAGTGCACTATCAGCTCGGAGGGCAGACCTGCCTGTTGGCTTTTCTCACACACACTGAGGGAGGAAGAGGAGGAGAGAGGAGGAGGAGGAGGAGGAGGAGGAGGAGGAGGAGGAGGAGGAGGGAGGAAGAGGAGGAGGTAGAGAGGAGGAAGAGGAGGAAGGAGGTGAGGAGGAGGAGGAGGAGAGGAGGAGGAGGAGGAGAGGAGGAGGAGGAGGAGAGAGGAGAGGAGGTAGAGGAGGAGGAAGAAGAGGAGGAGGAGAGGAGGAGGAGAAGAGAGGAGGAGGAGGAGGAGGAGGAGGAGGAGAGAGGAGGAAGAGGGAGGAGGAGGAGGAAGAGGAGAGAGGAGAGGAGGAGGTTCCAGCTTGAGTGACACGAAAGCCTGAATTAAAACCTGACGTCACCTGACTGCAAGTGAGACTCAGTGGTGTTCTCTAAAGGCTCTAATACGTCGTGCAATACTCAGAATCACCACTTGGTGCTTGTTTGCTTTGTTGCAGGATAAATTATCAGAAATTCTCTTTCTGTTTCTGAGTTATGATGTTAAATTATGTCCAGAGACATAAAGGCTTTCAATACTTCCCTTCGTACACTTGGTACAGACATATTCATCCCAAGGTAGAAGTGTTCAGAAGCTGATTTCAGAGTCATTCTATGTTCCATCCCTCGCCTGTGGTCATGATGTCTGGGTCGTGACTTAAAGGATGAGATCATGGATACAAGTCACCACAATGAGGCTATGTGGTCTCTAAGAGACAGGGTGTCCACGGCAGGCGTCCACCTGTCCTGCTGGGAGGACACCCCCAGGTAGATCTGGGAACATCTTGATTAACCTGCTGCTGTGACCTGAGACCAGAGGAGCAGAGGAAACTGGAGGGATGGACAGATTGAGTTCAGAACTCTAAAAGTACTGAGTAGGTGAAGTTTCTCTGCTGAATGGAAGCATTACCAGATCTTGGGTTACAGTAATAACTTTGGTATTTCAATAAATAAAGCAAACGTAGTAATCACATTACCACTGACTGAATGTAACACCTGCCAAGAGCTCCTGTAGATGCCAGAGGACAATAAATCAGTGAGAGTCACGACCTCAACAACCCTGTTAACGTTTTACTTTAACTCGTTTTGATGGATTTCACAAAGGAGGTTTGTTTCTCTGCTGCTTGAAGGTTTAAGTGCCCAGATGTTAGACACAGGTCAGTATTCAAAGTTGCATCACTTACATAGAGGATGTGCAGAGAGACCGACAGAGATAGTGCACGGTCAGACTTCACCTGCAACAAAACAAGCGCCCCTACTTTCTCCCTCGACCAATCACGATGCGGCGTTACACCACATGACGTAGAGAAGCAAACTGCAGTGGAAGACGATGAGTGAGAGAAAAGTTTGTGTTGAGATCCCAAAAAAACAAGACGGTGAGTGAAATCACAGTTGATGAATCAGACACAACGACAAAAACAGTCACAAACACTCAGAAGCACAAGAAACACACAAACAGCCACAGTGAGAAACACAAAGAAACGTTACTGGAGAAGAACATTCACATAAAGTGCATGAGAAGTGAGCCAGTGGTAGACAGAGTGCAGACTGGGGTGTTTCCAAAGGAGCCTGTAAGAGTTTTAAAGCTGGTTTTACTAATGGTTCACTGAGCAGCTCTGTTGTTTACTGTCTGGCTGCTGTCTGACCTTGACAGCTTCACTGAGGACGAGCGTGTGTTGGAGAGGAAAACTCTACAAACACAGTTTCAAGTCACATCTCTTATCCCCGGCCGCCGTCCTCCGACTGTTCGATACCGAGTGACCTGTGATGCGTTCAGCGCCGGACTCACTCTCAACGTGTGGCGAGCGTTTCCAGAGCAAATGTAAACAAAGTAAAAAGCCGTGTTTTCAGAGTAATGGAAACAGAGACGCTTTGCCTGGTGGTGAAGTGAAAGAACTAGAACATTCACAGCTCAAGACAAAGGTCTTTCCTGGGTTTGCTTTAATCCTCTGCTCTGCACAACAGCTGTAAGGAAAGACGACCAGGTCAGCGTTCACCACAAATAGTTCTGAATGGTCTCTGCTGGTATCGCGGGCTGATGCCATTTGATTTCCTCTTTGTCATGTGACAAATCAGAGAAGAATCCGTCCTGACTGAAGGAAGCAAAGTTGCCACCGACAAATTTGTGGATGTGAGACCAAGTCCAGCTGCAAGGAGGCGAATTAAACATTCGCTTCCTGTGGCGAGCGAAGTCAGAGCATGGCTTCATCACGTTTGTGTGACCCCTGACCTTTGATCGCTCCCCTGCTCACAGAGTGGAAGTGAACGGCAGCACTTGCTCGCTGTGGATCTTACTCTGGGTCTGGCAGAAGAACTTCCAGAAAATGTCTGAAGCATTCGACTCGGACATTTGTGTTCTGAGCTGTTGCTGGTTCGTCACTGTAGATTTTGATGAGCTTAATTTCGTGAATGAGCAAACGTTGTGTTGATAAGTTGATGAAGAATTATATTTCCAGGGGACAATCAATTAAAATAGGTGATGCAGGTTACCTCTGTCTAGATGAGGTTTAATTTATCTCATGTGTATCAACGTCCTGTGAGGCCCTGGTTTACCTGGTAGAGGAAGCGCTGGCTGAACTGGTGCATGGCGCCCTGCAGCTGGCTGCGCTGGCTCTGCCACTGCTGGTAGTTGCGCACCGACTCGGCCGTGGGCCTCTGCCATGTGGTGGTTCTGGTGTTGTGGTCCACGTAGTAGAATCGGCCCTGCTGGTCCACTCGCTTCTCCCAACTGCGGGGATAAAGGGAAAGAGTTGGTGGCTTTCAACAACATCTTTATTAAGCACATTCAGAGTGGGTGGTTGTGCTAAAACTGTAGCTGTAGCTGATTTATAGAAACAAGGAAAAAGAAACAGAGATAGAAAAAGACAAGAAAACAGTGAGAGGAGGGAAACAGAGAGTGGGAAGAAGGGAAAGAGAAGGGAGGGGACATGTGAAGACATGGGGGGGGGGAGGAGTAAAGAGAGGGGGAGGAACAAGAGGAGAGGAAGGAAACGAGAGATGATGCTGCTAAGATGGTTAAAGCAAACCATTCCTGATAAAAACCCAAGTTACACTTTTTGTTCTTTCTGAAGATGAGCGCAGCGTTGTGTGTGTGTGTGTGATCTGCACGGACACACAACGTGGAATCAGCTTATCTGTGTTATCGTCCATTCAGGTTGGAATCTGTATTCATGTTGGAAAGCGACTCTCGATGATGCAAATTAAAAAAAAACACTGTTCTCATCAAATACATTAAAACTAAAGTAACATGCTTGTTTTGAAAATGTAAAGTAAAAGTAAAATAAAGTACAGATACCCAAAAAAATCTACCTGAGTCAAGTAGTGTTTTGTTCTAAGTTACTTTCACTGGTTTGACCTCAGACGGCGTCACAGGGTTCATTCAGTTACGATGAAGGAAACAATAAAAGAGCCCTGCAGTGTGTTTGTGTTTTCTACTGTTCCCCCGAGACAGGGGGTCTGGACTCGAACTTAGATACAGAGGCTCCACTGACACAGTTACACACACACAGACACACACAAAGAGGTCACACATTAAGCAGAGGTCCACACAAAAAGATCAGTTCCCTGGACTCGATGATGTTCTGCTGCTATTCTCATGTGTCTGACTTCAGCGCTGCAGAATTTGGACGAGAAAACAGCTTCGACTTCCGGAGGCAAACAGGCAGGCACAGGCACACACACAATCGCACACACACACACACACACGGTCGACACCATATCCAGAAACTACAGCCAACTAGAAAAGCTGATGTAGGGATGTTAATCATAAGGATGCTTGTCGTGTTCTGAAGTGAAAACCACTTTTCTCTTGTAGTCAGAAGTCCGACTCTGATTCGGGAGAAGCTCCAGGAGGTGGTCGGTCTCAGTGTCTTGCTCAGGGACACTACAGCAGAGCAGATGATTGCAAACACAGGGAGTTATTTGGTTGAGGGATCGTCTCCCTGACCACTCTGCTTCTGAGCTTCCTTTAAAAAGGCAGGAAAAACACTGCTCCCTCTCTGATATTAGTGCTAGCTAGTTATTTACTGGAGCCAGGGAAAATCCCAGAGGCCACAGCGGCCGGTCTGAGAGCCTCTACTTAGTTCTGCTATCTGACTTAAACTCTTTGTACCAGTCGTGTCATTAACTATCTCCTCCACTCTGCAGTCTCCTCACATGAACTGTCAGGATTAAGAACGTACAGATGGTCCTCACTTTTCTTTTGACTCTTGGCGTCGGCCGTCAGGATTCATACAGCGTCTCCCTACAAATCAGCCTCCAAGTCACATTCACACACGTCCACACAGCAGAGGAGCTGGGGATCAAACCCCCGACCTCCTGATTAGAGGACGACCTGCAGAGCGAAGCTTATTTCCTAATGCAACAGTCGACCACATCACTATGACTGAGTCTCGGCCGCTTCTGGATGAGTTCTGTTGTTTCCTCCTCGCCAGTGGCAGGAGGCGGGGTCTAATGATACCTGCCTGCTCTGATTGGTTCAGTTCCCCCCTCGTTATTGATTCAATTCTTCAAAACAATGTGAGCATGTAACGCAATGCTTTGTGAAAAAGTTAATATTTGCTAATAAATGTAGTGGAGTAAAAGTTAAAAGTATCTGAAAATAAAGGTTCTTGAGTACAGTGACTAAGTAAATATTGAGTGTCGGTATCAAACACAAACACAAACTGGTCCCATGTGGAGTTTATCCAGTCAACAGGCCGGGGGGGGAGACGCTGTCCGGATCAACAGATTATTGATCGGAGCTTTGATTAAGTTGTTTTCTTTTGATTGGCTCTGTGGCTTTTAAAAAACGAACTAAAAAAAGCACAGTTTAGTAAAATGGGAGCCAGAATATAAACATGCAATATAACATTGTGGTTGACAGTTGACATGTGATGCTGACAAGATCGGATTCATGTAAACAGAGCATCAGACTTAATTAAAACAGCCCTGGTTCTGTTGAACTGAGGGAAAGTGTATTATGATGTCCTGAAACTTAAGAGACCTTCGTCAGAGCTTGTGTTACAAACAGTGTGTATGATAAAGAAGTGTGTGTTTTCCTCCAGTCTGGCTCAGGGTGGAATCCTTTGGTTCAGTTTCCAAACCCAGATTGCTTAACTGCCCCCAAACTCTAAACAGTTCCTGGTGTGTACATCTGGAGTGCTAGCCCGGCATTAGCCTGCTAATTGATCCTGTGAAGGGCCACCGGCTGCCAGGCAGCACCGCGCTGGAAGGGAGAACATGTGGCTCTGAGAAAGGACTTTTGTTCTCTGGGCCCCTTCGCTCTCGATGCTTGTACGGAAAAACTGAGCTGGGGGTTGGGGGTTGGAGGTTGGAGAGGGGGGGGGGTGACCTTTACCTAAAAACAGCCTCTCTCTCTCTCGGTCACCCAGTCGCTCACATCGAGACAAACAATAAACAAGTGTGCAAGTAAACAATGTCATAAAAGGGCGGGACTCTGGCAGGGTGCATCAAAACAGAGGGAGAAAAGTGCTCCCATTACCAATCACAACTTATATTATATATATAATATAATTCTCATGTGTGACTTCAGCTGATGATGTAGAATCTCATCTGGTTTTAACAAATCATCACGTTTGAAAAAAGGTTTTCAAACGTGTTTGTTTCTTTGGACCCTGCTCGGGAGACTCCTCCATTTCCATTTGAGGCTGGTATCACCTTCCTGAGGTTGTTTGCCTCAGCCAACCCGAGCAGCTTCAGCCTGAACGTGGTCTTCAAGAGCCAGTTGACGTCACTGTGACCTTTGACCTCTGACATCTGAAATCTAATCAGTCATTCTTTGAGCCCAAGTGACCCGAAAAATACTCTAAAGGCAAACTTGAGACATAATATTCAAAAGACCAAGAACATCTTTTGAATCACAATCAAAATCAGTTAATCCTCGAGTCTGAGCAGCACATAACCCGTCATGTTGTGTATCCCGAGCAGGATGCTGTGATTGGTTGTTGCTGCGTCAGACGCACACACCATTAGTGTTAAAACAACGCGTACGTGCGAGTGCTCAGTAACTTGGACACAGAAACACGTGAGAAGGTTTGTGGACGCACCCCGGTGGCAGCGGTCTCTCCCAGGTTGTGGTCTTGGTGTTGTGGTCGACGTAGTAAACTCGGCCATGAGGCAACACCCTCTGCTCCCAGCTGAACACACAACGTGACACAGAGAGAAACAATCCACGTCACAAAACAGAGCTATTTTCACTCATTTATAATCACAGAAAACCAATCATGTTCTTCTGCTTTATGATTTGCTTGAATATGAATATTTGTGTGAGTGTTATACTTCAGAGAGTCTTACCCTGCCGGGAGTGATTCTGACGTGGGCTCCGTCGTGCTGGTGCCTCCGGCCGGCTCTGTGCTGCCGGGGGGGGCGTTTGGGCCGGGCTCCGCCTGGTTGGCCGGCCCCAGCGCGTCTTGACCGGGAGGAGAGCTGCTGTCGCTGCTCGGAGCCGGTGATCGACCTGATGGAGAGGGCGGAGGAGGCGTGTGGCGGGCCACGCCCACCTGACTGGTCTCTTTGTCTGAGGAAAGACGCAGAAGAAAAAACAAGGACGTAAAACCAACAACTCGCTGGTACAGTGTTTAAATCCTAAACAAACCAGGATCTAAGAAGCTTAGCTGGAGTTTTCTACAATATAACTTTCTAAACCACTGCATCGTCCCAGCTGGCTGCTTAACACCGTCACATCCTGATGAGCTGACACAACACACTGAGAGTTACAGAGGCCTCAGCTTTGTGAGCGGAGACGGTTTCTGAAGCACAGATTACAATCAGCAGCTTCTTCCTCATCAGAATCAGAAACAGATCCGAGTTGGTTTAAATACGTATTTTAAAGTCTGCCGGTCTGTGTGCGTCGGATACCTGATCCATTTCCCGGGCTTCCGAGACACTTGGAGGAGCGGTGGTGAGCAGACGAGCCCGGCCCGGGGGTCTGCTCCTCAGTCAGCTCCCCATTAGTCAGAGAGCCCCCCCTGGAGGACCCTGGGGAGCCAGTCTGCGAACCCCCCACTGAGAGTCTGTTACTCCTGCGAATGTAGAGAGACACACAGACAGGGAGAGGAGGAGAGAGAGTGGGGAAGGGAAGATGAGAGATGAGACACAGGAGAGAGAGACGTCTTTCACCGGGATCATGTCACAGCTTTGTTTTCTCCGTTTGGGTTAAACCCCGACTTTTTAAATCAGTCGGACCACTTCATTAGACTCAGAAATTGATCACAGCCACGTGACATTTAAAAGAAAAACAGAAACTGCAGATGCAGATGCAGGACATAAGCGAAGGAAAGTTTTACAAGTATGAAAACGACAGAAATCACATTTTAACACCAGTGGTAGATTTTGGACTGACAACAAGTATATTAACGTGTTGCCAAACGCAAAATGTAGCTGTGCTTTTCCGACAAGAGCTTTTATAAATACAAAGATAAACACGTCGGCTTCCCAGGACCGAGGAATGCTGAGGCCGAGTTCAGACGAGCGTCGACAGAAAGACCACAACCAGGGTCGAGCTCGGTTGTTACTTCAACCACAATAAGGAGCGGGAGACTGTGTGTTTACAAAGTGTGTAACCTGGTGAGTGTGTTTGTGTGTTTGTGTGTTTGTGTGCGGGCAGAGCTCCTCATCACCGGAGAACAACAGGAGGAGGTGATGTGTTCGCACACAGCTGGATGCAGATGTTGACTGCTTCTTCAGGACAGTGGTGGTTTGGGCTTCACTGTGTTTAATGCCCTCCTGCAACGTTTAGAGGGAAATACCATCTGACCCCATGCACCCAGGCCACAAGGCTTTGAAACGCAGCCCGCTCTACTATTTATTATCCATTCTAGGCAGTGAGCACGGCGCCCCCCCTCCTGAAACCACATACTGGGGGGGGGGAATAACATGCTGGCACTCTGCATAAGTGCTTCAATCGCCCGCTCTGCCACAGACTTCCTTCACTTCATTCTGTTCTTTCTTCTATTTATTTTGATTACCATTATGCCGAGGGTTTATCATTTTTTCATACAATCGCTTTGCCGCCAGTGTTTTAGAAAAGAGTTACGCAAGTTTACCGTTTTACCACAATGTCTGGAAAGATCTGAATCCAGCAGCATGATGAACATTTCTCCATTTAGATGCTTCAAAGTTAGATTTTCAGTTTGTTTAGGTTTGAGATGAAAGTCATGAACTCGCTTTAATCTGTTTACAGCCTCTGTTCCACGTCTCAGCAGCCTAAATATATACATTTCCAGAAATGAATGTATGATTGTCTGTCTGTTGGCCGTTGTTATGACATCGTGATCACAACAATGGAAAACCAGAAACCATAATGCTGTTTAATAATGGGTGTCCTTAGTACAGACACATCAAAATGTGTTAAAACCGTCATTCCCTTCATTATTATAGATTGTCTGAAATAACTCCATGTTATGATGAATAAGCAGAAAGTGAAGCAGAAGTAATTTCTGAAGCTTCCTTATAATTAATTGTTTCATTATGAAATAATCTGAAAACATCATGAGCATGAATGTCACTGTGAACAGAAACAAACAGAGTTGTTACATCTGCAGCTCGGACTTGTTTCAAAACCTCTGCTCCTGCCAGAGCTCCTCCTTTTCCTTCAGCTTGTTCTTCACAGCTAAACTCACTGTCTGCTGCAGACATATCACCAGTGTAACTCACTTACATATGTGCCTTTATATGAGAAGCCAAGCCCACTTCCTCTTTCAGTCAGTCGGTATGAAAACGTTCAACCTTTCCTCCCCATGAACAACTTTCCACGAGCTGCAGCCTGTGCAGATCTACTTCTCACAGGTTCCTCCACCCGGCAGATGGATACTCCACGATTTAATGTGCACACAGATGAACGTGGGCAAAGTGAAGCTTTAACAAAAACACTCAACACCCATCTTTTTTCTCAGCAGCATCGAGGGGATCAGTGTGCGTCTGTGTGTGTCTGTGTGCGTCTGTGTGCGTGTACCTGGTGTTAGAGCCAGCAGCATTGGGCGTCTCCTCGCTCTGGGTTCTCCTCAGGTTGGGTCGGTCTGACTGAAGCATCTCTGCAAAAGAGGAAAAAGAGACTAAGTGAACATTGGTGCCAAATGTGAATGGATGCTGCATGACCCCAAAGGACTAATCATCTTTGATCCAGGTTTGTACTCGTGATGGGCAATTAACAGAAATTGAATCGTAACTGACTTTTATGGCCTCTTACCGACTTAATACTGCTCATGCCGGTTAATTTGATTAATTCTTTCTAATCTGCCTGCATTCACCAAATGTTGGGTTTCCTCTATTTTCCTTTCATGGGGTCAGATCATGATTTGAAGAGATTCTCTCATGATGTTGAGATATCACGTTCATAAGAATGTGATGGAGAGATGGACGACCTCAAACTTAATAGATGCAGCCGGATGTCGCCGACCCGGAGATAAACACCCGTCAGGTTGCGATTGTTTAACTACGCTACAGGTTTGATTAATAAAATCCATTTAGGCCTGAAACATGTGGCCATGGACGTGTGTGTTAGTGTGTGTGTGTGTGTGTGTGTGTGTTTCATTAACACTCACTTTCTCCCTCACATACACAAATGCAGTAGCTTCCTGGACACACACAGCAGACACACAACAGTCTCAAACATTGTGCATGTTTACCCACATATATTCTGCTATCTAGAGTAAAGCAAACAGGTACTCTCTCACTGACTCACCCCCCCACTTGGTGCTGTTTTGTGGCTATGAAAGAGCTTCTTGTGGACAGACCCCGACGGACATACAGAAAAATAAACAGTGGCCTTGAGGAGAAACCATTTTGTCATTCCCTGAGTCCACCCTTTCCCTCTTAATGGCCCAAGTATAATTACTGGTGTGGGGTGTGTGTGTGTGTGTGTGTGTGCAAAATTGAATAGAAAACAAAAACACCTGGAATATAAAAACCACTTATCTACACTCTAACAGGACCGAGCACATTTCACTTCAGTGCGGTGAACCGATTTGAAACGTGAGGTCACGTGAGTAACCACAGTTCTCTGATTAGAACACTAATCTGACACTGTGGTGAAACACAGATTAACTGATCAATTACTATTTCAGTAATAAAGTGATTATTTAGCTAGCAACCGTATGCAAGTTAAAAATCACATTAACAACAACAATTCAGATAATTGATAACATTTAGTGATGATTTCTATTCATAGTCAATGCAACGTGATACATATCTTCCACAAATGTTTTGGGAAATGTGTTCACTCTGCCGAATGAAAAGTTTTTCCTGAGTTAAAGCAGCGGAGCTCCGGAGCTTCAGAGGAAAACGCTGCTGGACCCGTTTGAGTTTAACCTCCTGATGTCGTGCTTTAGTCTGGACGAGCAGACGCTCATGACCGGCAGTAGCATTGTGCAGTTTCTGTAACAACTGACTACATGAGACACGCTTGACGTTTTCTCTCTCTACAACTTACAACCAAATGCTTCCTGTTTGCACCAGCACGTGCATGCCCAGTGCACGTGCATGCCCAGTGCACGTGCATGCCCAGTGCACGGGAGAGGTCAAGTGATGTGCATTTTCGTGCAATTTGGCATTGATGAGGATTAAAACTGATACGGAGCCAAAAAGCTTGTGTGGATATATTGTTTTAGTTTTCAAATTAAAATGTACCAGTAAGGATCTGGCCTACGTGTCCCATGTGGCGTCAAACCATCAAACCATCAGGTCGCCACAGTTTGAAGGCGTTCTCAACACAAACCTCTCTTTGATTCTGCAGTAACACACTGTCCCCTGTTCACACGGTCATGTAGTCAACACGTCTTTGGCACATGCAGCCAGTTAATGTACAGATTCTAGCAGGACACGTCTCAGTGTCTGTGCACCAGTGTTCTTAATGCTTCTGCTCCTGGACTGGAAGTTATTCACACAGTAAGTGAAGTGTGTCCACGAGCACACAACATCTACACAGTGGGCCAATACTCCCCCAGTTGAAATGTTTCTGGCTTCTGTTTCCCCCCCAGATCATTAATACAAGGGGTTGTTTATAAAAGCCCAGTGTGTGTGTGTGTGTGTGTGTGTGTATGTATGTGTGTGTGTGTGTGTGTGTGTGAGAGCAGGTCAGAAACGTTGCCAGGGGAAATGAGTTGAAAAAATTATATCTGCAAGAGGTGCGTTCAGAGCGAGAAAACAGAGCAACCTTAACACAAGGTAACACACTCCGACCTTTATACACTTTGTATATTCAGACAACACACAGACACACAGTCATAACACATACACAAACAAACAAAGCACAAAACAAATCATAAAACTCAAAACAGACAAAGACAAGTGCTTTAACTTGAAACCCTGTTTTACGAGGGCACACTTACTTCTCCTCCCCCCCAAAAACACACACACAACCACACACAACCTTTGTAATTGCTGCCCCTGCGAGCCAGGAGAGGAAACCCCCCCTGCTACCATGCTGGCTGCTTCAGGATCACAGGAGGCGATTGTACTGCAGAGCTGCAAGCAATGAGACTCAATTACGCAATTCTCTGAAACAAATTAGACAAAAGCCCCCCTGATGTGTGTGATTATGTATGTGTGTGTGTTTGGCGTTTTAGAAAGGGCCTTATTAAATGGGGGAGGCAGAGCTTTATTCATGAATTTGAACCACACACCTGAACATCATGCTCTGACCCTGGGTTTACGTTTCAGGAAATGTGCTCATTGGTTTTCTCGTCAGGGATCAGAGACAAGAAGCAGGTATCAACCCAGCTGTCACTCAGAGGATTGGGATCTTCTGTGATGAACCCAGCTGTCAATCAGAGGATTGGGATCTTCTGTGATGAACCCAGCTGTCAATCAGAGGATTGGGATCTTCTGTGATGAACCCAGCTGTCAATCAGAGGATTGGGATCTTCTGTGTTGACGCCTCAGTTTGACGTGTTGTTCAGCGCCATCTTGGTTCTTTGAAACCAGATGTAACCATACTTGGAGGAGCAGGGGGTGGAGCATGAATGAGCGTTCAATGCACCCATTGGTCTGTATTAAATGTCAATCACACTCTGGTATCCACTCCCATCACATCTGGTCCTTTATGGTCTGTTTGACTCTAAACTAGAGACTGAGACAGAAACTTCTGAATGTTCACTGACGTTACAAAGTGAGAAGAAGGGTCACTTTCTATAGAAACTACCAGTGGAGTCGCCCCCTGCTGGTCAGTACACAGAAGACAGGTTTCAGGCACTTGGTTCCTGCTCCTGGAGACTTCCCCTCCCCCGTGTTTTAAAAACAGTCTAAGGCCGGAACGTGTCAACAAAGAAAAGAGAAGCTCAGATCACTAATCATGCCGAGTGCGATCGTGTGGTGATACAATTCAAAGGTATTCCAGCTAATTTGAAACAACAAACCGTGTTTATTACCATCATTGCGCAATTTCTGTATAAAAATATATATAATAATAAACAGCTTAGGAGCACGTATGTGTGTAGTTTCACAGTCTCGCCAAGAACCACATGTCAAGAATATTGTTTAAGTAACTGAATACGAGCATATTGCCTATGTACAGCTGCAGTATTTCTTCCATATCAGTGTCACCAGCTTGTATTCATCGACCCTCGACACTGACATCTGAGAACAATCTGTGAGGACCATTCCCAAACTAATAAAAAGTGGTTTCACAGCCCTCAGAGGAAGAATCTCCAGCCGCTCCACAGACTCATCGACTCTCAGTCGGCAGCATCTTCCTCTTTCAGGCCAGACGCTAACATTTACCTTCCTTTGTGGTTTGGAAACATAGAGTAGGTGTCTTTTTAACAAATATATATAATTTTTACGCTGCTCTTAAAACCAGAGCCAGGTCCATGTATCCATGTCCATGCTTTGCAACACACACACACACATCCACACACACACACACACACACACACAGGGCTTTTCATAGAGCTCTGCACAGAGCCCACAGTGTGTTCTGCTGAATGAACACAGCAGTAAGGGCCAAGGCCTGCCACAGCACGCACTGGATAAATGTGTGTCTTTGTGACGGCTCAGATGTGATGAAAGGTTAAGAGGATGTGTTATGAGTAGTTGAATGTGTGTGTTTGTTTGTGAATGCTGTTATACCACATGTCCTCACAAGGACAGCAAGTTGAGAAGGAAGGGGACCAGTATGTAAGTCCTCACTTGTGAAGGAGGTGAGTTCAGGGTTTCTGTAGATTTAAGTTCAAATAGGAAACAGAGGTTTTGATTTATTGTCTAATTTAAATCAGGGTTTTCAGGTCGTGGTCACTGGTGAGTAACAAAGCACTGGTTCCCAATCTGTGTTAGAATTTCAATCTGAGTGGTTGCAATATTATTTTATTAATAGGACACAAATATAATGTTTTGCTTCAAATAATGGGACATTTGTTTGATGAAATATGAAAAGTTGTACATGCTTAAATCCACTAACTCCTCCCACGCTCATAAATATCAGTCCTCTAACCTTAATCAAGATCCATGAATCATTTTCAATGAAATAATTCATATCTCACAATGTTAAAGACGGTGATAACAAAAAAATCCTGGATCTGCACCAAAATGTCAGGATTTCTTCCCTCCACCAGATCTCCTGTTAATCCATTCACTAGTTTTTACATAATCCTGACGACATACAGATAAAGACACAAAGAAGAAAACATAATGTCCTTTGCCAACGTACTAAGTCATAAAATAACATTTTTGGGGGGAAAACAGTCGGACATTAAATTGTTCTTGTTTCCTTGCTGAGAATCCAAACTGCTCGACTTTAGATTTAGAAGCTTCACTCCAGCTCACTTTGCGTCTCCTGTCTACACCACTGCAGAGTCATTAAGGCCTGAGATGAACTGGTTTGGAGACGCTGCAGTGGCTCTGGTTTGAAACCATCAGGGAGTGGTGGTGGAGGTCAAGTTGAGGTTCAGAAGATGAAAAGTCTTTCAGGTTGAACATCTGATGGATGTTTGATAAAAAGTATCTGAACTGCTGTTTGATGTATTGGACTGTGGAGCGCCACATGCACACATAAGCTTCATGGAGGGTTCCTCCTTTTAACTTCATCTGTTCATCAACTTAAATACAACATTATAAACAATATAGAATTCAACTTTAAATGGGGTTTGGTTTGGCACTTTTGTAGTTTCAGGGGTAAACAAGCTCATTTCCTATGTTCCCCAGAAGTGGCTAAGCTACCGGACGTTAGCATTTTCAACGGTCCCTGAATGCACCTTGTGGGAAGATATCAGGGGACGTTGAGGCGAAAGGCAGGTGGCGCTGTGTCGTCGTGTCAGTGTTGACATATGGAACTGATCAGGGAAGAACTGTGATCGTGTGAAAGAGGTTTGAGGCTCATTGGACAATGCACAGAGGAGTTTTAATAAATCACTCTATTTTGGGAAATGGTCAGAACGTAGTTTTAATCTTCAGCTTGTTGAGAGGACGCTCACCGAATTTGAAGTTGATCTGATGAAAGTTGTCGGAGGAGTTAAAATACACAACGTGTAAAAAAAGCCAAAATGGCCACTAAGTCCAAAGTTGCACAATTCCTTTTCTTTCCGTTTCCTGAAATCTGTTAAACCAGGTGGAATTTCTGCGTTTTAGGGGGCGCATCCATTTGCCACACCCAATTCAAATGACTTCATAATACGTACACGTTCATAAGGCCTGACGCACCCCCGAAGTTTGGTGAGTTTTTGAATATGTTCAAGGTGTCAAAAGTGCGAATAATTTTCCTGAATAATCAAATGAAAAGCAAAAGGGGCTCTGCACTGTCGCTGCTCGGGCCCGAAGAACCAACTCTTTCAGAGACTGTGGAACAGAATGAGCTCAAAGGCACGTGGGGAACCAGGGACATTTACAGTGAAGCCTCTGTTTCCGTACCAAGTGGGAAAACACTGAAAACGAGTGAGGACAGACACACAAACATCTTACTGTACAAATATAAGAGAGTGTGTGTGTGTGTGTGTGTGTGTGTGTGTGTGTTAGCAGTATTAATGGACATTTCAGAAACATGAAGGTAAAGACCGAACAGAGATTGTTTAGTGGAACGTTCATTTTAATGTCAGTTTGAAAATATTGAATTTTCACACACTGAGAAAACTCTTGATTTAAGCGTTGTTTTGTGTTGAACTACTAAGTTTAGAACTTGTTATAATATAGATTTTGTGCATTGGCTTTGACACAGAAAATGAATTTATGCTTTGTTTACCATTTATAGAAAGAAATCTACTTTTATGGGTGAAGCATGTGTCATAATGCCACCTAGTGTTTCAAACTGTCTTGGACCTTATGTAGAGTCACAGTTTGGGACGTCTCTAGGTCATGAAATATATACTTGATACATATATATATATACATAATATATATATATATATATATATATATATATATAAATGTGCATAAACGGCATCTCATCAAAAAGTGGGCGCCCTGTAATTCAACATTTATGCAGAATTTCCTGATCTTCTTTTCTGTCTCTATTCTCTTCTGAATATCCCAAAAGGAGATTTTAGAGTTTCTAATTTTTCTTTTCTCAGTTTCTTTTGCTCAGCTTCGAGGAACAGAAATATCATAAACCTGGAGTTTGATGTTTTTTTTTACTCCAGAGAAGTGACATCCATGTGCACATGGCGCCTCTCTAGGTGCTTCTCGGTACGTTTCTGTGGTATTACCTTCACCTCTGTGTGTGTGTGTGTGTGTGTGTGTGTGTGTGTGTGTGTGTGTGTGTGTGTGTGTGTGTGTGTGTGGGTGTGTGTGGGGGGGGGGCGGGGAGTAAAAGGCGGTACTCACTGTCTGCTGCCATCCTGCCATTGGGCAGCGAGCCCAGATCAACAGCCATGCCGTCCAGACAGACGTTGAGCTCGCCTCCCGCTACAACCAGGCCTTTGTTCTCCGTCTGCAGCACCAGACTCAGCTGGACGTTCTCCACTGGAGGGGGGGGGGAGCGACAGAAACCGAGAACGAGAGGATGACTGGTTGAAAAAGTTGAAGGACGATGGTGGTGGTGGGGGGTGGGGGGAGCAAATGACAGAAAATCGAACATTCGTCGTCACTGCTCTGAAATGAGAATCAGTGAGAACCCAGTGTTTTATCTTCTTCCTCATCAGCAGACAGACGGTCACCAGCTGAGAGGAGGAACCAAACAGCTGAGTAACTTCTCTCTCTACTTTACTGTGGGTTCAGAAGCAGATGTGACGTCTCTGTGTCAAGAAGTGGAAACTTATCGGCTACCGGAAAAATGATTCCATCGCATGAGAGCAGAAAACTGTCTGAGGAACTGAACGTGGCCAAATGTAAGTGACTTTGTATCAGACATGTCCTGATTGACAGCTGCTATGATCAATATGTTTATTCTGACACTGCATCAGAGAATCATCTCCTGAATGTGCAGGTCTCTGCACCAGGCTTTGACTCCCAGCTCACTAGTGAGCCTCTTTGCTCTCAGAAGCAGCTTTCAGACCTGCACAAGCTGCTGAGCGGCTGTTTGTGACAACGAAATGTTCGATTCCTTTGCTTTGGACGATCAGGACATTCTTATGCCAGCCCCCAGTAAAATCTCCATATAATAGAGTGAGATTTGATACGTCATGTTCTGCCTCTGCCTCCAGAACCTCTCGCCTGAACGCTCCTGAGGTTTGTGTGTCTCCATCTTGGGTGCGTTCACACCTGAACTGAAAGCTGTCCACCTGGGATCAGCTTCCCTGAGACACATGAAATCATCAGGTCTGAACCGGGTCATGTTCTCTCCTGCTGGAGCCGGCAGACGAGACGCTCCTGAATTAAAACTATAAAGGTTCATTCTTCAAAACTAATGAAAACATCATGATGAAGATGATATTTATGATTATAGATTCACACTGGACCTTTGAGCTGTAAACTGTTCTATTGACATCATGTACATTAAACTGCATCGTATTAAACAATGTGACGGAATAACAGTGTATTATAATTGTGTGTGTGTTTGTGTGAGTGTGTGTGTCCTTACTTTTGCCATCGTGTGAACGCAGTGTGTCCAGGAGGTCGATGGTGGCGCTGCCCAGCAGCTCCTTCCTCAGGGTGTGGCAGCACCACAGCTTCAGATCCAGACGACTCTGAGGCGTCACATTACTGTGAAACAAAAAAACACACAAAATACTGCACATCAGGACACTGATCTAACCCATCAGCATCAAACACATACTGACAACAAACTGACACACACTGTGTCTTTGTTATACTTCATGTTTCACTTTTAGTTATATCAATCAAATTAATTTCTTTCTTACCTGCTGAAACTTAGGATAGAGATTTAGTATTAGAATTGTTGTAATAAAACTTTATTTAGTTAATAACCATAAAGTGGAATTACTACTTTATTATAGAAATCAGATAAATGTGTTTCTTCAACATGGCCCTTATTCTCTGTCCTTGCTACTCTTACATTTCCTGTGTGTGTTTTTAATTTTAACTTTAAATAAACTAGATTTTAAGAGCAGAAACTTCTGAACTTGTAAATGTTACAGGTTCTAGAACATCAGGTCATATTCTGGTGTCCTGAACTCAGCCATTTATATGACAATGACACAACGCAGGAGGATCAATCTAACAAATTATTACCTTCCACGTAATCCTTTACACAAAAGAAATACAGGCTTGAGTTGCATCTTTCAGAACGTATAATGTCATTAAGTGTCCTCATGTAAACCGTGTGTGTGTGTTCTCACAGGGTGAGGTCTTCATTCCACTGCAGCTCCACATGTCCGCTGCGTTTGCCTGTTTTCTTGGTTTCGCTGCTCAGACCGTCAGCGGTCACTTCCACGAAGGAGCTGAGCCGAGAGTGACGGCTTGGCAGCTTGGGTGACTGGGGCTTCGCTGAAACCACTGCTCACACACACACACAGACACACACACACACACACACAAACAGAAAGACGTTAGGGCAGCCATAAAGGTCACAGGAAGTAAAGGTGTTCTTAAAAATGGCAAATTATTTTTTCTGAGGCAGGAATGAAGAAATCAACACAGGATATTATTATTATTTTCCCTTTCTAAAAGGCCTTTGACCTTTAAACTGAAGTTTCCAGCTGTTTGTTCAGTTCCTTCACGCAGTGGATTGTGGGAAACTCTCCATAAACAGTTTAAACACACAACACACTGTGGTGTGACACAACCTGTTAGTCACTGGCAGGCGAAGAAAAGAGAGGAGTACAAACACTGGCCTCTAGTGGAGGAAAGAGAAACATCTGCAGTGCCACTAAGGTCAAGACAATAAAGATAATGACATGATGACGATGTTAAAACCAAACAGCAGCTGAGGAAGTTCAGACCTGGAAGAGTATCCCATCAGACAAATTTCTATTTAATGTGTAGTATTTTACTCCTTCAATACATTTGTATAGATATTTTATCCTTTTTATTTCCTTGACTTCTTCTATTATGCTGTTTCAATCTATTATTTTGCTGGAGAATTGTTTTAAACTGTTCCTCCTGATTTTATAATTAGTTCTTTTGATTCTGATTTGTTTTAATGTCCCTGTACAACATCTTGAATCTACCTCTAGAGACGAGCTTTATAAATAAAACCACCTTGTGCCTTCCAGTGTGATTCAGATCCCCCAGCAGTGGATCTATAACTTCCTTCTGGAACAAGCTGTTCAGCTGCTGAGAGACAGTTTCTCATGTACAATGACTCTTCATGAAACTTCCGACATCTCATTGAAACTCTGACCTATTCTGAATTCTCACAGTTTCGAGTTATTTTAATCTCAGTCCGTGAATTTTGGGGGGAAAAAGTCTACAGATGGTCCTAAGACAGATTTAGTGGTTTTAAATTCTTGTGGGCCTGCGGAGAATCTTGTTGCAGCTTGTGTCAGTTCGTCCTGAATCACTGCCGGAGTTCAGACACGCAGCCTGCCAGAGTTTCACTGGGTGCGTCTGATCAGGACCATAGGTCGACCGAATGAATGACGACAGAGAGAAGAGGCTTCTGTCTGTACAGATCTCAGCCAGTTACTGATCTCTGGGGTCATAAACTGCCAGAAAAACAAACTGTGACTCACTTGCAGCCGTCAGGCGGGGGAGGAGGTACAGAGATGCACCAGTGAGGGAAGAATGAAAAGTTGGTTGTGATAGAGAGATAGGAGGAGGAATGGAGGAGGGGAGGTAGAGAGAGGATGAGAGCAGATCAATGACGGGTCAGGAGGTAAATGAGGAAGTGAGTCAGAGCTCAACACTGAAGGTCAGATGGGACTTTATGGAGCTTTTTATAGAAAACATCAGTGGATCTCAACTAACATGGATTATCTAATACTGATCAACAACACCACTGACACCGATGACCAGCCGCCACTACCACAGAGCCGTTAACTGGTTTATTCAAGTTCATTAATATTGAACGTATCGTGTGCCCACTGACAGACTTCTGGAATTATTAGATAGATAAAAAAATAAACCGAGTTGTGAGCTACTTGAGGAACAGGATACTGAGATAACTTCAGTCTCTGTGAAGCAACAACAACATCCTGGGTTTTACATTCTCACAACGCGTCAGTTCACTCAAGCATCAAGACGTTCACAGCAGATCAGGCTGGAAGTCACAGGTCCCACAAGAACAATCATCATGATTTGTCCTGACACTTTAAAAAGGTATGAAGCTGCTCCACTTCCTGTGTGAATGAGCCAGATGAAGAAAAGCCAAAAGAATACGTTTGCTCATCTGGAGAACATGTCTGACACTTACACACATGTTTGTGCTGCAGTTACGAGAAGTTAGAAAACAGATATCTACCTTTCAGGATCAGCTGAGACTTCTCGTTGGTGTGGACAGCAGCGGGTCTGCTCACAATGGCAGCTGCCATGACATCACAGCTCTGGAAAAAACACAAACAAACAAACAAACAAACTAAAGTTAGAGATGTTCTGATACCGATACCAGCATCAGAAACATCTCCCGTACTGAAGGAAACACTGGGTCGGTCGGAGAATACAGCAGGAAAATGTCTGAAGAATTCAAAGTGAGTGAGTGGGTTCACACGGGGACGAGGGACGATGCCTGTGTCAACCTGCTGTCAACAAAAACATATAATCTCCACTCAGAATGATATCGTCCCGCACGTCCTCGTGGATTCCTCGCTCTCTGAGACTCCTGATGGTAGATGTTGCTAGATGTGTTCTGAAAACGTACTGTCACTGCATCACAACAAACCACACAAACACAACAAAGTGAGGATCTATCCATGCCACCTGGCTGCACCACATTCAGCACCAGGCACAGTGGAAGTCATCAGACCCTGCAAACATCACCTTGAGTCAAAGTCAGAGCTGATGTGAAGAGAAGCTGCGTGTGCAAGGACACAACACGAAGCTGAACTCTGGTGTCTCCTGTTCACACTGTGAAAAGACCCTGGAGGAGGAGGAGGAGGAGGAGGAGGAGGAGGAGGAGGCTCCTCATCACCATCAGGTTATCAATGCATCAGCACCAAGGTGACTGCAGGTGTCCGACCTGGCACCAGTTCAACACGGACACTGAGTCACAGTGAATTAACCCAAAGCTTCAAGTTGAGCTGCAGACAAAGATGTCCACACCTCCTCCCCCCGCCGGAGCCGCGGCGGTCCGGGGAAGCAGCTGACCACCGGATGCTCACTGACCTTCACATTAAAGATAGAACTCACATTCTGACCCCCCCCCCGATCAAACACCTCTGGCTGCTGCGCACTAAACACAAACACGGAAGATGATCAGGGAATTTGTGTCCATCACCGTCAAGCTCGCCAAAGGCTAATCCTCACACTTCCGGTTACGTTTTCCAAACTACAACTCATCTCGCACAAAACTCTGCTTACACACAGCACCTAAGCAAGTGTATGAAATAAACTTGAGCCGAGTTTATTATGACGATTAAAGAGATTCTATAAATATCAAATATGTTTTAGAAGAAGCGACATTTGCTTCCTTAGCACCGTTTGTTTTGAAGGTGAAGTCGCTCACTTCCGGTCCGGGTGAGGCTAACTGTTGCTAGCTTGCGACGGAGGAAGCTAGCCGCTAGCGAGCGAGCTTCGCGGCGGCTTCTCGTCAAAGGACGAGCCGATACAAGCTGCTCCGGTTCCCCGGTGACACGTAGAGCGGCACCGGCGGCTCCCCGGTCACTGTCAGGACGCGAGGCGGCCGGTGACACGACAACAACCCGGGCTGAGGCGGAGTCTGTTCCGTACCTTCTTCAGCTGAGCTCCGCTGATGTCAATAGCGAACTTTCATTTCCGCCTCACTGACAAAACCACGTGACCTGCTCCCGTTTCTGTGGCACAAAGGATTGTGGGTCATTAACATTGATATCGCTTTATTCTCAAAACATAATATTTATTAATTCTTTCAACTATAAAACAAATAATCTTATCAAGAAATAATGAAAGTGATGCAAATCCCGAACGACCATAGCCTGTAAATAAGGTGGATGATGGAGATGTGTTGTTTACATCCGTCCATACCAACGACCGACCAATCAGGAGTGAGTCTCGTCATTGCGTCAATAATTTAAAGACAATGTATCAGACACATGTTCATTTAATGTGCACTTTGATTTCTATATTTAGATCCATGTCCCATCTGATAACATGGAGGAGGTGCAGCTAAGACTCATGTGCAGCCAGCCACCAGGGGGCAGTCCAGATGTTTTGGCTTCACTTTTGGATGCTGTTGTCTCACAGATTGTAAATAAAGATGGAGGTTGTGTCTCTACCTCCTTCCACTGTCTAGAAATGAAGCCAAAATATCTCGGATACAAGTCCTGTCAATAAACAAACTGGACCAATCAGGAGTCAGTCTCAACTGTCAATAATTACGTATTTTTATATAACTAATTAACCATATCGCAAACTCTTCAGATAGATATTAAACTGATGCCGAGGGAAATTTGGGAAACAAGAAACTTGAACAAAGATCAGTGAGATCAGAAATACATAAAATTACAGAAACCATCTTTGAAAAACGCTTTTTTGGTTTGCTGCATGTTCCATCTCCCAACATGGAGAAGGCAGAGTTTATTACCTGCACCACAGCCAGTCACCAGAAAAGATATTTTACACATGTTAACCTTGTAAAATTTGGTCACTGTCCAGGATTGAACTATAATTTACAGTACGTAAAGTCATAATAATAATATAACCCTAATGTATTTTTAATTAGGACTTTTCAGTGTTATATTAATAATCTTTTATATACTATAGTCAGGTATATTTTCAGAATGTTTTTATTCCCTCTGTCTTGTATTTTTGAAGCTAATATAAAACCTGCTGACCTTTTTTATCTTGGCTCCCTATAAAAAGTCTAGAACAATAGATATTAATCTGTAATCTGTAATAATCTGTAATCCATAAACAAAGGATCTTTATTGTGAAAGGTAAACCAGTCTTCCGGTAGCAGCCCCCGGAAGTGATTCCTCCTCTTCTTCTTCTCGAGCAGTTTTCCGGTAGAACGGTTTGTTTATTAAACCGGTTTGAATCTTTTAAAACTTCATTTTTGTTCTGATCACATGATTTCTGATTCATTAAGAATCTTCTTCTCTCAGTTAAATCCCAGCGGCTCCGGCTCCTTCGCTCCAACATGGCGGACGCGGATGAAATCGCCCGGTTGTGCTACGCGCGTCTGGAGGCGCTGCCCCGCAGAGGGAGGCCCGAGGCCGGCAGGGAGTGGAGCCTGCTGGCCGCGGTGCTCCAGACTGACTCAGGTTCGACTGAGGAGGAGAAACACGCTCCACGGGAAACTCCTCTGTTCTCATCTGATATGTAAATCACTGGAGGATCATAAAACTGATCTCAAATCAGCCACAAGTCAGTTCAAAGTGCTTCACAAAGATATAAAATACATCACGAACTCATAAGACGATGACAAATGAAAGCTTTAAAAAATAAATAAAGCAAACATAGACTAAAATATGAAATAATCAGCTGCAGACTGACCTCACTTCTTTATTTATTTGTTGCACTGCCTTCATATTTTATAAAGGTTTGTGTTGGAACTTCCTCTGTTCATTCTTTACATATTAAACATGGCTTCCTCAAACGCACCATGACAACACAATACAAGAAGCATTTAAATAGAAAGACTTACACAGAGAATAACAATGAATAAATCGATTAAATGAGAAATAAAAGAGTGAAGGTCACAGTGACGTGTGAGGAAGGAGGAATTCTCTATCAACACAAACCCATGAATCGGTTTAGAGTTGTGAAAGATAAGGATCTTTAAAGGTGCATTATGTTATGAATGGCATTTTAATCCATATTATCTTTTTCTTTTCTTTCACAGTTAAGACGGAGGTCGTTTCCCTGGGAACTGGAACCAAATGTATTGGACAGTCACAAATGAGTCCTAATGGTGTGTGTGCTATTAACTGTATTACAACAGCTGGTGTCTTTTTCTGTCTTTTTCTCCCATCGAGTTGATTATAATAGATAATAACACACACACCTAAAGGAAATATACGGTAACAAATCATCATTACAATCTTTTCATGCCTGCAGGCGATGTGCTCAACGACAGTCATGCAGAAGTCATTGCCAGGAGAGGATGTATCAGGTCTGTGTCTTTATTCAGGTGAAAGTGTGTCTATAGCAGGTTGATATGGTTTTCTTCATTCTGTTACTGGGGTGTGTGTGTGTCTTTGTGTGTGTGTGTCTGTGTGTAGATACCTGCTCCAGCAGCTGCACGGGGCTGTGAGCGGAGGAGGCAGCTCTGTGTTTTGTCCGTCGGAGGAGCAGGGGAAGTGGAGGCTTCAGCCGGGAGTTTCCTTCCTCTTCTTTACCAGTCACACTCCCTGTGAGTCCAGTTTGCTCCCAGTACACCTGCCGTCTCACAGAGTTCGTATCAATGAGCAGAGCTGGATATAAGTCAGTAGATATCAACTATGTAAGATACTGTTTTAGGGTTTGTAAGAAATTATATTTGATCCTTTAAATACAAATTGAATTGTGGAAAATCTATATTAATTAATTCAGCCCTATAAATGACTCTCAGCATCTTATGTGACACGATCCACAGGTTTTTAATCAAGTTATAGTTTATTCTTGTTCATATGAAGAACATAGCTTGAATCTCCTGTGTGGATCTAATGCTTCAGGGAGTTGTATTTCGACCAGAGAGCTTTAAGTCCCTGTGTGTGGTCCAGAATCAATGATCAGTCTTCTTGTCTTCTACCAGGTGGTGACGCTTCCATCATCCCCATGACTGACAGCCCGTCTCAGCCCCGCCCCCCTGTGGCCTCTGTGAAGCGTCAGGAAGGGACGGCAGCAGGAGGAGATTTGAAAAGGAAATCTCAGGTTCCAAGCGAGGGGCCACACACCAAGCTGGCTCGTGTGGACAGACAGGAGACGGCAGAGACGAGGACAGAGGACAGAGGAGACACAAAAACATCTTTCCCCTCAAATTCATGTAAAAGTGAAGGTCAATCTCCGACTCAAGCCACAGAAACACCAGATGAAACTGTCTCACATGCTTCAGCCCAGCTGGAGAGAACAACCAGAGGCCCCTCTGACAGCGCTGGACTGAGTGGTCGGGTCCCTGACGTTCACAGAACGGGGGCCAAGTGTGTCCCGGGGGGGGGCAGCCGACCCTCTGGGGCCCGGGACGGGGTACCACAGCACGGGGGGGCTGCGGGTGAAGCCTGGTCGAGGTGAACCGACTCTCTCCCTGTCCTGTACTGACAAACTGTCCCGTTGGGCAGTGCTGGGCTTCCAGGGTGCTCTGCTGTCCCATTACCTCCAGGAGGCGCTGTACTTCAGCACGGTGGTGGTGGGGAAGTGCCCGTACAGCAAAGAGGTCATGCACAGAGCTTTGGTGACAAGGTGAGGGAAATGGTGGATGGAACCCAACGGAAGCTCCATAGGTATCAGAGCTCAGAGCAGAACTTGGTTCTAGTTCTCATGTGCTCCTCAGGTGTTCCCATGTGACCGACCTCCCTGCTGGTTTCTCTGTGAGTCCACCAGAGCTGCTCCAGTCCAGGCTGGAGTTCCGCTTCAGCCAGGCCCAGACGGAGCTGCAGCACCAGGCCACACAGGGACGCATCTCCCCCTGTGGGGCAGGTAGTGTTATCCAGCCCAATATCTGTCACACAGAACCAATACTGCCAGGATCAAATCTCTGTTCGTAAAGTCAAATGAATAATATAAAGGAAAAACTTAAATACAGAATAACAAAGCGTTTTTGTTTTTTTCTTTCAGCCATCAGTTGGTGTAATGTGACTGAACAGCCAGTAGATGTCACTGCCAACGGCTACAAGCACGGAGTCACAAAGAAGGTGGTGGGCACCGCGAAATCCAGGTGGAGCCAAAACACTCATTCTACGTTAGATCGTATAGAGAAGTTCACACATTCCTTAATCCAGTACAGATACTGTTGGTAAAAACGACTCAAGTGAAAGTATAAGTACTGATTCAACCTCTTTACTCCAGTGGATGTATCAAAGTTCAGGATCAAAGAGTAAAAGTTCAAAGTTTCCCTTGAAGGTCGTCGTCACATTAATGAAGTTCAGAAACCTTTTCACTGAAACCAAGATGACTTCAAATCAAAAGAAACACAATCAACTAGAAAACATGTTAAAGCAAGAAAAGATTTATGAGCATGAAAAATGCTCCAGAAGGAAAAGTGTAAGATAAGATTAAAGATCAACATTCACTTTATTGTGATTCACACGACACACAAGAAAATGAAGTGAGATCAAACCAGCTGACAAATGAATTCTACTGTTTTCTGAGTAGGTGTAAAAGCTCTCTAGTATAGAAAAAAGTATACAAATAAAGTACCGTAACAATTAACACAGTGTGACTTAGTTACTTCCCACCTCTGAGTAGTTATAGACTCATATGAGAATTCACTGTTGATGGATTGAGTGAATGTTCTGTGAATTATTCCTCCAGGTCTCTTCTGTGTAAACTGGAACTGTTCCGCTCGTTCCTGTCTCTGGTTTCAGCCACGGAGCCGTCAGCACGTCCCAGATCCCTCAGGTAACAGACAAGAGGCTCTTTCATAACCTCACCGAGGTCTGAAGGACGATTCACCCCGCACACACACACACACACACACACACACACACACACACATGCTCTAACAACATTCTCAGCAGAGTCTGTTTGTTCACCTTTTACAGAGATTTGTGTCAAATGTAGAATTCAACACTTGCTGGTGCTTCCAACTTGTTTTTAGTCATTTCAGTTCGTTCTCATCTCACTCATGTTTCTGATCAGTTTGGTTTGAATTAGTTAGTTGATGAAAACAGGCTGAGACGGTTACCGTAGTTACGTTGGTTCTGAGAAGTCACTGACGCCTTTATTTTGAAGAGCAGGGCTCACACAGGAGGATGTAGACGGGTACAGAACCAACAGGCGTCAGGAAGGGATCAGGTTTATTTACCAGAGAGACGCCATCACCCTTTGGATTTGATCTTAGAGGAAGATTCCTTTTCTCTGTGCCTCTATTTGTTTTAAATGAGTTTTATTTCTCTTTTCTGACGACAAAACAGCCACAACAGTTCATATATTAATATATATCCATGTCTGATGGTTGTGTAAGCCGAGCTGGCTACATTTTTTATATATGGAACCACTTTTGTGATCCAGTTACTCCGTTGTGGCACAAGAGACGACTTCCACTGTCGCACACACACACACACTCTATTGTTTAACATATTGAGTGTTTGTGTCCTGTGGCAGAGGAATGACAGAATCTGATCTCTCAGGGCGGGAGGAGCAAAGCCAATACACCTGGGAAATAAAGGAACGCACAGGAAGATGAGTGTATGGTTAACAGCGCAGCCATCAACAGTGTGTGTATCGTGTGACATACGTCCCGACTCTGAATCATTTAAATGAGCACTGTAACGTCCCTCTGCAGTTTGAGGGCCAAATGAAAACCAGGCAAAAAGAGGAAGCTGATAAATACATAACTGACAATTAAGAAAACCAGTTCAGCCATTAGTGAGTCGTCCTGGAACTCTTCTACAATATTCAGTTTTAATTTTTACTGTGTGTGGTGCAGAGCAAAGTGAGAAATCATTGTGTTCATCCTCCCTTTATCCCTTTAGCTTTAGGTAACACACTTTAGGTAACACACTTTATGTAACACACGCTCAGGTTTTGAAACTGTAAGTCCTGGAGAGTGGCAGCAGGTGAGAGTCAAATAATGACCCGGCTCCGGGGCTGTAACACCACAGACCCACATTCTGAGTCAGTTCTTTCCTGTGTCTGTCCAGGGGAAGCGATCTGCAGACCTACTGGGATTACAAGCAGGCGTCCAGCTCGTACCAGCAGGCCTGGCAGCAGCTGCACAGCCAGGCCTTCCCTCTGTGGCCGCGCAGCGACAGGAAGCTGCTTCTCTTCCACTGAGATGCTCCAGCCTCTGCTGCTCAGGTCCATGGAGCATCAGAAACTGAATCATCTTCATCATGTGACACTTTGTGTTGATTTCCTGACAGCTGGCGGGTCGAAGTTTGAGCTGTGGATAAATATTGTTTGGTTTTGTCCGTCTCTCTCGCTGCTGGCCGCCGCGGTCACGCTGTGCTCAGAGGTCGATGACCGTTGTTCTCTGTCCTCGGACGACTGCTTTGTTTTCATTGTGTGTGTAACGTGTTGTGACTGCAGCTGAAAACACAGCAGGACGTGTGACTGCAGGCAGAACACCAGTTTCCTCTGATTCCATGTTAGAATAAACTCCTTCCCTCCGACAGACTGAGGATCTGTTGTGTTACAGCTTCAGCTCAGCAGATTGTCGCAGGTTATGATCAGGATGCTTCAAATTGTGTATTTAATGCTTTAAAAACATCTGCAGTCTTTACATTTATGGTTTATGTTTTCATCTTTGACACAAACACGACTACATCTTATTGAAACTTGGTAGAACTATGTGGTCAGAGAATAAATCGTTAAACTTTGGGGTCCAGGATTTTTTTATGATAGATGTTTCAAACCCATCCCGCTGCTTTAAGTTGGGTTTGAACTGGTTTGAACTGGTTTGAACTGGTTTGAACTGGTTTGGACTGGTTTGGACTGTGGTTGTCAGGTTCGGGTTGATGTTGATCAGCGCAACAGGAAATGAAACGTGATTGCCACAAAAGTACACCGTGTTAAATGTGTCCACACACGTACGACACAAAATAAAAATGGCACTCTGCTCTATAGCACTACTAGTGGTCAAAACCTGCACATGGTCCCTTTAATTTTGACCAAATGTAAAAATTAAAAGTAAAAATGTTGGAACATCAGATTCAGACACGTTTCATTTTGTATTGACTTTTATTGGTCAGGTCTTCCAGCTGCCTCACCTTGTTCAAATATCTAAAACTCTGCTACGTTTTCTTTTTAAATATATTTAACGATCATACAACACAGATGAAATAAAACAATCCTCCATATCACAGCATCCCATCATCATAACATTGCACTTCTACAGAGCCTCTTGAGGCAGCCGTGAGGACCAGCAGGTGAGTCGCTCTGATTCAGCACCAGAAGCTTCAGCTGGGGTCAGAAGGTCAGAGACAGATTCATCCAGAGAGAGAGAGAGAAGATCGTTTACCCGAGCAGCACTGCACTGGGAATACTGGACGTGGCTTTTGTTTTTTATGGGATTCAAACTCTGCACAGGATAAATCTGCCTCTGGGGATTTGATTCACAAACATGTTCAACTTTAATTTGCAGCGACAGGGTTGAACGTTGTGTATCTGGTAAAACCCACAGGATAACAAAGCTTGAGATGTTGTTGTCATGCACCTGTTTGATGTGTGTGTGTGTGTGTGTGTGTCACAGCTCAGGAAACACGCAGCTGCCTCGTGTTTGTGTCTCAGTGGGGTGTAAACAGTTGTTCTGATTCTCTTCCAGTGCAACATAGTGAGTCACTGGACCACTGACGTGTTTTCAAATCATTTACCTTCAACTCCATCAAGGCAACAACAGAAAACTGCTCAAGGTTAAATACAGAACATGCATCAAATTTAAATAAACTTTAGAATAACTTAGTGTTGGGAGTTCTGTAGCCGTTCACTCAGGGACATGTTGGCGTCACAGGTCTGAATCCTGGGTGGAGTCTAATGTTAGCCACGCCCTGAGCGGAACACACGCTCTACACCCGCTGCCTCCTCGCCACTTTACAGCCCCGCCCCCTCATTCACCACGCCAGCAGCCGGCTCCGCCCCCTGTCACATGCTTATAGTCGCCCTCGTTGTGGTGCTGGAGTGGACGTGTTGAGTTAGATTACAGATCTAAGTCTTAATACATGACATATAAATACATCCATAATGAGATTAATGACTGATTGACTATATGATCACAGGATTTCTCTCTGTGACAATAAAACTGCACAGAAACCAACTGAAGCAACAACGTGTCGTGTGTAAGGATGCGTGTGCGTGTTTTTATGTGAGTCCGACACTGAAGACGTTAATAAAACTAATGAGGAGTGATGTGTTCATTATGTGTGGTGATTATTTTTATTTTATTTCATGGCAGTGTTAAAGATATTTCTCTCCTTTAAACAGTTAAACCATTAAATTGATCTGGGCCTTTTGAAAAAATGACATGTTGTAGACTCATGTTGCAGGTCATCATATTGATTGTGTGTGTGTGTTTGTTTGTGTGTGTGTGAGACTGGTGTTCAGTTGAGCATTAACCACGTGTTGTGTGAAAGGCGTTGTAACCAAAGGTGTTCTCTCCGCTGTAGGCCACGTACAGGAAACCGTCCTCGTCCTTTTCCTTGTCATAGAGCTGGCCCATCGTCAGACTGCAACACACAACACAACAGGAACACCTGATTAGATAACACACACACACACACACACACACACACACACTAGTTCTGCAGCAGCATTGTGACATTATGTCTCTTGTGAACCCTTTATCTTGAGAACGCTTGGATAGAATCTGAGACTCAGATGAGCTGATTAGATTTGTTGTTCCCAGTGACCTCAGGGTCATGGCGTCATACAACCACGGAGCTGTGACCCTTGACCTCTGCGTGAACATTTATAAATGCAGCAAACAGAAAACTGCCAAATCCTCTGAGTGTCTTTATATGTTATTAAATTTCATCATGACGTCATTCAGAGTCTGTGCAGCCGCCATGTCGGGGTCCCGCCCCCACAAGCACTTGGCCTATCGTGAGTCAGCCTGTGTCACTGGTGAAGGATCAGTGGGAAGCAGGTCAGACTCTTCAGATCCACGCTGGGGTTTTGTCTGGTGTTCTTGGAGAGGGCAGGTGTGGCCTCCTCCTCTTTCACAGGAGGGGTGTATGGAACTATGGAACCGATAAAGACACACACACATGAATGGGACGTTCGTCTGGTAGTTGTAGCTCTCACCTGGACTGGGGCACGGTTTTTGTCGACGAAGAGGAAGATGGCTTTCTCTGAAGGCAGCTGGATGCGTTTCCTGATGATCCACATGAACTGGGCCACTGTGATGTCAGAGGGCACCAGGTACTTCCTCTTATCGATGTCCACGATCTGAGAGCCGGAGACCTTCTCCACTATCACCTGCAGCACACACGTCAACACACGTCAACACACGTCAACACACGTCAGCACACATTAACACACACAGTCCAGAAGAAGCAGTTTCACAGGTTATTTTCATTTTACTGCTGAAACAGAACATTTATGTTTTGTCTTTGGACAGATGTCGAAATGTTGTCACATTTTGTGTAGTTAGTGTTTGTGAAGCAGCAGCAGGTTGTCGGGTCCGACTCGTTCAAACAGGAACATGTGGGGAACATCCAGGCGAGGGGCGGAGCCTGTAGAGCAGCAGGAGGCGGAGCCTGTAGAACAGCAGGAGGCGGGTCATGATGTATAAACTCTGCTGTGGAAAGATCAGTGTTGACGTCTTCGTCTTCTACGTGTTCGTCTCCTCTTCTTCATCCTGAGATCTTTGTGTTCTTCCAGTTTCACGTCACGTGTTAGAAACCTCATCAACACGTCCACTCGCTCTCTGGGAAGCTTCCACACATTGTCCTGCTGGTTCCTCACATGGACTCACTCTCACATGTTACACACATTTTACCAGGAGGCTTCAAAATCATTTGTTATGACGCAGGTCAGACGTCCTTAATGTGGCTCAGGACACATTCCTGTTCCCACGTGTCTCAGACCTTCACCCTGAAGGACCTTCTCTCATTACAGTCATTTGATCCACGGCTCAGATTCAAGTATTAAAGTCACACAGAACCTGATGGTTTGGGTAGAATCGGGTGTTTCAGCTCTTCTCTCATTTTACACACAGGGGGAAGTGGGATTCATCTTCCACTCTGCAGACGTCCCTTTAAACAGGTGCAGAAAGGAACACACAATATCTTTGTGTGCAGGTATTGTCCTGCACACAAAAGCCTCTGGGTTTGGGTTTCCTCAGGTCAGGCAGTTTAAATGTGACTGTGACCTGAGGTCAGTGTCTACGAGTAGTTTAACATCCGTCCACACTGTGGCGCCGGCTGAGGGTCGGTCACATCTCACAGACGCTTCCATGCAACTTTATTAACTCGGCTGCTCATACTTGTTTGTCATTTATATATTTTTTATTCCTCAAAGGTTTTCTCTTCAGAAGTATTTATGTGTGACATTGTGAAAGAACCTGGATTTCAGCAGCATTTAGACCCAGGAGGAATTTTTGCCAATAAAAAAATGATAAGTTGATTATTATATGTGAAAAGAGCAGATTTCCCTCATCGATCATTAAGTTTCATTTCCTCAACAGTCTCTTAAATTCACATGCTCATAAATATCACTCCTCCAAACACGTTCGATTCTTTTCCACCAAGACCCATGAATCTTTGAGGAATATGTGTGTGAGCTCATCGATGTTTCAACCCATTCATCAGTCGGCTCTTTACAGCGTGTGCTGCTGCTGTGATGCAGATCTCCAGAGATAATAAGTCTCCACAGGAAGAAGGTTCAAACCTCCAGGCCTTTCTGTGCAGTTTCCATGAGGAGTCACTTCCTCCTGCTGGTTTGACTGGGAGTGAGGACAGCCTCTAAATGTCAGAGACTGATGAGCTGTCCAACGTCACTGGGACTTGCTCAGCTGTCAATCAAGACTCACCCTGTCCCTCTCTCCTTAGCTCTACACTTCCTGTCACTCACTGCCCTTGCACACACAATCACTACACCCACACAGACTCACACACACACTCTCTCTCTCACACACACTTTTTCTCACCGGTACTCTGTCGGGATATTTGCTGCGTATTTTGGCCGACTCCACACATCGGTGCTCTGAGGGAGAGAGAGAAACAAACAGGAAGTCAGAGATTACAGGGATGAACGATCACCTCCTCACCTCCTCCTCTCCTCCTCACCTCCTCCTCTCCTCTCCTACAGAGCTCGTCTGCTCAGATCAATTAATATTTAGTAGTAGATGTGTTACAAGCTCTGAAAGTTATGTGAGTGCAGCAAGTTACACAAAGACAACACAACAAGTGTTGAGTTTTCTCACTGGTTTGTTGTGTTTTTTTGAACTGTGGAGGTTTTTCTATTTGTGGTGTTATTGGTCCTGACTGGTCTCCTGAGCTGTGACTCTTCACCTCAGGACCTCTGAGCTCCAGCAGCTTCATGAATCTGCTGAGTCAGTGAAGGTCCCACACGGAGGCGTGTTGGTGCAGATGAAGGCCTCGCTCCTGGTGGAGGTCAGCTGACTGTCAGCTGACTGTCAGCTGACTGTCAGCTGACTGACGGTGGAGCTGCACCACCACACCTGGGATCGAACATGTGATGCTAGTAACTGTAGCTTCAGACATTAGCAGCTCAGGGTTCCAGCAGCATGCAGCATGTGAGCAGGAGGAGATGACGAGGCAAGAAACACAATGTTCACAGGAGGAGGAGCAGGAGGAGGAGGAAGAGAGGAGAGGAGAGGAGAGGAGAGGAGAGGAGAGGAGAGGAGAGGAGAGGAGGAAGAAGGGGAGGATGAGGAGAAAAGGGAGTGAGGAGGAGATAGGGGAGTGAGGAGGAGGAGGATGAGGAGGAGGAAAGAGGAGGAGAGGAGGAGAAAAGGGAGAGAGGGAGAAGAGGAGGAGAGGAGGATAAAGAGAGAGGAGAGAGGAGGAGAGGAGGAGAAAGGGAGAGAGAAGGGGAGTGAGAGGAGGAGGAGAAAAGGGAGAGAGAAGAAGGAGGAGGAGGAGGAGAAAAGGGAGAGAGAAAGAAGGGGATTGTGAGGAGGAAGGAGGAGAAAAGGGAGAGATGAAGAAGAGAAGGGTGAGGAGGAAGGAGGAGGAGAGGAGGAGAAAGGGAGAGAGGAAGAAGAGGAGGGTGAGGAGGAAGGTGCATGACATGACAACATCCTCTGGTTTCATAACAATCCAAAGCGCGTTACCGAGGGAGTGATCCTCTTTAAACATCCATTTCATGTTTGCTGCGGCCCCGCACTGACGCGTGATGAGGAGTCGGAGATGCGGGGGGAGGCCGGAGATCTGCGGGAACCGTCGGTTTCTAACGTCCCGGAGAAGAGCGACCAAAACAAAACGTCACGCATCAGCTGTGCGTCCGGCCGGACGTGACGTCACTACCCGCCTGAGGCGTGGTGCCGAGCTGCGTTCACTTCCTCCCGAATATTATCTTTCAGCCACTCTGGATGCTGCCAGAATTTATATTGGAAGAATCCAATGAAGCTGAATCATGAATAACATGGATCATAAGATAGTTATTAATAATTATATATCCATATATGACGTTATTATTATAACAATTATCTATCATTATTGCAACAATAATCTTTGAATTTGGGATAATATAGTTTTTCCATCACCAATATTATTTACAGTTACAATAAAGTTCATAAAAAATAAACACATCAACCATTGTCCTGAGGGGGCGTTTGTGGGACCCTGTTTTTTGTGATCTCACATTTGGAGAACTACAGCAGCATCCACAAAACATTGACAGATTGGCTGATAATTCATCATTTCTGGAGTTCACATCTAAAGAAAACACAAATAAACTTTGTTTTCATCTGTTTTTTCTCTATAACGAATCCAAACATCGCAACAGAAGCTTGTTGAGTCTCTTTAAGTGCAGTTTGTCCACGATGAGAGGTCGTAAAACGAGGTTCCCTGAACGCAGCATGACCGTCTCTCCATGGTAACCGAGAGACGCTGACCTCATCTCAACATGGCGGCGCTTGGTGCTAGGAGGCTAATGCTAGCAGCATGTTAGCTTGCTCCGCTGAGGCTGAACCAGTTTGTTCGGTGATTTAACGTGGGAATCGAACCCGTGGATGTAACCTCACGACGCTCGGTTGGTGTTCACGCAGCGGGTTGTTCGGTTTTCTCCGGTTTTCTCCGGTTTCTCCTCCACTCTCCCAGTTAGCACAGGTGCTAGCTGGGTCGTTCCTATCGTCGCTCATGGCTTTCTACGAAGTTTACTCTCATCCGGCTTTGATTCGGTACAAGACGAGTGTTTGCAGCAAAGCGTCCGTGTTCCTGGTCGTGGTCCTGGGCCTCACGTACATCGCTCCCCTGCTGGTCGCGTACAGGAGCCAAGGTAACTCCGAGCCGCCGGGAGAGACTCTGCGTTCATATCCCAGCTTGTGTTTCACCGCCTTGTTGCCCCGTGTTTAGGGTTCTGGATCAAAGCGAGCAGCTACGAGGAGCAGCCGGTGGTGCGGTACCAGTACCAGGCTCTGCTGGTGGCAGCTACCAGTCCGCTGGGGGACTACGTGGCCTGGAGCACCTTCCCCAACCTGAACCACATGCTGGGGACCAGGCTCCGGATCCCTGTGGTCTCTGTAAGGCAGCTCGATGTGCACCAGGGCGTCCTGTGGTTCGTCCTCCTGTAGATTCTGATCCAACACGTCACATGCTTCTGTTTCACCTGCTGCAGGTGAGAGAAGAGGACACGAACCAGGACGGGAAGTTTGACCTCCTGACCTTTAAACTGCAGCTGCCCCTGAAAGCAGAGGAGCAGGTGACCAGCGTCCAGCTGCTGCTAAGCTTCAGCTACCAGCTCTTTGTATGTATCCACCGACACACACATTGTGCTGTGATGTCATCACCTCAAATACACAATCCATTTCGACAGGATTTCTGTAGAAGAAATGATGAACAGGTTATTAAAAAACACACATGACCATAATAAGTTATGTGTCTGCCATACAGCTTGTGATAACTTCCTGAACCTTGTTTGTTTGCCAGCAATTTGAGCAGAACGAAATAATTTCATAACATTTTATAAAGTACATTTTTTGGTGCTATATCATGCCAGGATTAGTAATAATTTTTTCCCCCTGAATACAATTTAAACCACAGTTTTGTGCGATTCTGTAAAAACATTGTACGACACTTTACGGTGAATTCATAGTTGAATCGATCGTGGCAGTTCGGTCTCCAACAGCATCGGTCAATGTCCCAACTGGAGCGCAGCATGTGTGTCCTCTGTGTCGTCTCAGCGGATGTCCACGGTGGTGATGCAGAGCCTGGTGTATGTGCAGCACTCGTCTTCTGTCCCTGGAGCCAAGCTGTTCATCAGTGGAGACCTGAGGCTGCAGCAGAGGACGCCCCTGCCTCACCGAGGACTGTACAACGTTTACAATGTGAGAGGACGCACACTCACTATCCTCGTGTTTCTCTCTCTCTCTCTCGTGTTCTGCGTTTTCCTCAGCATAATCCCAGGACAATCATTTCATTGTAATAAGTTGCACATGCTCTCGTAGAAGGCAGAAGTGGAACAAACAACCGATCCTCACTTGTGAAAGTTCTCTGTCATTTCAATCTTTCTTTTTCCTTGACCCTCAGGCGTCTGTGATCGACGGCTCCAGCCCCTTTGCGAGTGCGTATGACCTCGAGCACATCATCAGGAGATACCAGGAAAGAAACTGTGAGTTGACATGAACTCGTATTTTTTACAGCTTTTAATAAAACCAGATGAGAACCTGCAGCTTATCACATCCTTCAGCACACCTGCATTTTGTAAAAAGTTCATTTTCTCTGCCGCAGTGACCACCGTGCTGTCCTGTCCCATGCCGGTGTGGACAGTGGGACGAGCTGCTGGTTCCCCCTTCGAGCTCAATGCAGAGATCCGCTACCCAGTGGAGGTCATTACATATCCTTTGATAAAGTCAGGAAAGTGTGTGTGTATTGTGTAATGTATTACAACACTGTATTAACAACCAGGTTGAATTCAAGAAGAAGCAGCTGGAAGTCTTCAGAAAGATCATTCACTATGGTTTATGGGATGTTTAGCTCCTTCCCTGCCAGAATAATTATATTCGAAGGTCTTGTACCTTTGAATAATTATTAAAATAATTAAACACTTCCTATAAGGATTTTCTGAAACTTCAATGGAAATTCCCAAATCTAGCTTTTTAGTTTACTGTGAACTCTTCATGATCTTTTCCTCCTTAACGTTCTCTCCACCTATCGCCCCGGTTTCTGGGAAACCATCAAGTTCGCCTGGATCCAGTACGTCAGCGTCCTCCTCATCTTCGTGTGGCTCTTTGAACGGATCCAGAGATTTGTTTTCCAGAACCAGGTTCTGACCACTGTACCCATACCAGTGGGAAAAGCTCACCTGTTGTGATTCCCTGGTAGTTACTGGACCTTCAGGTCAGAATCACCTGTCTCACCATGACTCTCCAGCAACAAACCACTGAGTTTTAGGGAGCAGCAAATTCATTAGCTTTGTAAAACACATTAAGAACATTGAGGTGGTCTCTGGTAGATATGAGCTGCAGTTGTAACGCACCCTCAACAATACTTTACACACAATATGAATTCTAATTTAATGTTAAACATCAGAGCTCACTGCAGCTTTGAAACAAATGTCTTTACTCCATATCAGTTTAAATCCTTGTCAATATGAACCAACCGGGAAACGCACCACGTGGGAATGTGTCAAATGTCTCTAATAATATCTCGTCTTCTACACATATTAACAGTCGGACCATTGTAAAATACGGTTGGGGGTGTCCATGTCATACTTAACAAAAAGCCCTTAAACTAAAGCGGAGCCGGCAGCGTCTCCAAACGTCTCTGAGCGTCTCTCAGCTCCGAAGCAGTGTGGACAGCAGACGTGTGTGTAGCAGAGCAGCTGTAGTTGTGTGGTTGTTTCCTTAAAGCCTTCAGTTCATGTTGGTGCGTTGATCAGAGCAGGCGGCGCTCCGACAGTTTCCTCTTTCCACTTCTGTGGGCTTCTTTATGAAAACATGCTGAAAGATCTCATCTTCTCCAGCACAGGTTTCTACACTGGACCTCCACGACCGAACACATCTGTTCTTCTTTCTCTGCTGTTGAAATGTATTATTATAATGTATATAGATCGTTTTTTTTAAATAAATATTTGTACTAGTTGTATGTTCAATATGACAATTTGTAAAAGCAGTTTTGTTGATCTGCTTATTTTTGTACCGTTCCAAAGCTTTGGTTGAATAATAATAAATAGATTTGTAAATTTGAATGTTTGGTATCTTCTTAAATCACAAGGCTTTTCTGACGTTGGTTTTGTGAGGATATAATCGTCTGGAAGGAGTTGATGGATTTCTGCCTCGGCCGCAGCTCTGAGCTCAGCTGTGTGTTCTGCTGCAGCGCTGCCACAACCCACCATCTAGATTCAGTTCATCTGAGACCTGTTGTCACTCACACAGGCCACAAATAACTGGGACAGGGTTCGGATCAGCCTCAGTCCGACGTTAGTCCTAAACCTCAGGAGGCCTCAACACAATGACGACATGGAGCCAATCACCAGTTTGTATATCATCACATAACTCATTCAAACCAAACTGATCAGAGACACTTGAACAAACGTCCGTGTGAGAAGAAGAACCTGAGATTCTTGTCTCTGTCTCTGTTCTTGTTTGATTTGTACCACGTCTCCTCTCGGGCTGTTGTGTCTCGTTTGATCTCAGTGAATCAGTGAACGTTCATCTCAGCTGCTGAGTGTAATGTATTTACTGGAGTGGCCTCTGATCTGGATGCTGGATCGTGGTCCTGCTGGTTGCTGACCATGGACTGTGATTGCAGCGGGACTGCATCAATGCTGCTAAAGACTTTAATGATGAATGTTTTTACACGTGGCATCTATTGCACTTGTGTCCGTCCTGGGAGAGGGATCCTCACATGTGGCTCTCTCTGAGGTTTCTACTTATTTTTACCTGTTAAAATGGTTTTTAGTAGTTTTTCCTCACTCTTGCTGAGGGTTAAGGACAGAGGATGCCACACCTTGTTAAAGCCCTATGAGATGAATGTAATTTGTGAATATGGGCTATACAAATAACATTTGATTGATTGATACTAAGGAGGAGATATCAGGGATCTCCTGCTGAGTAACTGAACACAGAAGTGTTGATCCTCTGAAGACACAGGAACCTTGACCCTGGTCCTTATCTATGACCCTGAGACCATCCGGTGTGTCCCAATGAGTCAAGTCTATAAACATACGTTTGAAGGAAGAACTATAAACTCCACCCGGTCGTTTCACCTTTTATAACCTGGGTCTTCTGGGAAGTCATCGGATCCTTAACATCACTTTCACATTCTTTATGAATATTTGTGTTTGGGGTTCGGATCTTTAACTGTGTTTACTGTTCAAACAGTGGTTCAGTCATTGCTCACTCTCATGGCGTCTTATATCATCCTGAACATACATCAGTGTGAGAACAACTTAACTGACACCAAAGGACCAAATAAACTACTGAGACTGAAACTGCATATATATATATATATATATTTATACAGTACCGTTCAAAAGTTTGGGGTCACCCAGACAATTTCGTGTTTTCCATGAAAACTCACACTTTTATTTATCAAATGAGTTGCTAAATGAATAGAAAAAATATAGTCAAGACATTGACAACGTTAGAATAATGATTTTTATTTGAAATATTAATTTTGTTCTTCAAACTTTGCATTCGTCAAAGAATGCTCCATTTGCAGCATTACAGCATCACATTTAAATACTGCAACCTGTTTGGAGAGGAGGACAGCATCAAGCATCAGAGACACTGGAGCATGATATACAATTGTTCTGTCTCTGTTTCAAAATCGTGCAAAATGATATACTACACCACATGTATATCTACTGTCTATGAGATACTGACCCTTTTCTCTTCAGTCAGTTTGCATGCTTCAGTGAGAGCAGTGGGCTCTGCTACCTGTGCACACAGAGGAGCAGGGAGAGGTCGTGTAATCAATGTATCATGTGTTGTTACCACAGAGAAACCAGCTTGATCTGCTCCTGTGTCTGAATTGCGAGATCCAGCCACAAACAGTTCAACGTTTTGCTTCTGCAAAGTTGTTTCCTGTAAGTCTGATCTGGAGAAACTCACTTAGGTTATTGTTACTACACAGATATGTTCACCATCTCCTTCTGTTTGAAGAAGAGTACCTGCATGTAGAACATTACATTAAATTTTTTTCCCAATGGTTAAGCTTTAATGCTACAGGTCTCTGTTTACACCCCTCGGCCTGGGAGAAGCACTGATGTCATCTACTCCCCCTTTCTTGTTAACTGCTTGTGAGAAAGGTCGGTTAGGGACGGGGAGTCATAAAGTCGAGTTTCAAGTCAGTGAAATCTTTCTCTGTGAAATCAGTCCATGTAACTTTACTACATGCTTGTAAGCTCGTGTGCGATTGGGCTGAGGGAATCCTCGAGGACAGCATAGTTAGGAATAAAGGATCTGCAATAAGAATCCATCTCAGGAATAACAACACTTATTTCTTTGTGACAGTTTAGGAATATTGTAAATTACTGTTACTCTATTAGGGGAGAGGGATTTGCCCTCTCCTGTGATCACACGCCCTAAACATGTAACTTATACTTTTACAAACTGTGAGTGTGTGCGTTGGCATATGAACATATACATCTCATGAACATCTTTTGCCTCTGTGATAAGTGTTTGTGCTGGTGTGGTGCATTCACCCTCCTGATGTGTGATGTGTTCCTCACAGATTCGTTCTTTGGTCAGAGTTGCTGGTTCCTCCCTCTCCTCAATCCCCACCTCGGTTCTATCAGCTTTGTAAAGTTGCTGTTTCTTCCGACAATTTATTTTGTTTTGCCCAACGCCCCTTCTCTCCACAGAGAAAACAAATGTCCACATCCTCATTCCACATGTCTCCCCTCCTTCCTTGAAATCTTCTTCTCCTGCATCCGCGATGTACCTGTGAACATTGTCAGTGAGGCTTCATGCAGATCAGTCTCTCTTCTTCTGCATGTGTTTTCATTAAGATCTTCCCGAGTCCCACTTGATGCCTGTACGTTTTAACAGGCTGGCAACATTCAACAATTCTTGATTTGGGCTGGGTCCTGTCCCAGTCCATATTGCCAGCTTGTCTGGTACGAGGTGAAGATAGGAGTTGCGGGTCTGGAACTTTATTAGGTGGAGGAGGTTGTTGTGGGGCCTGGGCTCCTGCCTGTGGAACATCTGCTTCTGGTGGAGCTCGGTGTTGTTCTGGTTGTCTTCTTGTCAGCGAGGAAGAGTCGAGGTCGGAACCCTGCATTTTGAGACACTGAGACATTTGTGAGGTGTTAATTGTCCCTGTCAGTGTGTGTTTTCTGTCCCTTTGATGCAATTATTCTGACCACAGTCCACAAACCTTCCGATCTGACTGAAATGTAAGGTTTACTTTTCTGGCCTCATTCTGGTCTCATGAACTCATCAGTCAACGTGAATCGTTGAACCTCCTCCTCGTCCTCAGTGACGCAGAGGCAACACAGAAAGCTCTTTGTTGCGTGTCCGGCTCCGGGGACATGTTTGCAGTACACACATGAGATCAGTTAATTCATGTGACACACCCCGGTCATTATTGTATTATAGCTTCTCAAACATCAGGGTGTTGTCTGGTCACGCCATCGTGAACTTAATGAGCCTGTAATGAATGATTTTATTGACAATGTCTCAAAAACAAGTTTGCAGTGGAATAATCCTTTAAATCTGTGAACTGGAAGAACACTTTAGATAAGATAACATAAGTTAATATGGTATATGATAAGATAAGGCAAGATAGGACCAGATAAGATACGTTAAGATGAGATAAAATAAAGGTTTAAAAAAAATAAGGTAAGATTAATTTGACACAAACAGCAAAAGAGCAAAATAAATAATACAATACAATATTGAACATTAAAATGACATTTCTACAATTTCTAGGACTGCAAAGCAGCACTGACCGTACCCGAGCACATGCAGTTTGAAGCGTGGCATGCGATTCGCTCACCAAAGCGACTTACATTTTTAGTACTCCTTTTGTAAAGGATGATCCTTCGTCCTTCGTCCTTCTAGTTCCTCGTAAAGGCTGGTAGAGAGGAAGCAGATTACTAATTATTAAACATGGTGATGCGTTAAAGGAGGAGGTGTATTTAAGTACAAAAAGAACAGAGGTTCAGTTCTCACAGTTTGGCCACGATAAGCAAACAGTCCGCTCTGACAATTGTCTGCGCCTTATTTCTCAGGAGTTTTCAAAAGTTATTTGAAGTGAAATCATAGGGGCGGGTCGTATATTTGAGGCAGCCGAGAGGTTGTTGATGTTGTAGAAGTTGTTGATGATGAAGGAAGGATTCTGAGGACCCAGTACTTTCAGTATAATAGAGTTTATTACAAGAAAGTATAGGTCAGGACGGACTTCTAGAAGCCCGGAGTCACACAAGCCGATAGTGTAATCTGACTTGCAGGGGTCGGACACACAATATTTATAGAGAGTTTGGATCCACCCATGACTTCTGCTTTAACACATCCCAGATGGCCTTTCTGACAAGATGAGAAAAGTCTCTGTCCCTGAGGTGGAGAGCAACTTAAGCAAAAACACTCATTCTGCAACGGGTCAAGAAAGAACTTAAAGAGGTCAAACGGTCATATCTAAGAGCATGGGAGTAAGTTAAAGATCATGCCAAGGAGCCAGAGAGTCTAGGAAGAACCATCTCTCAGAGAAGATCTGAGAGTCCAGAGGATGGGCATCATCAATCAGAGTCTGTCACTATGCTCCAAGCACACACTCCAACATGTGTTACTATAATGAATACACAACAAAACCTCCCAGATGGTCAATAGACTAGATACACAAACAGCACAGAGAGTAAACAGGGATCGTGGTACACACGACACTGACTCTTCACAGTAGCATCTGACACAACTCAGCATCATCAGCGGCACCAGTCAAACAAGTGTCTCCTCACTTGCAGCAACCAATCAAAGCCTTGGGGATTCTGAGGCAATACTAGAGGTGAATAATTGATTTACACAAAATCAATCAGCAACTATTCAGATAATCATTCAAGTGATGTACAAAGCAAAAAATACATGAAGCATTCCCGCAGGCTTATCTGACATGTTGTGTACTGATTGAATGATCATAGAAAAGTAATAAGACACAACTCAGAACTGATTCATCACACAATAAAAAAAGACATTCCGTTGTTACATCTTCATTACTGTTGGAAACCGTGGAGGTCTTTATGACATTAATGGAAAAACGCCAAAGGCCAAGGTGACATCTTCAACTGTCTATTGCCAATGTGAAAAAAATAAGCAAATATCAATCGTTACCATCTTCTGTGTCTGTCATTGTCTTTTGGGATGTTAATTTAGAGGGGAGGGGTATTCAGCTGCAAGACGCAACTTCACCTCTAGATGTCACTAAATTTTAGACACTGACCCTTTAAATACGAGAAAAATGGAAAAACAAATGGATGATTCAAAATTCCTCAAGAATGCGTACATTTTCACAACTTTCTGCACATTTTAGTAAGAATCTGAGCATATTACAGTCTCCCAAAGCCAATTCAATTGCCTGAAAATATTAATAAATAAATTCAACATAATAATCCTTACATTTTCAATAGGGCCTCGCTGTCTGTCAGTGCCTGTCAGTGCTCGGGCCCTAAAAATAACTTAACTGTTGTATTTAACTGTAACAGGCATCATCTACTGTCACAATACAATGTGTTACTGTGCAAAGGTGCTCTCAGCCACTGTAATTATATCTGGCCCATGATGCATTGCGATATACAGATAAAGTTCGTAAAACGACAGAACAAGAAGTAACTGTAGAATTTTACTGTAGAAACTACGGCGATTTGTTACAGCGAAGGGTTCGAATCCCGGCCCCCTGCACCCAAGGCAGTAGTCCTACTGCTCGAGCAGATGTGGAAGGGATGCAGAAGAAATGCAAAGTGAACCCTGTGATAGTGGGAGCATAAAGGGCTGTGACCCCCAAACTGGGAGTAGATCCAGTAGATCCCAGTGACAACATCTGGAGCCTCTCTCTAGAAGAGCTCAGTCCGGAAACAGGCTCTGAACCCTCCAACTCCAAGAGCTCAGGTAGAGGACCTGAGGTAGAGGACCTGAGGTAAAGGACCTGAGGTAGAGGAGCTGAGGTAGAGGAACTGAGGTAGAGGACCTAAGGTAGAGGACCTGAGGTAGAGGAACTGAGGTAGAGGACCTGAGGTAGAGGAACTGAGGTAGAGGAACTGAGGTAGAGGACCTGAGGTAGAGGACCTGAGGTAGAGGAACTGAGGTAGAGGACCTGAGGTAGAGGACCTGAGGTAGAGGAACTGAGGTAGAGGAACTGAGGTAGAGGACCTGAGGTAGAGGACCTGAGGTAGAGGAGCTGAGGTAGAGGACCTGAGGTAGAGGACCTGAGGTAGAGGACCTGAGGTAGAGGAACTGAGGTAGAGGACCTGAGGTAGAGGAGCTGAGGTAGAGGACCTGAGGTAGAGGACCTGAGGTAGAGGACCTGAGGTAGAGGAACTGAGGTAGAGTACCTGAGGTAAAGGACCTGAGGTAGAGGAACTGAGGTAGAGGACCTGAGGTAGAGGACCTGAGGTAGAGGACCTGAGGTAGAGGAACTGAGGTAGAGAACCTGAGGTAGAGGACCTGAGGTAGAGGACCTGAGGTAGAGGAACTGAGGTAGAGGACCTGAGGTAGAGGACCTGAGGTAGAGGACCTGAGGTAGAGGAGCTGAGGTAGAGGACCTGAGGTAGAGGACCTGAGGTAGAGGAACTGAGGTAGAGTACCTGAGGTAAAGGACCTGAGGTAGAGGAACTGAGGTAGAGGACCTGAGGTAGAGGACCTGAGGTAGAGGACCTGAGGTAGAGGAACTGAGGTAGAGAACCTGAGGTAGAGGACCTGAGGTAGAGGACCTGAGGTAGAGGAACTGAGGTAGAGGACCTGAGGTGTGAGGGTGTGTTGCGGAAAAAGTGAGATCAAACACACACACACATATATGTGTATGTGGTACTCTGAGGGAGGACAGTCTGCAGTGCATTAGAGGCAGGAGGCACAGTTTCCCTGTGAGTGTGTGTGTGTGTGTGTGTGTGTGTGTGTGTGTGTGTGTGTGTGTGTGTGTGTGTGTGTGTGTGTGTGTGTGTGTGTGTGTGTGTGCACGTATCTGGACCATCTCCAATGTATTAGCTCATTTAACGGCTCAGTCTTCCAGTTAAGTTTGTGTCAAACTGAGAGTCACACCCTGTGCATCTACAGGGTGCAGCTCATCTATCCAATAAATACAATGTCGCACATTATCAGAAGTTGTGTAGATGCACAGGGTGTGACTCTCAGTTTGACACAAACTTAACTGGAAGACTGAGCCGTTAAATGAGCTAATACATTGGAGATGGTCCAGATACGTGCACACACACACACACACACACACACACTCACAGGGAGACTGTGCCTCCTGCCTCTAATGCACTGCAGACTGTCCTCCCTCAGAGTACAACATGTACCACATACACATATATGTGTGTGTGTGTTTGATCTGTGGATAAAAGTCTTACCACTCAAAGTGCTTTTGTATTTTGTGTGTGTGTGTCTGTGTGTGTGTATATATACACGTACACACACACAGAAAACACAAGGTGGGGACGACGACTCAGGTTCACTTTGTGTTTCTATCTGAGTGAGTGTGTAACTAAGAAACTGTCATTGAGCCAGTTTGGCCTCTCTCACCCTCTCCTCTCTCACCCTGTCTTCTCTCACCCTCTCCTCTCTCACCCTCTCCTCTCTCACCCTCTCCTCCCTCACCCTGTCCTCTCTCACCCTGTCCTCCCTCACCCACACACCTACGTCCCCCTGTCCTCCCTCACCCTGTCCTCCCTCACCCACACACCTCCCTCACCTTGTCCTCCCTCACCCTGTCCTCCCTCACCCACACACCTCCCTCACCCTGTCCTCCCTCACCCTGTCCTCCCTCACCCACACACCTCCCTCACCTTGTCCTCCCTCACCCTGTCCTCCCTCACCCACACACCTCCCTCACCCTGTCCTCCCTCACCCTGTCCTCCCTCACCTTGTCCTCCCTCACCCTGTCCTCCCTCACCCACACACCTCCCTCACCCACACACCTCCCTCACCCTGTCCTCCCTCACCCACACACCTCCCTCACCCTGTCCTCCCTCACCCAGTCCTCCCTCACCCACACACCTCCCTCACCCTGTCCTCCCTCACCCTGTCCTCCCTCACCCACACACCTCCCTCACCCACACACCTCCCTCACCCTGTCCTCCTCCATCTCTCTCCACGTGACCACAGAGTTTCATGGCAGCTGGAGCTGGAGGACAGGAAGTGATTCAGGCCCAGACAGGAAACAGGTGCATCCTTCTGCTCAGTGTGTTGTTGATCAGTTCATTCCCGCAAAACCAGGAGAGAGAACCTATGTCCACTCAACTCAGTTCACACAACATTATCATGATTTAAACATGACTCTGGAACCTCTTGAGTTCAAAGCCCCAAAATCTCTACTTTATCCAACACATCCATCGCCATGACGACTGAACAAATGACCACGAGGCTGTTTCACTCATATTTCTTATCACCATCACTTCTCTAACAACATGTTTAACATTTCAAACAGGAAGTTAAAATGAATACTTACTTAGGAGATTCAACTTGACGGTGTTGAACCCCACCCAGCTCGTGGCTGAAGTGTCTGTGTCATGGATTCGTTGTGACCTCATGTTTCCACCTCGTGTTCCTGAGTGACTCTTGCCGTTGGACTAATAAAGGGTTATCTTATCTTCTATTGTTTGATCTTATCCTGCAGACACCTATAGAATCATCTGATGTGCAGGAGGAGATCGGAGGTGTTGGACCTTGACACACATCAGCTCCTGTAGAGGAGGACAGGGTGAGGAGGTGCAGATGGAGGTTCAGTGAACTCAGCCATGACTCAGCAGATGGTTCCCCGGGCAGGAGGAGGAGGAGGTGGGGCTCTGGTCCCGCCTGCTCCCCGCCCTCCTCCTCCCGCCCTGACCCCCAGGCCCCCGGCCCATCCCACCGACACACACCCAGCACCTCCGCTGGCCACGTCTCAAACCCTCCGCACGCTCCTCCTGTGTGTGTCTGAGCAGCAGCTGCGGACCGAGCGGGAGGAGGAGCACTGCCGGGGCACGAGGGCTGTTTGCGGGGAGCGGAGCGCGGACCAACCGGCTCCCGTCGCCAGGCAGCAGCTGCAGCGTCAACACGCCCAGACGAGAAGGACCGGAGCCGGGGATCTGTGGAGAGAAGGGCCGGGGGAAGGGGCCGGAGGACGGACTGAGGACAGAGGGAGCCCCCCGCGGAGAGGAAGGTAAATAACGGTTCTCCTCCTCACTCAGAACCAGGAGGAACCAGGAGGAAACTCCTTTAGAGAAAGTTGTGTTGGTTAAACATGTTGGACTCCGTGGAGTCTCTGCTCCTCCACCATCACTGGTTCTCCTTCTCTCCCAGTAAAACCGGCTTTATTCCGCACACACGCTGGTTTGGTGTCAGCACCACAGCTGAGCATTAGTTCATTAACCTCCTGATAATATTTGATCTTAAGAAACATCAAGTTCTTTAAAAATCATTTGGGTTTTAATGATCCGCCCGAACAACCTGGTTCTGTAGCTGGAGAACATTCAGTCCCACGTCCAGTTCCTTCCTCCATGTTCATGTGGTTCTGCTGCTTTGACACGAACTCTTCCTCTGCATCACGATGTCCTCTTGTGCTCTGGTCCCAGTTTGTTGGATCGATGCCCCTGAGAGAGGCTCAGCTGTCAATCTGGAACTTTCAACCAGTTCTTATAGCATCACATCACCAAGTAAAAGTGAACGTACACTGTTTTCACAATTATAAGGAGTGTTTTGACCATAATATCATTTTTATACATATAAATCCAAGCTGTATAAACTAATTTAATCATATCAGGTGATGTGTATTCGTGTAATGAGGAGGGTGTGGCCTATGTAGATCCACACCCTATATCAAGGTGTGTAGACTTCTTAGGCAGTGTCTCTTCCTCAGGCAAAATGGTTGAAGAAGAAGATTTAACTGCCTCTGAAAAGTCAAACATTGTAAAAAGTCTTTCAGAGGGGGGGCAGCACTCATGAAATTGCTAAGACGTTGAGACGTGATCACAGAACCTTCAAACATTTTGTAGCAAATCGTCAACAGGGTCTCAAGAAACGTGCCAAAGATTTGAGAAGAATCAAACGTGAAGCTACCAGGAACCCATTATCCTCCAGTGCTGTCATATTCCAGAGCTGCAACCTACCTGGAGGTGGCCAGGTAGGTGCTCCATGTTCAGAGACATGGCCGAACCCCCCCCCCAAGGCTGGGCCAAGGAATATCTGAAAACAGATTCCAAAGGTGTTATGGACAGATGAGATGAGAGACTGTTGACGGACCAGATGGATGGGCCCTTGGCCGGACCAGTAACTGACCCACAGCTCCACCTCGTCTCAGACACCAGCAACGTGGAGGGGTACTGGTCTGGACTGGTATTATTGAACTAGAGCTAGTTAGACCTTTTCAAGATGGACTCAAAATCACTTCCCAAACCTACTGCCAGTTTTTAGAAGACACTTGCTTCAAGAAGTGTTACAGGAAAAAGTCTGCATCTTTCAAGAAGACCTAAACCCCATGTCCCCTTCCTCACTGGACCTGAACCCATGTCCCCTTCCTCACTGGACCTGAACCCCATGTCCCCTTCCTCACTGGACCTGAACCCCATGTCCCCTTCCTCACTGGACCTGAACCCCATGTCCCCTTCCTCACTGGACCTGAACCCCATGTCCCCTTCCTCACCGGACCTGAACCCCATGTCCCCTTCCTCACTGGACCTGAACCCCATGTCCCCTTCCTCACTGGACCTGAACCCCATGTCCCCTTCCTCACTGGACCTGAACCCCATGTCCCCTTCCTCACTGGACCTGAACCCCATGTCCCCTTCCTCGCTGGACCTGAACCCCATGTCCCCTTCCTCGCTGGACCTGAACCCATGTCCCCTTCCTCACTGGACCTGAACCCCATGTCCCCTTCCTCACCGGACCTGAACCCCATGTCCCCTTCCTCACCGGACCTGAACCCCATGTCCCCTTCCTCACCGGACCTGAACCCCATGTCCCCTTCCTCACTGGACCTGAACCCCATGTCCCCTTCCTCACCGGACCTAAACCCCATGTCCCCTTCCTCACCGGACCTAAACCCCATGTCCCCTTCCTCACCGGACCTGAACCCCATGTCCCCTTCCTCATTGGACCTAAACCCCTTGTCCCCTTCCTCACCTGACCTAAACCCCATGTCCCCTTCCTCACTGGGCCTAAACCCCATGTCCCCTTCCTCACTGGACCTAAACCCCTTGTCCCCTTCCTCACCTGACCTAAACCCCATGTCCCCTTCCTCACAGGACCTAAACCCCATGTCCCCTTCCTCACTGGACCTGAAGCCCATGTCCCCTTCCTCACTGGACCTGAACACCATGTCCCCTTTCCTCACTGGACCTGAAGCCCATGTCCCCTTCCTCACTGGACCTGAACACCATGTCCCCTTCCTCACCGGACTTAAACCCCATATCCCTTTCCTCACTGGACCTGAACCCCATGTCCCCTTCCTCACCGGACCTGAACCCCATGTCCCCTTCCTCACCGGACCTGAACCCTATGTCCCCGTCCTCAACAGGCCTGAACCCCATTTCCCCTTCTTCACCCGACCTAAACCCCATGTCCCCTTCCTAACTGGACCTGAACCCCATGTCCCCTTCCTAACTGGACCTGAACCCCATGTCCCCTTCCTCACCGGACCTAAACCCCATATCCCTTTCCTCACCGGACCTAAACCCCATATCCCTTTCCTAACTGGACCTGAACCCCATGTCCCCTTCCTAACTGGACCTGAACCCTATGTCCCCGTCCTCAACAGGCCTGAACCCCATTTCCCCTTCTTCACCCGACCTAAACCCCATGTCCCCTTCCTAACTGGACCTGAACCCCATGTCCCCTTCCTAACTGGACCTGAACCCCATGTCCCCTTCCTCACCGGACCTAAACCCCATATCCCTTTCCTCACCGGACCTAAACCCCATATCCCTTTCCTAACTGGACCTGAACCCTATGTCCCCGTCCTCAACAGGCCTGAACCCCATTTCCCCTTCTTCACCCGACCTAAACCCCATGTCGCCTTCCTAACTGGACCTGAACCCCATGTCCCCTTCCTCACCGGACCTAAACCCCATATCCCTTTCCTCACTGGACCTGAACCCCATGTCCCCTTCCTAACTGGACCTGAACCCCATGTCCCCTTCCTCACTGGACCTGAACCCCATGTCCCCGTCCTCAACAGGCCTGAACCCCTTGTCCCCTTCCTCACTGGACCTGAACCCCATGTCCCCTTCCTCACTGGACCTGAACCCCATAATAAGAAGGGTGGCTATATGGTTATATATTTTGATTGTTTATTATTCTGACTTTAACAGATGAAAATAAACCAGTCAGATGGGAATATTTCAATTTCATTTAGTTGCCCAGTAACTGTGCACACATAGATATTCTCCTAAGAAAGCCAAAACCTCACTTTTACTTTCCTAAATATTCAGGTATGAGGTTTATTAACATGTTGTATTGAGCGAGAGAACTGTAGTCGTCAGTAATCAAATGAATCCTCAAAAATACAACTTGCCTAATAATCGTGCACACAGTGTTTTGGGTAAATGAAAATTGAATCATACAACAGTGTGTTAAGAAAAACACGAAATGAAAAAAAACATCTTCGAGAAAATTGTATTTAAAGTGTACTTTGACCTTTTAGGTTAATAAATGCGGGACTAACAGCGGTCCTAGATGCCTCCCTGGTTTCCACTGGGCTAATGTTTGACCCGGTTTTGGATGAAATCATCTCCCGACTGGCGTCTTGATTATTAAGTCTATGAATGAAAATAGTGTGTTTCTTATCTCGTTGTTTTCAGTTCCTTTTTAGCTTGTAAAATTAAACGGATTGTTCTTGTAATGTTTAAACCTGATTCACTTGATTGAACAATGGACCACTTGAATATCAGGAATGTAATGAAGCAACCATAAATAAGTTAGTCTTTATTTTGCGTTACTGACTAAAGTGGAACAAAGGTGTCTCAGCCTTTTTCCTGTGTGTTGCTAATGTGGACCTGGCTTACATACATGAGGAAGATGAACTCTATTAACAGCTCAGGATCACAAAACTGAAGGTTTTTAAGTGAGGGCAGGAATGAGAACTGGATACTTCAGCATTTGTGTGAACGACAGCAGCTTTAGAAGAGAAGTGAGGTCGAAAGAAAGTCCGACGGGAAGTAAAGAGCAAGACGGATCTGTCCTGAAGTCTGAGGTGTTTGTATCTGCAGGTTCTCAGGGTGACAGGCTCGTGTCAGGACTTGTTCACTGAACACAACACGTTCTGCGTTAGTGGATTTCTTCCCATCGGCAGTGATCATGGTCTCTCACTGGAAACTCTGACGGACAGGCCTTAGCAACACTGTGTGTGTGTGTGTGTGTGTGTGTACTTCTCTTTACTGAGTTGCTGTGTGAAGCTGTTTTCAGAGAGTCAGGAGTGGGGGCGGCTTCAGTGCTCAGTAGATTCTACTTACTGTATTTTTTCATACCAAGAAGGATGGCTGGCTCTGGCCAACCCTAGATCGGAGGGGCTGGACAGGTAGACCTCAAGGATGCTTATCACCATGTGCCCTCAGTTCACGCTGATGGACTCTTACCTCGTATACTTGTGTGGTGCGTCACTGCTGCCCTCTCCCCCGAGCAAGCCAGAGGTTTACCGTCTTGCCTTATCTGGACGACTGGCTAATCATTTCCCCAGCTGTATTCTCATCATAGGTACACTTCAACTATGAGAGACAAAATGAGAAAAAACAATTTCAGATTTTTAAAGAATTTCTTTGCAATTATGGTGGAAAATAAGTATTAGGTCAATAACAAAAGTTCATCTCAATACTTTGTTATATACCCTTTGTTGGCAATGACAGAGGTCAACCGTTTTCTGTAAGTCTTCACAAGCTTTTAACAAACTGTTGCTGGTATTTTGGCCCATTCCTCCATGCAGATCTCCTCTAGAGCAGTGATGTTTTGGGGCTGTCGCTGGGCAACACCGACTTTCAACTCCCTCCACAGATTTTCTATGGGGTTGAGATCTGGAGACTGGCTAGGCCACTCGAGGACCTTGAAATGCTTCTTACGATGCCACTCCTTCGTTGTCCGGGCGGTATGTTTGGGATCATTGTCATGCTGAAAGACCCAGCCACGTTTCATCTTCAATGCCCTTGCTGGTGCAGGAGGTTTTCACTCAAAATCTCACGATACATGGCCCCATTCAGTCGTCCTGGTCCCCTTGCAGAAAAACTGCCCCAAAGCAAGATGTTTCCACCCCCATGCTTCACAGTAGGTATGGTGTTCTTGGGATGCAACTCAGCATTCTTTCTCCTCCAAACACGACAAGTTGAGTTTTTACCAAAAAGTTCTATTTTGGTTTCATCTGACCACATGACATTCTCCCAATCCTCTTCTGGATCATCCAAATGCTCTCTAGCAAACTTCAGACGGGCCTGGACATGTTCTGGCTTAAGCAGGTGGACACGTCTGGCACTGCAGGATTTGAGTCTCTGGCGGAGTAGTGTGTTACTGATGGAAGCCTTTGTTACTTTGGTCCCAGCTCTCTGCAGGTCATTCACTGGGTCCCCGTGTGGTTCTGGGATTTTTGTTCACCGTTCTTGTGATCATTTTGACCCCACGGGGTGAGATCTTGCGTGGAGCCCCAGATCAAGGGAGATTATCAGTGGTCTTGTATGTCTTCCATTTTCTAATGATTGCTCCCACAGTTGATTTCTTCACACCAAGCTGCTTACCTATTGCAGATTCAGTCTTCCCAGCCTGTTGCAGGTCTACAGTTTGTTTCTGGCGTTCTTTGACAGCTCTTTGGTCTCGGCCATAGTGGAGTTTGGAGTGGGACTGTCTGAGGTTGTGGACAGGTGTCTTTTATACTGATAACGAGTTCAAACAGGTGCCATTAACACAGGTAACGAGTGGAGGACAGAGGAGCCTCTTAAAGAAGAAGTTACAGGTCTGTGAGAGCCAGACATCTTGCTTGTTTGTAGGTGACCAAATACTTACCGAGGAATTTACCAATTAATTCATTAAAAATCCTACAATGTGATTTCCTGGATTCTTTCCACCCATTCTTTCTCTCATAGTTGAAGTGTGCCTATGAAGAAAATTACAGGCATCTTTTTAAGATTAAGATTAAGATTAAGATACGTTTATTTATCCCAAACACATGCACAGACATGCACAGACACACTCATGCAGTTTTAGGAAATTTAGCCTCTGCATTTAACCCATCTGGTGCAGGACACACAGAGCAGTGCCATGTACAGCGCCCGGGGAGCAGATGTTGAGGGAGTAAGGTGCCTTGCTCAGGGGCACTAGACAGGGTAGGGAGAATCCTCTTGGATTTTGGACAAATCAATCCAGGTTCGTCTTTTGGCTTTACTCTGTGGAGTTGAACCAGAGACGAACCAGAGACCTTTCAGCCCATAGTCCAAGTTTCTGCCACTAGTCCACCGCCTCTCCTTTCCTTTCCTAAGTGGGAGAACTTGCACAATTGGTGGCAGACTAAATACTTTTTTGCCCCACTGTAGGTCGCAAGGCCAGCCTAAACCAAGTAGCCTCTGAGCAGCCTGAACACGTTTGTGCTGAAGCTTCCTGGGAGTCTTCGTGTACCTCTGCTCGGTATTACCGTGTCAATGAGGCAACTGAGGAACCGAAGAGATGATGTTAAACGATTTCCTATTTAACATATCATTTCTCTCCCTCTCTCCCCCAGCCCCTGTCTCTGTCTCTCGTCCCCAGCCGACGAGGCAACGTGCTGCTGCACAGACGACGAGAAGCACCGGATAGCGACAGTGATCCGCAGCCATCATGCCCCGCTGCAGAGTCAGCCTCAGCCCCATGATCTTCCTGGTGGTCCTGCTGGGGGCAGCAGTGGTGCTGTTCTCTGGCTGGTACGGCCAGCTCAGTCACTGCGGCGCCCCAGACCCCAACAAGAAAGTTCACGTCCTGGTGCTGTCGGCCCAGCGATCAGGCTCGTCCTTCCTCGGCCAGGTGTTCAATCAGCACCCGTCTGTCTTCTACCTCATGGAGCCGGCTTGGCATGTGTGGACCAAACTGCAGCAGACAGGGGGCGCGGACGCTCCGAATGGCCGTGAGGGATCTGCTCCGCAGTGTGTTTCAGTGCGACTTCTCAGTGATGGAGGCTTATCTCCCGGAGCAGAGCAATGTGTCCTCCTTGTTCATGTGGAGCCACAGTCGAGCGCTGTGCTCGCCACCGGCCTGTTCTCTCACCAAGCGCAACGAGTTCAGCAACGAGCCGCAGTGTTTAAAGATGTGTGGTGCCAGGGTCCTGCAGGGGGCGCAGGACGCCTGTGGCACTTACAGCCATGTGGTGTTAAAAGAAGTGCGTTTTTTCGAGTTGGAATCCCTCTACCCACTTCTGAAGGACCCAAACTTAGATCTCCGCATCATCCACCTGATCCGAGATCCCCGGGCTGTGGTTAGCTCCAGAGAGGCTTCGTCCAGCCACTTCGTCAAAGATAGCGCCATCGTCCTGGAGCAAAGAAACATCCCAGCGGCTGAGGTGCAGTATGAAGTCCTGCGGGAGATCTGTCGTAGTCACGTGCGCATCAACGAGAGGGCCACCCTGAAGCCCCCCCCATTCCTGAAAGGACGCTACAAAATGGTACGATACGAGGACGTGGCACGCAACCCCCTGGAGGAAATAAGTGCTTTGTACGACTTCATCGGTCTGGACATGACCGAGCAGCTCGAGGAGTGGATCTACAAAGTGACCCACGGAAACAGAAAACCCTCCCAAGGGAGACGCCTTTAAAATCACGTCACGAAACGCCGCTGACATCTCCCAGGCTTGGCGAACCGGGCTGCCGTACAGCAAGGTCAAACGTGTCCAGGAAGTGTGTAAAGGGGCCATGTCACTGCTCGGGTATCGGACAGTTGACAGTGAGAAGGGAACAAAAGCAGCTTGACTTAGATCTGCTGGTGCCAGAGGAACCGTATCAGTTCAGCTGGTTGCCAAAAACAGAGCGTCCGGGCGACAATTAGAAAACGATAGGACACAGGACTGAGGGCAACAGACGGTACAGACACTACTGACGTCATGAGTCAACACACGTGATGTTCAAGGTTTGGTTTGTGATGAACCGACGCTATGAGAGGATCCAGCACAACAGCATCATGTGACTTTACATTTTATAAAGAACTAAAAACAGAGGGGCTGATTTCAAGGGTTAGAAAATACTTGATCCTGTAAATGTGGAACTAGAACTGAAAACCGCAGAAGATCAATCAATCAATCAAATTTTATTTGTATAGCCCATATTCACAAATTACATTCATCTCATAGGGCTCAGAAGATGGCTGAGGTTTGTTTTTTTCTCTGAGGTGTTTATAAAAACTCACCATCATCTGCAGTCATGTGAAGAAGCAGTTTGACTTCTGAGATCAGGCTTCATCCAGACTAATATAGTTTAAAACAAAAAGCATCTCCACTCCAGCAAGTGTTTCAGCTCCGTATCTGGAATAAACACATTAATCAACCCGATGATTCAAAAGTGAAACACTTTCATAATGTTGCTTAAAGCTGCACAGATGAAAACCAGCTCTTCTGTTTAACCTGATCACAAGTCAGTCTCCAGCTGTAGCTTCAGAATGAAGACGTTTCAGATGAATGATGATTCTAACAAAGTGTTACTCACCATGTCTCAGTGCAGGAGGTTTATCTGGTTTAACTTTGCTATGAAAACATGATCAGTGTCTATGTTCAGTTTATTTTCAGCTGATTAACTGGGACTGTGCTTCCTGGATCTCCGCCTCTCTCTATGTATGTGTCTTTACTTACAGTGTGCTTTCTTTAATGATTGATTGGTTAACACCTAACTTCACAGATGACCCTGAATATCTGTTGCTCTTCGTCGAGTCGTGCTTGAAAAGGATTGAAGAGGAAACCTGTGAGTCTCGAGCAGGAAGTTAAGTCATGGATTTACATGTTCTGAGCTGAATCAAACATGTAAACAGCTGTATCGTAGTCAGATACAGAAGTGAACTGAACAGCAGCTGCAACAGGATCAATAACACTCAGATAGATTCTGATGATTTGAGCCTGAACAGTTCACACGTGTCCCTGAACAATGTGAAAGATGCTGAACACGTGTGAGTCTCTTCACTCACACACGCTCTGTCTCTCTGAGGGTTTATTTTCTGAGGAAAAAAACGATTTTCTGAAGTTTCTGAAACGTTATGGTACTAAAAAGTATAATAATAAACTTTCCCATGTACACTTTGTTGGTTTATTCTGTTGCTGTCAGAGAGTGAGAGGCTCATTGTTTACATGTGGGCGCCACCTGTTGGCTGAGTTCTGGAGTTACATGGAACAGAGGGCACAAAACTATAACACAATAATAACACATTCTCTATATATGTGACACTTTTTACAGGTTTACAAGGATCTGTATTCTGTAAACGTGCTGTCTCCTCAGGGAAGCATGGGAACAGCACTGAGCTCAGATATTAATCAATGAACGTACAAGTATTATATTGTTATAAACAAAATAAAACAACAATAAAGTTGTATCTAACAATAAAGAAAATATACAAGGTGACTTCAAGGGAAATATGCTTCACAATAGTAAATAAAGGAATCAACTAAATACAATACAATTATAGTAGATTTTAAAATACCATATGAAGTGAATATGTGCTGTAATTATGAAAAATGATATAAAAGCTAATTCCAGGAACTATGAATGAACATGTCCCATTTATATTAATATGAACGCTATTGATTTAAATTATTTAGAAAAATAATAAATAAATAAGTACATTAGAAAATTAAATTCGATTTCTGTGTTATGCTTCTTCATTTAATCTGACTTTATAAACTTTCATCAGATATTATACATCGTTGTAGATTAAAGGACTCATTATCATTACTAATAATATTTTACTAACAGTCATCATCATCATCACCATGACGACCTGTTGTAGACTCTTCTGCCCTCTGCTGGATTTTCAGATCAAAGACGAAAGATTTAAATGTTAAAAGTTATCAAGTGAAACCAAAATCAGTTTTTAATGAGAAGTTTGATTTAACTTTCTTTACACATCGAAAAACAGCTAAACCACAGAAGTGTTTCCATATGCAAAATATATGGATGGATTGACTAATAGATAGATAGATAGATAGATAGATAGATAGATAGATAGATAGATAGATAGATAGATAGATAGACAGATAGATAGATAGATAGATAGATAGATAGATAGATAGATAGATAGATAGATAGATAGATAGATAGATAGATAGATAGATAGATAGATAGATAGATAGATAGATAGATAGATATACAGACAGATAGATAGATAGATAGATAGATAGATAGATAGATAGATAGATAGATAGATAGATAGATAGATAGATAGAGAGAGAGAGAGAGATGGATGGATGGATGGATGGATGGATGGATGGAAGGATGGATGGATGGACGGAGAGAGATAGATAGATAGATAGATAGATAGATAGATAGATAGATAGATAGATAGATAGATAGATAGATAGATAGATAGATAGATAGATAGATAGATAGATAGATAGATAGATGATAGATAGATAGATAGATATACAGACAGATAGATAGAGAGATAGACAGAAGGATAGATAGATAGATAGATAGATAGATAGATAGATAGATAGATAGATAGATAGATAGATAGATAGATAGATAGATAGATAGATATACAGACAGATAGATAGATAGATAGATAGATAGATAGATAGATAGATAGATAGATAGATAGATAGATAGATAGATAGATAATGAGATAGATAGATAGATAGATAGATAGATAGATAGATAGATAGATAGATAGATAGATAGATAGATAGATAGATAGATAGATAGATAGATAGATAGATAGATAGATAGATAGATAGATAGATAGATAGATAGAAAGTTAAATCAAACTTCTCATTAAAAACTGATTTTGGTTTCACTTGATAACTTTTAACATTTAAATCTTTCGTCTTTGATCTGAAAATCCAGCAGAGGGCAGAAGAGTCTACAACAGGTTGTCATGGTGATGATGATGATGACTGTTAGTAAAATATTATTAGTAATGTTAATGAGTCCTTTAATCTACAACGATGTATAATATCTGATGAAAGTTTATAGTCAGATTAAATGAAGAAGCATAACACAGAAATCGAATTTAATTTTCTAATGTACTTATTTATTTATTATTTTTTTCTAAATAATTTAAATCAATAGCGTTCATTTTAATATAAATGGGACATGTTCATTCATAGTTCCTGGAATTAGCTTTTATATCATTTTTCATAATTACAGCACATATTCACTTCATATGGTATTTTAAAATCTACGATAATTGTATTGTATTTAGTTGATTCCTTTATTTACTATTGTGAAGCATATTTCCCTTGAAGTCACCTTGTATATTTTCTTTATTGTTAGATACAACTTTATTGTTGTTTTATTTTGTTTATAACAATATAATACTTGTACGTTCATTGATAAATATCTGAGCTCAGTGCTGTTTAATAATGTTTAAGAAACGATAACATAAACATTATGACTCGCTGGGTGTCACTTTATTTCAGATAAAACTGTCGCGTCATCAACAGCCTTTGTCTGCTAGTTGTGTTAGGAATTTAAATTCTAGCTGGTATGTGGGTCTGACTCAAACTATTTGCAACTAAAGGGGGGGGGGAAGCAAGAGCAGGTTTTTTTTCCTAGGCAGGCAGGCAGGCGGGCGGGCAGGCGGGCAGGCAGGCAGGCAGGGAGGGGCTGGAGTCGGGGCAATAGTCCAGCTGCTGGTCCTGGGCAGGGAGACAAAGATAGTCAGAACAGGAACGAACCGGACCTTACGGAAATCTTAAATCTTGCTATATCTTTGGCTACGACAACTAACTTAAACAGAGTCTATAGTCCGACGCAGACTGAGAGCAGGAGTGGAGCTTATAAAGGCAGCTGGTCAATCAAGGCCCTAACTCCAGCACACCAGGCCCTCATCAGCAATCAGTGACTTATCCTGCACACACCAAGAGAGAGAGAGAGAGAGAGAAAGAGAGAAAACAGAGAAACTAGGAGGCAGATGTGGCAGAGGGCATGACACTTCTGTGAGGACATCTGTGTTCCATCACACACCGGGGTGATTACAATAATGACAAACCCTGGTTCACAGCCAAACTCAGAAAGTTAAGGTTGGAGAAGGAAGAGGCGTTCAGGAGCGGAGTCAGAGTCAGGTTTATAGAGTCGAAATACAGGTTTAGCAAGAGGTGAGAGATTTAAGATTGTATTCTGAGAAACTCCAACACCAGTTCTCAGCCAATGACTCTGCCTCTGTCTGGAGAGGGCTAAGGCCTATTTATGCTTCTCCGTTTTGACGGGCACGGACAGATGGGACCGCCTTCTTTACCGTGGAACCTCCTCTCCGGGCTCCACGCAGAGCTCTTTGTGCAGCTCTGCTTTTTCTAACTACACGTCGGCATGGCGGAGAGCCCATGGATAGCTCTTGGCTGTGATTGGTCTGCTAACGCCAGCATTTCGGAACAACATAATTTCCGGACCTCAAACTTCCTGTTTCATTCCCTATCTCACAATAAACCCAAAACACAACTACAACTCTATGATTAATGTGACAAGTGTGTTAAGCCAGTGGAGATGTCCGGCTGACGGTGGCTGGTTAGAGCACTAACGGCATGTGTGTACGGTCACATACGGTTATAACGCCCTGTCATAGCGGCGCTAGCGAGCTAGCCACCATGCTAACTGCGGTGGTAACAGAGCAAAAACTCGCTCACTTTAATTCCACAGCTATCATGACACTATTTCCTGTTACCGTCAGATTAGAATCAAACACTTGTTAGTAGTTAGTATCGGGAGTCCCTGCTGACTGTGTGTGGAAGCTGGGGAGCTAGCTGCCTCCGTGTAGCTTCAAGCTGTGGAATTAGCAACGCAGTTTGGAAACAAGACTGGTGAACCGCTGCGCTAAGAAACGATAACATAAACATTATGACTCGCTGGGTGTCACTTTATTTCAGATAAAACTGTCGCGTCATCAACAGCCTTTGTCTGCTAGTTGTGTTAGGAATTAAAATTCTAGCTGGTATGTGGGTCTGACTCAAACTATTTGCAACTAAAGGGGGGGGGGAAGCATGAGCAGTTTGAGACAGATATTATGCCTTCATACAAATGATTAATAATAATATTTTCTGTCCTAGTGTTTAATCATGGTTGTTTAGTCTCACACCTGTCTTGATAAAAGGTCTGCTAAGAGCTGCAGCTTATTTTTAAGACTGTGCATTTGTGACATACAATATACTGTACATTAATTGTTCAATTCTAACTGTTACATATTAGAGCATAATTCCCTTAGACTCATTCACATCACATATATTTCAAGCAGCTGTCTGATAAGTTCTGGAGGTCGGGCAGAGTGACTTTGCTGACATTGTTTTGTCTCGTTGTTTTGGTCTGAGGATCAGGCACGTGCAGGGGGGGGCGGAGGGGGCTTGAGCACCTGCCCCTTTGCCCCTTGATGCCCAAAGTGCCCTTTTGTCAGTGTGTTTTTTTTTATGTTGTGTGTGTGTGTGTGAGAAAGTCCGTCTCTGTGGCCCAAAATAATAATAAATAAAACAAAATAATTAATAATAATAATAATTTAGATCTACCTTGGTCGGTCACATGATCCACAACGTGCCCTCACGCTGCCCTCACTGCCCTGACGTGCCCAGACGTGCCCTGCTCGCTAAGCTGCTGGAGACGGCCACTACTAGTCTCGTTAAACCGAAGAAGACCCGAGGGAGTGAACAACTGGTCCGGTGAGTAGGTTCTGCAGCGGTATTCGTTTGTGCACGGTGTATTCTTGCAAGATGACTGACAAAGTGAAGTGAGCAATGAGCATCCTCTGTATCATCCAAATCTGCACACAGACCTCTCACAAATTATAGCCGCTAGTTAACCACACACAGCCTGCTGAGGGGGAAAAGTACATCAAACTTTTTTTGTTGTTGTTTCTGTATGTTTCTCTTGTCATGGGCAAAGTGCATTAGAGAGATATCATGTGTTATTTTACTGTCAAGCTGTTTTTCCCTATGTTTCTAGAGGCAATGAGGCATAGACTATGTTATTTCACTAAAACTATGCAATATGCATATTCACACAATTTTGGACTATTAGCCTACAGTATAAATACAACAATAATAGAAGAATTTGAGTTTTGATTTTCTCAACCTCTCATTTAAACATCAGTACTTGTTTATTTATAAAATTTTTACACACAAATTAAATATAATAGCTATACATACAAATGATGTAACTTTTAGAACCTTGTTGTCTTGCGCAAAGTCGATAGTCAAAATATATTGTATTTTTTTACTTTATTAGTAGCACTAGGAATAATAAAGGGCAGATTATGAATGGATTAGCCTAAATTTGTGGCTATACAGTACAATTTTTGAAAAGGTATGAAATGTCACTGTGTTTGTGTGTGTGTTTTATGTGCATCAGATTGTAGTTTAACGATCATATTTCATTCTGCAGAGATGCCTCGTAAGGAGAGGAGGTTAAAACAAAAACAAAAGGAGCTGCGTGAGGCTGCGAAAGGCAGTGGATCACTCACCAGTTGGATGACAAAGAGCACAAAAGGTAAGAATAACACATGCACCAGTTATTTACATTGCAGCGGTATTCAGTTTGAGAAAACAACAGTAACAAACACAATTTCAATGTTGTTGTTCTGTTACATTATCTATCATTATGTATGGTGGGTTAATCACAAGCTGCTAAAGACAGGGAAAGAGAAAAAAACAGAGAAATCTTGTCCCGCTTACTAGCCACCACTCTTTACCTGGCAAGACAGGGCATGCCTTTTAGAGGGGACGATGAGACCCTGTCAAGCCAAAATCGAGGTAATTTCCTAGAGTTGGTGGAGCTGTTTAGCAAATATGACAGTGTAATTAAATTACACCTGGAAGCCATAAAAGAGAAGCAGGGACCTGGTAAAAGACCTCTTGTCTCACTCCTCTCCAACAGAAGTCAGAATGATATGATCAAAGCTTTGGCCATATCAGTCAAACGAGTAATCCAAAAAGAAATCCAAGAGAGCAAAACCTTTTCAATTCTCATGGATGAAACCACAGATGCTGCACACACTGAACAGGTTTCTTTTGTTATCAGGTATGTGCATAACATGCAAATCAAGGAGCGCTTTCTTCAGGTGTGTAACGTTCATACCACAAGTGGAGATGCTCTTGAAAAGGTAGTGATAGCTCTACTGGAAGAAAATGATCTGAAGTTGGAAAACATCCGGGGTCAAGGGTATGATGGTGCTGCAAACATGAGCGGACGCTTTAAGGGACTTCAGTCAAGAATTCTAAAAAGAAATCCAAAGGCCTTGTATGTACACTGTCAGGCACATTGCCTTAATCTGGTGTTAGTTGAAAGTGCAAAGTCTAACATCTGTTTTGTAAGCTTTTTCAACTTAGTTGAAAAACTTTATGCTTTTGTGGCCAACTCATCCAAACGACACTCTGCATTTACTGAAATGCAGAAGACGATGTACCCTGATCAGCGTCCACTGGAGCTGCAGAAGCTGTCAGACACGCGGTGGGCCTGCAGAGAAACTGCCCTTCGCACTCTAAGGAAGGTCCTCCCAGCTGTCATGCAGTTTCTTGAGGAAATGACACAACAAGACCCACCAGACTCTTCAGCAGGTGATGCAATGATTCTTCTCAAGAGCATCAACTTTGAATTCTTACTGTGTCTGGAGATCACCTGTCCAATCTTCCAGGTGACTGCAATGGCCTCTGATGCTTTGCAGCAGAAAGATATAGACCTGGCTGCAGCATACAAAGTTGTTGATGGAGTTTTTCAGAGGCTGGCCCACAGCAGAACAGAGGAGGAGTTTGAGAACATGTATAAACACGCTACAGAGAAGGCTGCATCAGTGGGCCTGGACCCCCCAACTGAGATTCCTGGTCAAGCTAGGAGGAGGAAAATGCCAGCAAAGTTCAAGGTCATTGCCACAACAGCTACTGCTGACCACACATTCCCTACTTTGCAAGACTACTACCGTGTTAAAGTGTATTACATTTTTGTGGACACAATGACACAAGAGCTTCAGAGACGCTTTAAAGCAGAAGATAACTCCACATGGGAAATCCTGAATGCCCTCCACTGCCTGACAGTCCCAGAGAACTGGAAAACAGCACAAATTCCAACAGAGGCACTGCAAGCTGTGAAGAAACTCTGCCAGTTCTACAACATTGAAGAAGAAGACAAATTGCAGACAGAACTTAAGGTCTTCCATACTTCATACTCATGCCCCTCACCCATCAGTGTGACATCTATTCTTTCAGTGGTCAAAGAAAACAATGCACATCTGGTTTTCCCTAACTTGACTGAGCTGCTGAAGACATATGGCACCCTTCCGGTTTCTACAGCAACTGTTGAACGTTCTTTCTCAAAACTGAAGCTGGTGAAAACAAAACTTCGCACCCTTTGCACAGAGGAGAGGTTGTCAGAGCTTCTTTTACTGGCAATTGAAAAGGATATTCCAATCAACCTCAGTGAAGTCATTGACATTTTTCAGAGCATGGGCAACAGGAAGTTGCTGTTATAACTGCAACAAAGAAAAATGCCACTGTGAAAACTCAGAGACACAGACAGACCAGACAGACACTGACAAACAGACACAGGCACAGACAGACACAGACAGACACTGACAAACAGATACAGACAGACAGACACAGACAGACAGATACAGACACTGACAGAGACACAGACACAGACAGACAGACAAACAAACAGACAAACACAGAGAGACAGGTTCAGACACAGACAGACAGACACACCCACCCCTTCTCTATTATCTTTCTCCCATTATTAATGTTCCCCTTTCAGTTACAGTTAGCTATACAATATGAATATGTGTCTGTTAATAAATACAGTACTGAGGTTAGAAAACAAAAATAAAGCTGTGAAATTAAAATAAAGTGTCAGAATTGATTCATTTTTGTCCTCTAATTTGATTAAAACTGAAAAGGAAGGACTCCAGGAAGAGTAGCCACAGTTAAACAGTCCAGTGTCTAATGGTGATCTAAATTCAACCTAATACATTATCTTCATATGTCCTAAATTAGTGCACAGCTTGAATTATGGGCTTTGAATGAGTAACTTGTTCTATTTAGTTCAAGCAGTCAGCCTTGGCTGCAGCCTCTCTCAGCAAGTAGTAAGTCACAGTGAGCCATTTTCAATGTTAGTTATCTTTGCAACTTGTTATGATCACATAACAGCCACTATCTCTCCCATGCTCTTTCTAGTGTCTACACTATGAGATCAATACAGCCTCCTCACCAACCCCCCCAACAGAAGCTGTTCAATGTACCCATGAGGTAAAACAGAGACTAATTTTGCTTTGCACTGACCTCTAACAAATATATGAGTATGTACAATGATATGGTATATGTTGTGATTCCATGTTACATTCTTTATGAATATGGGTTGCTACAATTCAACCGGTTGTATAGCAAGGTATGCTTCTGTATCGTGTTTCAAATGCGTGCTCCATGTGCCCCTTTTTTAACTTTGAGCACCTGCCCCTCCAAAGGTCTCTGCACGGCCCTGCTGAGGATCCTAATGTTTACACCAAGTGGAAATTGTTTGGATATAGCAGGAACATCATATTCCTTTCTCCAATGGCCCACATGGCATCAGCTGTGTCAAGGCCTTTCATAAAGAGAACATTTTGCTTAGCAACTATCAGAGTAGTAGGAGCGTCACGGAGAGCGGCTCCTTGTCACTTCCTGGAATCCAGTGCCAAGAGGCGTGGACTAAGCCTGTGCACCAACAAGAGAGCGCTAAAGTGATTTGCAGTGACTCTCCACCAATATTTTAAACCAATCACATTAAATCTACTCTTATAATTATATCAAACCCCTTCTGTTCGGGGGCCATTATTGACTTCCTATTGCTAACTGATTTAGCCTAGGCTGTGATAATTGTCCATGGCCATGTTGTTCAGCATTCATTGCGTCTCAAAAAACACTTGAATTGGATCACTTCTCATTTTAAGGATAAACCAACACGCTTGACAATTGCCATCGTTCATTGTGTTAGAGGAGCCGTGGGGATGTAAATAAACCAGCGTGGACTTCTTCTAAATACCTCATGAGGTAGGCTTCTCTGAGCTTGTCTTGCGTTGCGCCAACTACTGTTCTGGCGGTGAATTGTTTTCAGCAACAGATAGTTCGTACAACCATAAATGAAAAAGAGTCCGTCCGATCCGTCTGCGCGTAACGGACTCGGAGAAACACACATTGGCCTTAAGGCTGATTACAAATTGCAAGCCGAGAGCCCCCCACTCCACTAACGACTCAAGCCCGGCCAACGACTTTAATGAGTTTTACTGTCGCTTCGATAGACAATGGGAAAGTCCTGAAACCATCCCCCATGACACCAAACTCCAGCCCATCAGCTGCACCTCCGCCACCACAGCAAGGGCCTGCACCTCTCCACAACTTTTCACCTCAGAGTCGACTCTCTCCATCCTGGAGAAGGATGTCAACAGACTCTTCACGAGACAGAACCCCCGCAGGTGGATCACAGACTTCCTGTCTGACAGGAGGCAACGCGTGAGGCTGGGTAAGCATGTCTCTGAATTCAGATCCATTAGCACCGGTTCCCCTCAAGGCTGTGTTCTTTCACCTCTTCTCTTCTCCCTGTATACCAACAGCTGCACCTCCAGTCACCAGTCCGTCAAACTCCTTAAGTTCGCGGATGACACCACCCCTCATTGGGCTCATCTCTGATGGGGACGAGTCCGCCTACAGGTGGGAGATTGACCATCTGGTGACCTGGTGTGAGCAGAACAACCTGGAGCTCAACGCTCTGAAAACAGTGGATATGGTTGTGGACTTCAGAAGGAACCCAGCCCCACCCACCCCCATCACCCTGAGAGACGCCCCAGTCGTCACTGCAGAGTCCTTCGCTTCCTGGGCACCATCATCTCCCAGGACCTCAAGTGGGAGCTGAACATCAGCTCCATCACCAAAAGAGGACAACAGAGGATGTACTTCCTGTGGCAGCTGAAGAAGTTCAACCTGCCAAAGACAATGATGGTGCACTTCTACACCTGCATCATCGAGTCCATCCTCACCTCCTCCATCACCATCTGGTTCGCTGCTGCCACCGCAGACGACAGAAGGAGGCTGCAGCGGATCATCTGCTGAGAAGGTGATCGGCTGCGATCTGCCATCTCTACAGGACCTGTTTGCCTCTAGGACCCTGAGGCCTGCAGGTAAGATGGTGGCTGATCCCCCCCCACCCGGGTCACAAACTCTTTGAGGTTCTTCCCTCGGGCAGGAGGCTGCGGGCCATCAGGACCAGAACCTCCCGCCACAAGACCAGCTTCTTCCCGTCTGCAGTTTGCCTTATCAACAAGGCCCGAGGCCCCCACCTGACTTTGACTCTTATCCTGGCCCCACAACTATCAATTCTGTGTTACGTTAACACTACACAACAGGATATTGCATATTGCACAACTTCATTCTCTCCTGTTTAGCATTTTACTGTTTTTATCTATGTATATATTTATCTATCTATCTATCTATCTATCTATCTATCTATCTATCTATCTATCTATCTATCTATCTATCTATCTATCTATCTATCTATCTATCTATCTATCTATCTATCTATCTATCTATCTATCTATCTATCTATCTATCTATCTATCTATCTATCTATCTATCTATCTATCTATCTATCTATCTATCTATCATCCACTCCTGCTCTCAGTCTGCGTCGGACTATAGACTCTGTTTAAGTTAGTTGTCGCAGCCAAAGATATAGCAAGATTTAAGATTTCCGTAAGGTCCGGTTCGTTCCTGTTCTGACTATCTTTGTCTCCCTGCCCAGGACCAGCAGCTGGACTATTGACCCGACTGCCTGCCTGCCTGCCTGCCTGCCTGCCTGCCTGCCTGCCTGCCTGCCTGCCTGCCTGCCTGCCTGCCTGCCTGCCTGCCTGCCTGCCTGCCTGCCTGCCTGCCTGCCTGCCTGCCTGCCTGCCTGCCTGCCTGCCTGCCTGCGTTATTGGATCTCCAATAAATGTCCGAAGCCTGGCCGTAACAAGAAGCTGATAAAAGAAGTCACAGCCTCTGTGTACTCATCTAGACTATTAGTAGCAGTCCTGAACACATCCCAATCTGTACAGTCAAAACACGCCTGAAGATCCTCCACAGCTTCACTGGTCCACTGCTTTGAAGTCCTCACAACAGGTTTACAGAGTTTTAATTTCTGCCTGTATGCAGGAATCAAATGGACCATGACCTGATCTGAGAGTCCCAGTGCAGGCCGGGGGACGGCGTGATAAGCACTGCTTACTGTGGTGTATCAGTGATCCAGAATGTTCTCCTCTCTGGTCGGGCATTTACAGTTTTTCTCCATCGCTTTGGCTCATTTCACGAAACAGAAATGACATTCTCAGAGCTCTAAGTGCCATTGGCAAAATAGCCTGTTGTTGAATCACTGTCACATCGTTGCACCAGCCAGAGTTAGTGTAAAAGCAGATTCCTCCACCCTTCGTCATGCCGGAGGCTCAGTGATGCGGTCCGTCCTGAAAAGTTGGAAACCAGCCAGCTGCAGCGCAGATTCCGGTACAGATCCACACAGCCACGTCTCCGTGAAGCACAGAACAGAAGATGAGGAGAAGTCTCTGTTTTCACTAACTAGTAACTGGAGTTCGTCCACTTTGATGCACAGTTAGCGCACATTGGAGAGGAATATTCCTGGAAGCGGTGTGCGAGGTCCTCGCCGGCGAAGACGCACAAGTGAACCGGCCCGTTTACCTCTCCTCCGCCGCTTCACCGTGTGAACAAAGGTGAGCGCACCTTTGACCAGAATGTACAAAATGTCGATAGATGAGGCAATGAATGACGGTAATAAATGATGTCCCTGATGTTCATGAGCATCTCTCTGGTGAAAGAGCTCCCGGTTTTTAAGTGAACCGGGTCTCAGGGTGACAGAATCGTTCAATGAACACAACACGTTTTGCGTTAGTGGATCTCTTCCCATCGGCAGTGATCATGGTTTCTCACTGGAAACTTTGACAGACAGGCCTTAGCAACACTGTGTGTGTGTGTATGTGTGTGTGTGTGTGTGTGAGTCATTCTCTTTTATTCTCTTCATTGTTTAGATCATTTATTCCTTCATAGTCTGAAGACTGAGTTACATTACATTATTACATTACATTTCATTTAGTTGATGCTTTTATCCAAAGCGACTCACAATAAGTGCATAAACAACCGAGGGTACAGACCCAGGACAACAAGAATCAAGAAAGTACATTATCTTCAAAATAAAGCAACTACAAAGTGCTATAAGTAAGTGCCATTTAAGTGTTACTAAAGTGTTAGTTCCAAAAATTGTTAGTAATATTTTTTTTAATTTTTTATTCAAGGTATAGTAGGAAGAGGTGTGTTTTTAGTTTGCGGTGGAAGATGTGTAAACTTTCTGATGTCCGGATGTCGATGGGGAGCTCATTCCACCATTTAGGAGCCAGGACAGAAAACAGTCGTGATGTTGATGAGTGTTTAGCAGTGAGGGAGCAACAAGCCGATTGGCCGAAGCAGAGCAGAGTGAACGTGCTGGGCTGTAACGTGTGACCAGGTCCTGGATGAAGACTGGACCTGATCCGTTCACAGCATGGTACCAAGCACTAATGTTTGAACCGGATGCGGGCAGCCACTGGGAACCAGTGAAGGGAGCGGAGGAGCAGAGTAGTGTGGGTGATTTTAGTTTGTTTAAAACCAGTTGAGCTGCTGCATTCTTGATGAGCTGCAAAGGTCGGATGGGAGCAGCAAGTAGACCTGCCAGGAGGGAGGTGCAGTAGTTTAGGCGTGAGATGACAAGAGCCTGGACCAGAACCTGCACCCATTCTGAGTGAGAAGGGGGCGTGTCCTCCTGATGTTGTACAGCATGAATCTACAGGACCTTGTTGTTGCAGTAATGTTGGCAGTAAGGGAGAGTTGACTATCGAGTGTCACACCCAGGTTCCTAGCAGTCTGAGTGGGGGTTAACATGGAGTTGTCAAAGTTAATAGTCAGTTCGTGGGTGGGAGAGTCTTTCCCTGGAATGAAAAGTAGTTCAGTCTTGTCAAGGTTAATTTTCAGGTGGCGTGCAGACGTCCACTGAGAGATGTCAGTCAGACAGGCAGAGATTCGTGCTGCCACCTGTGTTTCAGATCGGGGAAAAGACAGGATTAGTTGAGTATGGTGATAAGGACCGGTTGGAGGGGACCGGGTACGGCGGTCGGTGGCAGCGACTCTGGACGTGAGTCGGTCCCTTCTCGCGGATCACATCAGTTACGGCGCCCCCTGGGGGAACCCCTCCGTTCGCGCGGGGGGCCCCCTCCGGCGGTTTCTAATAAAGTGAGTGTTGGCAAAACCGGTTCTCATTTTAATGATGAGGCGGCGGGGGTGTTGTCGGCAGCTGCTGATTGTAAATAATAAAGTAACTTGTAATCTAACTTAGTTACTTTTAAAGTAAAGTAACTTGTAATCTAACTAAGTTACTTTTATAAATCAAGTAATCTGTAAAGTAACTAAGTTACTTTTTCAAAGTAACTGTGGCAACACTGTGGACAGGTAGACCTCAAGGACGCTTATCACCATGTGCCCTCAGTTCACGCTGATGGACTCTCGCTCGCCCCTCGTATACTTGTGTGGTGCTTCGCTGCTGCCCTCTCCCCCGAGCAAGCCAGAGGTTTAACCGTCTTACCTTATCTGGACGACTGGCTAATCATTTCCCCAGGTGAATTATGACAAAAGCAATGTTACATCCAGCCAGAAGGTGGGCTACCTGGGCATGACACTGGACTCACGGCTTGAGGGGGCTATTCCATTAGTTTGATATAATGTTATAATTATCATTTGTTATTTTTGCATCTATATTCCCCCCAAGAGGTGGTGGAAGCTCAGGGTTCTCGATGCGTGTGGAGGCTAGTGCTAGAGTTCGTCTGAGTCTGACAAACTCCTTGTTTGCTCTGAGGGTTTTAGGAAAGGTGAATCTCTATTGAAACATAATTCTCTAATGGGATTGTGGATGTGGTCCTGCATGCTTATAGGCAGTGTTGTGCATGAACAAACGCAAATGAACACGTACATTGAACACGTTCACTTTTATGAGAACGATGAACTGAACGCCACTCAATGATAAATAATGAAAATCAGAAAACTTCTCTCTTTATGTGTAACTTTATTAAAGTCCAGCGAACACGACACACTTCTTGTTTCGTAACTCCGACACTCCTGTCATCCACCACTGTATTCTTCACTCCCCTTCCTCATTCACCCTTGATACGCCAACTCATCAGCCAATGAGAGCCTCCCATCCGACAAAACCCTACAGCCATTGGCCTAGAGCTGTCACGTGCCCCACCCCTACCTGTTCACTGACCCTCAGGACATTTCAATACTTTCTCCTCAGGAGAGACGCTGTCTAAATCGAGTGCTTTCACCATGTCGTAGCTCAGTGCCCGTAACATGTCCGCGATGTAGCCGAACCTCAAACCAACTAACTCGACTTCATACTACGTTACCATCACTCATGGCCCACACATGCAGACCAAACAAGCAAACGTATTCCAGGTGTTTTCTCCTCTGGCCAGTGTCTCAGCTCACTGGTTATCTTGGCTCGCTGTCTGGCCGGTAACCAGCCGTCCGGGACCGCTCCGTGAAGAAGGAGGAGGAGATGTTTCTTTACTTGGAACGCGGCAACTTTATTTCTGGGATACACAGCAGGAGCAACACTCACTTCTAGGTGCTCCGTCACTTCTCGTTATACACACACTTTTAGCGTCTTTACCCACAATACCCAGGGGCACTACGTCACACACTACACACTTTCCTTAAAGGGGCAGGCCACACCTGCAACACATCAGCTCTCGGTCTCATATACAGATGGAGAGAGAAAGAAGAGACGCAGACTCACAACTACATCCGATGCTCCTTATTATTATCTGAGGGATTTGTACAAACTGTCTGATAAAGATTCCGACAGTAAAGACAAAGGGTAGAGATGGATAAGGTTTTCTTTATCAAGTTAATTCTTTCATTCTCACTTTCCACCTTAAAACTATGAAATGAACTGAACTATGAACTAGTTCAGAATTTAAATGGTGAACTATGAACGTGAACTATTCATGTTTACTTGTATGAACTGAACTTTGAACTAGTTCATGAGAGGTGTGAACTTTTACAACACTGCTTATAGGTCGCGAGGCCAACCTACACCAAGTAGCCTCTGAGCAGCCTGAAGACGTTTGTGCTGAAGCTTCCTGGGAGTCTTCGTGTACCTCTGCTCGGTATTACCGTGTCAATGAGGCAACTGAGGAACCGAAGAGATGATGTTAAACGATTTCCTATTTAACATATCATTTCTCTCCCTCTCTCCCCCAGCCCCTGTCCCTGGCTCTCATTCTCAGCTGACGAGGCAACGTGCTGCTGCACAGACGACGAGAAGCACCGGATAGCGACAGTGATCCGCAGCCATCATGCCCCGCTGCAGAGTCAGAGGCAGCCCCATGATCTTCCTGGTGGTCCTGCTGGGGGCAGCAGTGGTGCTGTTCTCTGGCTGGTACGGCCAGCTCAGTCACTGCGGCGCCCCAGACCCCAACAAGAAAGTTCACGTCCTGGTGCTGTCGGCCCAGCGATCAGGCTCGTCCTTCCTCGGCCAGGTGTTCAATCAGCACCCGTCTGTCTTCTACCTCATGGAGCCGGCTTGGCATGTGTGGACCAAACTGCAGCGGACGGGGGCGCGGACGCTCCGAATGGCCGTGAGGGATCTGCTCCGCAGTGTGTTTCAGTGCGACTTCTCAGTGATGGAGGCTTATCTCCCGGAGCAGAGCAATGTGTCCTCCTTGTTCATGTGGAGCCACAGTCGAGCGCTGTGCTCGCCACCGGCCTGTTCTCTCACCAAGCGCAACGAGTTCAGCGACGAGCCGCAGTGTTTAAAGATGTGTGGTGCCAGGGTCCTGCAGGGGGCGCAGGACGCCTGTGGCACTTACAGCCATGTGGTGTTAAAAGAAGTGCGTTTTTTCGAGTTGGAATCCCTCTACCCACTTCTGAAGGACCCAAACTTAGATCTCCGCATCATCCACCTGATCCGAGATCCCCGGGCTGTGGTTCGCTCCAGAGAGGCTTCGTCCATCCACTTCGTGAGAGATAGTGCCATCATCCTGGAGCAAAGAAACATCCCAGCGGCTGAGGAGCAGTATGAAGTCCTGCGGGAGATCTGTCGTAGTCACGTGCGCATCAACGAGAGGGCCACCCTGAAGCCCCCCCCATTCCTGAAAGGACGCTACAAAATGGTACGATACGAGGACGTGGTACGCAACCCCCTGGAGGAAATAAGTGCTTTGTACGACTTCATCGGTCTGGACATGACCGAGCAGCTCGAGGAGTGGATCTACAAAGTGACCCACGGAAACAGAAAACCCTCCCAGGGAGACGCCTTTAAAATCACGTCACGAAACGCCGCTGACATCTCCCAGGCTTGGCGAACCGGGCTGCCGTACAGCAAGGTCAAACGTGTCCAGGAAGTGTGTAAAGGGGCCATGTCACTGCTCGGGTATCGGACGGTTGACAGTGAGAAGGAACAAAAGCAGCTTGACTTAGATCTGCTGGTGCCAGAGGAACCGCATATGCACCAATGACAGTGTCATCGGAGCAGTGAGGTTCTTGTGACATCTACGCAGTAGACGACTTTACAAAATAGAAAAAAATAACATACTATGTAACATAACATATAACATAACATCGTAACATATAACATAGTCAAGTGAAGCAGCAGTTTACAGGGTGAAGGAGTGGGGAATATAAAATAAAATGAATATATGTGGAGTAAGTGTATTGGTATGAGTGTGGGAGCAGAATGTACATGGTGACTGTTCAGGGGGTCAGTGTTGATTGTTCAGAAGTCTCATGGCCTGGGGGTAAAAGCTGTTAGTGAGTCTGGTGGTCCGTGCTCGGATGCTCCGGTAACGTCTGCCAGACGGCAGCAGTGTGAGAAGTTCACAGCCTGGGTGGCTGTGGTCCTTGATGATCTTCCATGACCATCAAGGACCACAGCCACCCAGGCAGCCAAACTTCTTCACGTTTTTATGTTTCTATGTTCATTGTATGCACCAATAACCAGAGCAAATTCCTTGTAGGTGTAAACCTACTTGGCAATAAAATACATCTGATTCTGATTCTGAATCTGATTCTGATTGAGTCTCCTCAGGAAGTATAAACGCTTTTGTGCAGTTTTGACCACAGAGTCCGCTTGTTTGGACCAGGTCAGGTCATCTGTGATGAGCACACCGAGGAACTTAACTCAGAGACTCTCTCCACTACAGCTCCATCGATGTGTGGGAACCTGACCCCCCCTCTGCAGCTTCCTGAAGTCCACGATCATCTCCTTGGTCTGAGAGATAGGTTGTAATATTGCCACCATTTTTCCAAGCCTCTAACCTCATCTCTATAGGCGGTGTCGTCGTTGTTGGAGATGAGATCCAGGATGATGGTGTCGTCTGCAGGGTGATGTTAGAACTGTGTGTTGCCACACAGTCCTGTGTTCTCACCACCTGGGGTCTGCTCGTCAGGAGGTCCAAGATCCAGTTGCACAGGGGGGTTTTAAGACCCAGGCTCCTGAGCTTGGGGACGAGCTTCTCAGGCACAATTGTGTTGAACGCGGAGCTGTAGTCCACGAACAGCATCCTCACATATGTGTTAGCCTTTTCCAGGTGGGAGAGGGTGGTGTGTGTTGTCAGGGCGATGGCATCGTCCGTCGATCGGTTGGGGCGGTATGCAAATTGGAAGGTGTCAAGGGTGTCAGGAAGGGTGGAGCAGATGTGGGTTTTGACCAGCCGCTCGAAGCACTTCATGATGGTGGAGGTCAGTGCTACAGGGCGGTAGTCGTTTAAGCAGGTGATGGATGATTTCTTAGGGATGGGGATGATGGTGGCCTGCTGGAAGCAGGTGGGGACTGTTGACAGTTGTAGGGAGAGGTTGAATATGGAGGTGAAGACCTCTGCTAGCTGGTCGGTGCACCCCCTGAGAACGCGGCCTGGAACTCCATCGGGCCCAGATGACTTTCGGGGCTTCACTCTTTGAAGCTCTCGCCTCACCTCAGCCACGTTCAGGGACAGAGTGCAGTCGTCTCGGTCCTCAGCCAGTCTCGCAGATGGAAGGATGTTGGCTGCCTCAAACCGTGCGTAGAAGGTGTTGAGGTCATCAGGTCGGGAGGCAGCATGCTGATCATCACTGCTACTTCTCCCTTTATAGCCAGTGATGTGTCGCAGGCCACCGCCCAGAGCTGAGGTAGTTGGATTCCAGCTTGTCCCTGAAGTCTCTTTTTCCATCTCTGATGGCCCTCCGCAAGTCAGCTCCGTATCTGGAATAAACACATTAATCAACCCGATGATTCAAAAGTGAAACACTTTCATAATGTTGCTTAAAGCTGCACAGATGAAAACCAGCTCTTCTGTTCAACCTGATAAACAAGTCAGTCTCCAGCTGTAGCTTCAGAATGAAGACGATTCAGATGAATGATGATTCTAACAAAGTGTTACTCACCATGTCTCAGTGCAGGAGGTTTATCTGGTTTAACTTTGCTATGAAAACATGATCAGTGTCTATGTTCAGTTTATTTTCAGCTGATTAACTGGGACTGTGCTTCCTGGATCTCCGCCTCTCTCTATGTATGTGTCTTTACTTACAGTGTGCTTTCTTTAATGATTGATTGGTTAACACCTAACTTCACAGATGACCCTGAATATCTGTTGCTCTTCGTCGAGTCGTGCTTGAAAAGGATTGAAGAGGAAACCTGTGAGTCTCGAGCAGGAAGTTAAGTCATGGATTTACATGTTCTGAGCTGACATCACATGTCAGAGACGTGTTCTGATTCAAACCCTCACTACACTCCCCTGGTTAACACTTCTGTATCTACTGAGGGAAGGTACTTCAAGGATTTACCATGAAATCTTTGTGTCAGTGAACAATACTTTTGTCACTTAAAGTTGCATTTATCTATATTTTCATATCGCTGGGATCATTATGAGTTGGTATAGTTTATTTTCCTGCCCTGCAGCTTCAGTGTTGTGGTTCAGTCTCGACCTCGTCAGTGTCGGCACCGGCTTCGCTCGACTGGTTTGTTCCTCAGGAGGAAGAGGAGAAGAAATCGGAGCTGAGAGGAGAGAGAATGTTAAACTCAGATTAACAAGTGGAAGGAAACATGACACCAAACTAAAGTGCAGGCGGCTGATTGGCTACATGAGCTGACAATAACAGGATCAATAACACTCAGATAGATTCTGATGATTTGAGCCTGAACAGTTCACACGTGTCCCTGAACAATGTGAAAGATGCTGAACACGTGTGAGTCTCTTCACTCACACACGCTCTGTCTCTCTGAGGGTTTATTTTCTGAGGAAAAAAACGATTTTCTGAAGTTTCTGAAACGTTATTTACTAAAAAGTATAATAATAAACTTTCACATGTACACTTTGTTGGTTTATTCTGTTGCTGTCAGAGAGTGAGAGGCTCATTGTTTACATGTGGGTGCCACCTGTTGGCTGAGTTCTGGAGTTACATGGAACAGAGGGCACAAAACTATAACACAATAATAACACATTCTCTATATATGTGACACTTTTTACAGGTTTACAAGGATCTGTATTCTGTAAACGTGCTGTCTCCTCAGGGAAGCATGGGAACAGCACTGAGCGCAGATATTAATCAATGAACGTACAAGTATTATATTGTTATAAACAAAATAAAACAACAATAAAGTTGTATCTAACAATAAAGAAAATATACAAGGTGACTTCAAGGGAAATATGCTTCACAATAGTAAATAAAGGAATCAACTAAATACAATACAATTATAGTAGATTTTAAAATACCATATGAAGTGAATATGTGCTGTAATTATGAAAAATGATATAAAAGCTAATTCCAGGAACTATGAGTAAACTGAAAGTAAAATTAAATTAGATTTCTGTGTTATGCTTCTTCATTTAATCTGACTTTATAAACTTTCATCAGATATTATACATCGTTGTAGATTAAAGGACTCATTATCATTACTAATAATATTTTACTAACAGTCATCATCATCATCACCATGACGACCTGTTGTAGACTCTTCTGCCCTCTGCTGGATTTTCAGATCAAACACGAAAGATTTAAATGTTAAAAGTTATCAAGTGAAACCAAAATCAGTTTTTAATGAGAAGTTTGATTTAACTTTCTTTACACATCGAAAAACAGCTAAACCACAGAAGTGTTTCCATATGCAAAATATATGGATGGATTGACTAATAGATAGATAGATAGATAGATAGATAGATAGATAGATAGATAGACAGATAGATAGATAGATAGATAGATAGATAGATAGATAGATAGATAGATAGATAGATAGATAGATAGATAGATAGATAGATAGATAGATAGATAGATAGATAGATAGATGGATGGATGGATGGATGGATGGATGGATGGATGGATGGATGGATGGATGGATGGATGGATGGATGGATGGATGATAGAGAGAGAGAGAGAGAGAGAGAGAGAGAGAGAGAGAGAGAGAGAGAGAGAGAGAGAGAGAGCGAGAGAGAGAGAGAGAGAGAGAGAGAGAGAGAGAGAGAGAGAGATAAAGCAGCATGGTATCAAATACATAACACAATATAAAGTTACAAAAGTGAAAAGAAATATACAAAATAATAAAAGGAATACAGAATATATATACATATATGATAAATGTATATATTTATTTATATATGAAGAAAATTTTCTTACGCTGTGTAAAGTAGTAGTTGATTTTATTTCTAAATCAAAGCGGAAGCGGAAGCTGTGTGTGTCCCCTCGCCAGTTGACGCAGCACCAGCACCACCAGCAGCAGCAGTTACCGGGCGGACAGGACACCGGAGACCGGGAAGCATCGATGGCCCCGGTGCCTGCTTACTGAAGAATGGGCTCCGCGGTGTCATGGCCAGATCCAGCAGCAGAAGCTCCGGGGACGGGGAGCCGCGGGGCCCCGGGCCGGCGGAGCGCTCCGAGCCCCGGGAACTGTCTCTGGAGGAGGTGCTGAAGTGCTACGACCAGCCCATCAACGAGGAGCAGGCATGGGCCGTGTGCTACCAGAGCTGCCGCGGGCTGCCGGTGCCCCCGCCGCCCGCCGGCACCGGCACCGGCAGCGGGAAGGAGCCGTCCTCCATCCTCCTGCACCGGGACGGGACCGTGTGCTTACAGCGGGAGCCCCGGGGCCACGGTAAGACAGCGGAGCCCTGGTTCTCTCTCTCCAACGCAAAACTCCTTTAGGAACTAAGTGAATTGTAGCACAAAGTTTGTGCCGTTTAAAGTTAGTTCATGTGACCGTTTAACCAAAAACAGTTTTTTAAATATCAGAAGCCACTTTTCAATTCGGCGTAAATTAATATCCACGAATCCGAATGTTCATGGCTACAATTCAGACTTATTCAAACCATGAACTTTAGCACTGCAGGTGAAGTTGGCTTTATGTTGGACATTAGACAGTCGATTCAATCAGGGACCGTCAACAAATTCTTACTTTTATTGCACTTGACTAACTGGACAGTGTTTGAATACAGCGTCTAGTTCATCTTCATCTGCTTATTAAGTCCATAAAGTCCGTATGTATGTTTGTGTGTCTGTCTGTGCGTCTCTGTGTGTGTCTGTCTGTGTGTGTCTGTCTGTCTGTGAGTCTGTCTGTGTGTGTGTGTGTCTGTGTCTCACATATCTCATGAACCTTTATTTTTGTTGGTTTCAAACTTCACGTGTGTGTTCCTAGTAGAAGATATGATACGTTCACTATTGATAAATCTTCATAACATGTGAAGGGTGCGTTGCAGTGAGTGGGGGACTGAACCTCACGTGTTATCCCAGGACACAGAAGATAACACGGTTACACAGCACTAATACTTACATTTACAAACGTCACAGGTGCTGATCTTCGTCATGACAACAACATTCTCTGTGGTGATTTGTCTACAAAGTAAAAGCACAAGGTTTTGCAGAGCTTTTATTCTGAAACAGTAGTGACCTTGGGTCTGAGGATTGTGTCGGTTGTTTATCAGAATCTGAAGAAGTCGCCGGTTGGTCGGGGACGGACGAGTCGATCAGGACCTTGTTCACAAGTCCTGATCGCTGTCAGTGATTTATTGTTTTATAGTTTAACAGCGACAAACAATAAAAGCAACAAGGTTTGGTTCGGGTCACGTGATAAGGACGCTAATAAAAACAATGCAGTTATCTCTTGTTCAAGAAGGAATTTACTGACGGTCCCTGAATGACTGAAATCCGGAGTGTCAGTTGAACCTCCAACACGAAGCTAGCTTCAGTATTCGGGTCTCTGGTGCTGTGGCACGTGCTGCTCGTCCTGTCCCGAGGACGAGGTCTCATCCCCGCAACCACCGACCCACTAGGTCACTGACCACATCCCACAGACCCTGCTGCCGTCACACCCGAGCAGCCCGCCTGTGTTCTGTTGCACCATCGATGCCAACAAGGATGACTCGTATTATACCGGTACATGGTTAATAATTCATCGCTTCACTCCAGCCTCCCCCCCCTCTCTCTCTCCAGGACTGTTTAGGAGACTTCAAAGTGTGGCTGGGAGGATTTTACGCAGTCCTCTGGTTGTTTGTGCCGCTGAGTTCAGCCTCCACCTGCATAATGTAAGAATATGTATGAGCTGGGCCCGAGAAACGTGCTCCAGGAGTCTGATACAACACAGAGGCCACTTCAGATCAAACCTGAGATTAAAGAAAGGTGTGTTCATGTGTCCACTATACCTGCTTATGTCAGCGGAGCATAAATCCAATACACCACAAATCCTTTCATACACTTGTTCACCTATTGTCCCCGGAGTCTGAACTAATAACAGGGTATTAGTTTTATTCAAATACAAAAACCCTCTCAGAGGTCGTGTTTCGTTTTGTCATCGTGCAGCCATTAGTGTATCTGAGTTTCCTTCTGCCAAGAGTCGAGAGAAGGACGAATAAATATCAAAACCCACAAGTGAAATATGAATTAACCTCTGGAAAGGGTTAGGGGGCTCCAGTTGATGAATTAAAACAAAGTGCTCGATAGATTAAATGTTCTCGTAGAATCACTGACTCACTTTTTAATGTTTGTGCGCTGGATGTTAGAAAACTTTGTGTTCATCCTACCTGGTTTATCTGCAGTGATCATGTTATAGTCATCGTTTCTTAGAGTTGTGAGACTGTAGTGAGGTCAGCGTGCGCAGCCTGGGAGGAATCTCTATCTCCTGGAAATCTGAACCTCGTCTGCTTGTCTGAGATTCTGCAGAGGTGGAGGAATTACATGTGAATCCAGGTGTTAGCCTGGACCCAGGTTGTATTCCCCAGCATTTTAATGTGAGCACACACCTGATGTATCGGCCTGACTCACACAGTGAAACACACACACACACACACACTCGCGTCTCAGCTGGAACAGGACAGACGCTCCCTCCCTGTTGGTCAACATCAGTTCAGTTTGCTGACATCACTGAATTCGGATGTTTCAGTGACGAGTCGCTCGTCCTCAAAACAGAAATAATCTGACTGGACTCGACTGGGCCTGAATCCTGGAGCTGGAATAATCCATCATATCATTCTCCCTCAGTGTCAGAGGCTTCAGATTTCTGTAGCAAGTCAAAAGGTTTTTCTGCAATAAACAAGGTTGAATTTATTCAACAGAGAAACTTGATGGGAAAATAGATTTTTATCCAGAATGAACATCTTACTCATAGAACATAGAGATGGAAACGACTCCACTTCCTCCAACGATATCCTGAACACGGACTCTGACATCCTTCAGAGTCCGTGCAGTATGGACCAGGGGGTGGGGCCATATAGACCAGGGGGTGGGGCTATATAGACCAGGGGGTGGAGCCATGTATACCAGGGGGTGGAGCTATATAGACCAGGGGGTGGAGACATGGTTGCGAGATCCCGTCGTTACACATACTCGACCAATTTCAAGTTCGTCTCAACTGTCAATCATGACGTCTCGGCCCGCCCTTATCTCATCTTTGACAAACATGTTGACAAATGCTTTCGGAAGTTTTGTGTCCGATCTGCTAACCTGGAGGAGGCGGGGTCTATGAACAGCCACCAGGGGGCGATCAAGGCACTTTGGTTTCACTTTTGGAGGCTGCAGTGTCCTCCCTCTTTATTTACTTATTTATCTCCCCTAAAAAAGTTCTCTCGCTTTTACTTTTGCCGACAACCGTTTCCGGCGGTACTGCTCCGTTTTGTCAGATTATCATTCGTAGGTTTTCTGAAGACGTGAACACGAAACAGAACGAAGCAGCGACACACAGATTTCTGTTTCTATATAAGTTTATAAGACTTGTCTGTGAGGAGCTTAATGTCTGTGATGTCCTGGTGGTGAGGACCTGGTTGTTGTTCCATTCGTCTGTGACTCTGCTTCAAAGTGTTTTCATGAATCTGAGCTTGAGGTGTTTAGGGGCCGTGGGAAACTGGAGAATGGCTGGTGTCACGCTCTGACCTCAGCTGTGTATTATATGAACCTGTCAGGCCGGTTTGCAGGGGTTCATCGTATCGTGTGTGTGTGTGTGTGTGTGTGTGTGTGTGTCTGTGTGTGTGTGTGTTTCTTCTCCTCCCTCAGTGTCAGTTGCAGCTTTTTGTTGATGGAGGCAGCTTCTGTTCTCTGAGGGAACAGAGTGATGCTGTGTTCAGGTCGGAGTCTCAGCGCTTTGTTATTGAGAGGAGAGCCTGCTGTTAGCCCCAACACCACATCCACACCCATGCTCTCATCCCTCTCTTATATCTCTCTTTCTTACATATTCTCTTCTTCTTTTATCCCCTTGTTGTTCTCTGTCTTTGTCTCCGTCTCCTCTCGTCCTCTCGGCCGTCCTCCTGTTTGTCTGCAGTGAAGCTGCTGATCGAGGAGTTTCAGCCTCTCGGGTGTCGTTACCGACATCTGAGCTGTCACACACACACACACACACACACACACACACACACACACACACACACACACACCACCCTCTTCTACACTAAGGGACATATGGAGTAACATGTTTGATTTAATGACCAATTCAAGTCGTTTCTGAGTCCCAGCTTTATTTTGAAGGAGCGTAAAGATGCAACCTGTTTAATTCAATCTTAAAATATGGATTCAAGTTTAGAAAAGTCACAGAAGTTAATTTATTTATTAAACATTAAAATGAATTTCACAGAAACTGAAATACATCAAAATAAAAAAATAATTTCCACTCTTCCTGCCTTCACAGGGTAAGATGAGGCAGATAAGAAACTAACCTTTTACAAAAAATATAAAACTAGATCAACTAAAAATCCCTAAACTACACTCAAATAATTAAGCTGATTGATTTTGTACAACATAAAAAAAAACTTTGAAAACTGAAAAATTGGAAATTGACTCTGAAGTGTAGGTTCATCTGATATTTGATTAAAGGGAGAAAAATTATGATATGAAAAAATAACAAGACAGAATATAAACACAGACTTTTATGATTGCGCATGTAGACTTTGTAAATATGAAGTGTGTCAGGAAATTATAAGTTTTTCTCTTCCTGTGTTTCCCCAGACGACTCTGACGAAACTGCTCCGTCAGCGACTGCAGAGCGACAGGTGACACAACACAACAGACACACAATCATCTGAGTGAAGACGTCCAAACGTCACTCTTCACTCTTTGTCCCCCAATGAAACCACATTCAAATTCTGATTCTATTTGGATCTGCACCAAATTACACACACTCTGAAATATGATTCTTTTCATTAAGATTCATGGATTATTCTCAAGGGAAATGTTGAAAAACCTCACACTGAGTTCTGTCCTGACCCATAATGCATCCCTCCTCTAAGTTTAGTGGAAAGTCATTGAGTTGGTTCTATAAAGTCCAGTGACCTCACAGACACACACACAACCGGTTGTGTGTGTGACCTCACAGACACACACACAACCGGTTGTGTGTGTGACCTCACAGACACACACAACCGGTCGGTGGAAGGAGTTCACTTTAGCTTTCAGCTGTTTGAAGACCCGTTGACCTTGATTTGAACATCTTCACACGTTCAGAACTGAAATGTGAAGACATGAATCTGTCAGTGAACTGGACGCGTCCCCTCCAGGTGGTCCAGTGGCTGGGCGTGGCCATCTACAGAGCTCTGGACTGGGGCCTGGACGACAGCGAGGAGCGGGAGCTCAGTCCACAGCTGGAGCGCCTCATCGAGCGCATGGCCGGCGAGGACCGGGGGGAGGAGGTGGACCGCATCGCCGGAAACGGAACCACAGACGAGGGGTACAGCGGACAGGAGGAGGAAGAGGAGGAGGAGGAGGAGAAGGGGGGGGCGATAAGGCCGGTACGTACGTTCCGCCAGGTGATGGCGAGATGTGCGTCTCGGCTGTCCAATCCCAGCCTGGCTCCAGAGCACTACCAGGCTGTGTGCAGGGCTCTGTTCCTGGAGACCCTGGAGCTGCAGACCTTCCTCACCAAGATCAGAGACGCCAAGGATGTGAGTTCGATTCCCTCCGTGTTTCCTTTTACATCAAACTCAGTCAGAATATTTAGCGAATAAACGCAGGAAACAGTTTTCTTCAGAAGGGGATTTGTTATCTGAGCCTTTGGTGGTTGATCATATCAACCAGACGTCATCAGAAGGATTTGAAATGATAATAAGTTGAGTTCAGTGTGAGCAGCGTTACTGTTTGTTAGTAAAACAAACGTGTTTCCTGTTTGTTGCTTAGATGCTGAAGAAGATCACGACAGAGGAAGCTCTGGAGGACCGGTCGACCGCCGAGCTGGACGCCCTGAAGAACCGAGACTGGGTGAGACCAGCCCGGCCAGTGGGTCGTCACGGTGACGCCTGCAGACATGTCCCAGTGTGTGTGGAAGTGACTGTGGTTGTGTTCTGTCCCAGGCCCGCCTGTGGGTGCAGCTGATGAAGGACCTCCGTCAGGGAGTGAAGCTGAAGAAGGTGCAGGAGCAGCCGTTCAACCCGCTGCCCTCAGAGTTCAGCCTCACGCCCTTCGAGATGCTGATGCAGGACATTCGAGCACGAAGGTTCCAGCTGCGTAAAGTCATGGTGAGCGGTTCGATTCCCAGACCCGTTAGAGGTGGAGTCGCTGCCCCCTGGTTGTTGTTTTCCTCCACCTGGGACCTTTGACCTTTTACCACTGAAATCTACCTGGTTCATCTTGTAGCTCCCCCCCTCCTGGGCTCGGAGTGATTCTCAGACATGGTGTGACACTGTGTAACGTGCGGGTTGTGTGTTTGTTGTGTTACCAGGTGGACGGGGACATTCCCAACACAGTGAAGAGAAATGCACATGAGCTGATCCTGGATTTCATCCGGTCGAGACCTCCACTCAAACCAGTGAGTCTGACCCCACCCCCCCCCCGAGGGAATCGAACCACGTGACATCAACGTTCCGTCCTTGGTCTCACAACCGGCCTCTGTTTTACACACTGGACGTCAGCTTCTGTCTCTAAAGTCTTGTTGTGATTATTTCTTCTATAAGGTGATGGAGCGCAGCCTCCCCCCCCCTCCCCTGCAGCAGCCCTCCCTCCATGACCGGGTCCTGGCCGGGATCAAGCAGGAGAGGAAGCTCCGGCCCGTGGACCCGCCCAGCTCCAGACGTAAGAACAATATCTTTGACTGCTTTCTCGTTTTACCCCCCCGATACGCAGAACCCACCTGAGAGTCACATGACATATTTAAGAATTGAAAACATCATAAATTATACGCCTCCTCAGCGGCGACACCCAGTGGCCGGAGGCATCATGCGTGTGTGTGTTGTCCATCCGTCCCTGTCTCGTGAGGTCGAGGTCACAGAGGACATGTGACAGGATTTCTCAATATGTCTTTTGGACATTTCTTCATCTTTTGAGCAGTTTTCATTTGGACTCAAAGATGAACTGATCAGATTTCACAGGTCAGACGTCATATATCAGTCAGAATAATAATGTGTGTAGAATGACACTTTGAGCACATTGTGGTGATTCTAACTCTGGAAAAGATTCACAACAAGAAATGCTTATCATTATTCAATCATCACGTTCAGTCGAACCCTCGTCAGCTCCCTCTGCTGGGCAGGAGACACGTGGACCACCCACTCTAGATAATGACTCGTCTGTGCTCCGTCACGATGCACCTGATGGTTTCTATTTAAAGCTCCAGCTCGTGAGGAGGTGGTTTCACGTTTCATGATGATTGACCCGTTGTTAACAGATCAAGGTCAGTGCTCTGTGAGAAGTCGCTCTGTGAGAAACTCAAGGTTCAGTCCAACCTGCTGGTGTTTCCCATGAGCGCTGGGAGCAGCTGTTTTCTAGTTGGGGTTCTAGATAATCTGTTTGTCTTGTAGTTCAGTTATTCCCCTCGTTTCTAAAAGGAGTGTTAATGATGTGGACATGTTGAATCACAGTTTTCTGTGGGTTTCTCTCCCGGCAGCTTTCGGCTCTCTGCCCTGTCTCGCTCAGACTTGTCCCTGCAGCGTCAAATCTACGTCCTGCATCGACCTGTCGGTGTCTGAGGCCGGGCCCCGGCCCCCGGCCCGCCCTCGCGTCCTGCTCAAGGCCCCGACCCTGGCTGAGATGGAGGAGATGATCATATCAGAGGTGAGGCTGCACTTCGGTCACTTTATCTCCTTCTTTATTTTTTTCCGTCACTTCCAAACCCTCCTAATGCTGCTCCTTCACTTTCTCTCTTCCTCTGCCATCCTGTCCCTCCTCCACCTTCTTCCTCCTCCATCTTCCTCGTCAACCCTCTTCTTCCTCAACCTCATTCCTTCTCCATCCTCTTCCTGCTCCATCCCTCTCCTCCTCTGTTCTCCTCCTCATGGGCCCGCTTCCTCCTCTGTCCTCTTCCTCCTCCACCCTCTTCCTCCTCCACCCTCTTCCTCCATCCTCTTCCTCCTCTGTCCTCCTCCTCCTCCATCGTCTTCCTCTTTCCTCCCCACCACAGGAGGAGGAGTCCCCAGACAGCAGCGAGCTGAAGCGGGTGAAGAGCTCCCCCACTCCCCTGAAACGGGATCGTTCCTTCTCTGAGCACGACCTGGCCCTGCTCCGTGGAGAGATGCTTCCATCGCTCTCCGAGTCGCCCCAGCAGGACGGGGGGGTCCGGCTGAGGGGTCAGAGGCCGCGGTCCCGGACGCTGACCAGCGGCGGACCACCTCCTTACTTCAGAGGTCAGTGTGGAGACTTGGCTCGGAGCTCTTGAAGCTGCACATCACAAAGATTCAAAGCAACAGTTTATACAGGACTGTATCATGAATGGCCACTTGGGGGCAGTATTTACACTCTCTGTGTGTGTGTATTTTATTTTTTTGTTTGTTTGTTCTCACTTTGACACAAACACTCCAGTGGTGGATGTTTTATCATCAGTGACACTTCACATGTATTTAGGATCCAGAATTTTTTTTCCTTTAACTTTATGAGAAGTTTTTCACATTTTCACAGATTTCTCAGAGAACTTTTAAAGGACTGATACTATGAGAGTGTGTTGGCCTCGATGAGCTGAAGGTTTCGATAGTTTTACTTAGAGGGAAGTTGTTTAAGGTTCCAGTTCTTCTGCCTCAAGGAAAACTGGTTAACTAACTAGAAGATTGAAGACGAAACAACGACCTACTTCATTTCCCTCTCGTTAATTCCCCTCATATGTAAAGACGTTTGTCCTCAGTGACCTCGTTAGGTCACTGAAACGAGAGATGTGTCCTGTGCTGAGATCGCAGAGGCGCTGACGGGGCGATTTGGGAAATGGATTTTAGTCAAATATAAAGATGTGCTGATAGAGTCAAACTGAGGGAAGGAGGGTGGAGGCTAATGGGTTTGAACTGTGAGCTGCAAGACAACCCCAGGGTGGAGGTTATCTGTGTGACGGCCATTAGCAGCCTCCATCTGTAAGAGGCTGCAAGCTGATCCACGCTGCTGCACAGACCCCCGGCTCTCCACCTGGTGGGGGGGCATGGAGTGCCTGCAGGGGGGTGGATGACCAGGCGGAAAATCATGGAGTGAAAGTTGTATGAATATATTTATGGATATGATATGGATCCCGACCTGGTGCCGCCCTTTTAATGCACCTTCTGTATATTGTTCTGCGAGTGGACACATGTGACGTAAAGAAAGTCCTCTGGTGGAAAACAGGACACATCTCGGTTTGGGCATCACGGTGCACGTCCTTGTATACCATCGATGTTGTGACAACACAAAGCTCGGTGAAAACCGGCAACGTTTGAGTTGAATTCACTAAATTCCACTTGGACCTTTTATTATTTGCTTCCTCCGATCTGCAGTATGCGCCTCTGCCAACAGGGGGCGCTGGAGCCTTCACCGTGTGAGTGTGAGGAGGCCTCAGCTGATCCAAATGATCCAGGGATGTTTACCGGCCTGTTTACTTTCCATTAGAGGCACATTGACACCTTCATGTGAGGGATCAGAGTCTCAGCTGCTGACCCCCGACCGTCTCTCTCTGGGGCTGTCCTCGGTGGGTTCAGCCCTGTTCACATCCTCTCTCTCTTCTCCCTCTCTCGCCCCAGCCTCGTTCCCGGGTCACAGCTGGACGCCGTCCTCCCCGGCCCGTCTGTCCCTGAGCTCGGTGGACGAGACCACGGAGACCCACGAGGCCACGTCCCGCTCCAGAGCTGCAGACGAGCACCAGTGGATGGTGAGGAAAACCAATTCACAGTCAGTTTCAGTCTTAATGGTCCTGAAATCATAACAGGAGAAATTAATTCCACCTGGTTCCATCACAAACCAACATGTTCTGTCAGTCAGAGACGATTTGATACGAGAAGGTAAAAGTGTGAGTCTTGTTTGCTCTCATAGGTTTTTTGCAGGTTTTGCAGATCATATCAAATCCATTATTTTTTTATTCTTTTTACTTTATGAGTTAAAATCTGAGAAGGGTTTACAAAGTGCTTCACAAAATCCAGGGCAAAAAACTGAATGATCTAAAATGAAAGGTTACATTTTAAGCATCAACTCATAACAGAAGGTCCAGACCCTGATATTTAAAACCAGTATGTAAGCTGTAAGTGTGAGTGTTAGACCAGTGGAAGCTTCTGACTGGTGTCTCTGTGTCCAGGAGGAGTTCAGTCACCCGGTGGAGAGCCTCGCTCTCACCGTGGACGAGGTCATCAACGTGCGCCGGGTGCTCGTCAAGGCGGAGATGGAGAAGTTCCTTCAGAGCAAAGAGCTTTACAACAACCTGAGGAGAGGCAAGGTGACGGAGGAGCTCCACCCGCTGCTGCTGGGTCCCACTGAGCTGAGAGCACACTGACTAACTGTGTGTGTGTGTCTGTGTGTGTGTGTGTGTGTGTGTGTGTCTCAGGTCTGCTGCTGCTGCAGAGTCAAGTTCCCTCTCTTCTCGTGGCCGTCCACCTGCCTCCTGTGTAAAAGGTATCAGAGAAAAATTTGCTTCTTCCTCACGTCACATTTTTCTTTAACGTTTCTTCATGTTTGTTCCAGCTGATATAAAACTGAAAGCTGGATATTACCCATGATCCTCTGCTCCCTGAAGATGAAGAGCTGCAGCTGTAACAAATCCAACAAACTCTGTTCAGAATCTTTCATGTTTCAACAGTTTTCCTGCTGAATATTAGAGATAAACTCTGGTTGTTAATAACTTCACAGTGTTTTGAACTGATCTCAGTTCAGCTGCAGCTGGTTGTGTCTGTGACTCTCAGTCAGTTGTTCTCTCAGGAGATGGAACCCACTCAGTAGAGAGAACAGACGCTCAGGGAGAGAAGGAGGAAACGTTCTCTTGTTCACACTCACACATCAGACTCACTTTCACCAGCTGCTGGTTCAGGTGGAAAGTTAAATCATGTTTTATTTAGCTGTTTCATATAAAGGTCATATTTCCTATCAGAGCCCCACAGCTCCGAGCTGCTCCACATTCAGAAGAGCAGCTGGAGTGATTCAGTCTTTTGTGTCTTTCAGATCCGTCTGTGGCTCCTGCAGCGCGAAGGTAGAAACTAAACCTCTTCATCATATCACGTGTTCGCTGATGAAAATTCATAAAAACTCTTTCTGCTCCATTTTTAAACAAATGATGCAAAACTCTCATGTCAAAGTGATTTTATTATTTTAAAGTTGACGTCACATATTTAATCAAACACAAACAGGTCAGAGACGACAGTTTGTTTAAGATACAGACTCTGAAAAATAAAAATGATAATAATTATAATGAACAAGTCAAATAACAATTAGAGGAAATATAACAAAAAACTTAAGAAGACATTTAGAATAATTCATGATAAAAACTGTCTTCATTCTTCTAAAATCATATTTATAATTATGTATCATTGCTGTGGGCTGAACTCAGTTTAACTGAGTGTGTGTTTGTGTGTCTGCATAAAATGTATTTCCATATTTTACCACTTGTTAATAACACGCAGCGTTATTTCAGTTGAAGTTTTTGTGTTGACGTCGCTTCCTCTGTTCTTTTGTTGGTTTTGATTTCGCCTCAGGCCCAGGCCATGTTGGATGTGTGGGTCTGTGCTCTGTAGGTTTGTGTGGTTCTTTTGTGTGTATTATTTATTGTGTGGTTGATTGCTGGGGTGCTGTGACTCATTGTGCTGTTTAACATTGTTGTGGTGTCTATTTGCTCATAAGTGACAGTGCTGTGTCTTTGAGTGTTTGTGTATTTGAATTTGTTACTCGTTGTTCTATAAATACTTGTATAAAAGTACTTTGCCGTGTCCCATCTCAACACGTGTCCTTTTCATGGTTTTGCTCCAGATGAAGATTCCCTCGAAGAAGATGGCTCATATCCCCGTGTACACGGTGGGATTCCACAGCACCCCCAAGAGCCACGGACACAAAAGCCAAGTCTATAAGTGAGTGTGTGTTTTTATCACAGGGACAGTCTCAACCTGAGGGTCGGGGCTCAGGGCCGGTCGACCCTCTGGAGGCTAAATGCTTCCAGTAGTCGTTGCAATAAAGATATCAAACATGTCCCATCTGCTAACATGGAGGAGGAGGCTTTAAGATCTCTACTGCAAATATTTGAACCCTAGAATTGGACAAACATAATTTTAGAGGGTGATTTTCAGCTCATCGCGAGTGAGAACATGAATCTGGGAATAAACGTAACAGCTGTCAAGATATTTCACAATAAAAGATCACGAATCTCAGTAGACTTCATCCTTTTAGGATCAAGATCTAAACTGCAGTCCCTCAAGTCCAATAGTTAAATTATTAATTACCAATAATTAATAAATAACAGCCAATAATCTGAATGCTGGGTTCATATTTCAATATGACCCAGTGCCAAAAACACCAGATGCCTTCAGCGCCCTCTAGTGGTGCAGATTGTTCATCCAATCAGCTTCCATGGATCTGTTGAAAGCACCTGATCTTCCAGAGGACTCTTAACGTTTGCCTTCATCATAGAGATGATGGAACGTGTCCCTGTCCCCCTGCAGGTCCCTGAGGAGTTTGTCCCGCCGCTCGGTGGAGGAGGAGTTCCCTCACCTCTACGCTCACGGCTGCACGCTGCGCGACGTCTGCGCCGACTGCACCAAGTTCGTGGCCGATGTCATTTCCTCCAGCCGCCGGAGCCTGGACCTCCTCAACAACACTCCCAAGAGGGAGGCCAGGGCGGCTGCTCCGGGGGCGCAGCTGCAGCGTCAGTCCCACCTGGAGACTCCTGCTCAGCCGGACCCTCCCCCCCAGCCTCACCGCCCCCAGCCTCACCTCCCCCAGCCTCACCCCCCCCCAGCCTCACCCCCAGCTCCCTCCCCAGGCCCCTCAGCCACAGCAGCGACTTCCCGCATCATTGCCTCCTTCTTCGCCACAGCTCCGCACCGGGACGATCAACAATGTGAACCAATGATTAGATACACACTGTTTGACTCTCTGACACTGCACACACACACACACACACACACACACACACACACACACCCTCCTGTAGACGTGTTGCTCTGGGGAGGATCCAGCTCGTTTGAAGGACACGTCCAAAGAGGACATGTCTTCAGACGCAGCTTCTGAGAGGAGACACACTTTATGATCCAGTGAACTCTTCTTCTAATGAAATGATGTGTAGAGAGTTTTTAGTGAGAATCTAGAGACACTGACTCACTCGTCATCCGGCTCATTATCGCTCCCACATCTCACGTGCACACACACATGCACAGAGCTTCTCAGCTCATCGGCTTTCAGCAGGAGCCAGTTGTCCCTGCAGCTCCAGGACCTGACGCCCTGGAGCTCACTGCTTCACTCTGAGGTGGAGGTGGAGGTGGGTGGAGGCGTTGACTCCACATGTACCCAGAACATTTTAGCTCCCTGTTGCTGCCTTGTGTTTACTTATGAATGTTATGTAGAGGAACTGAACAGAATTACATTTAATCAAATTCTAAGCTCGCACATATGATATTAACTTTTATTTTTAAATCATCCTTAAAAAGGGATTTTTCCAACGAGCGCCTGCTGCTTTGAAAAGTCCCGGGGACGAGCGGCTGAGGTTCGATGGTGACGACACTGTGAATGTAGAGGGGCTGATTGATGGATCTCTCTCTCTCTCTCTCTCTCTCTCTCTCTCTCTCTCTCTCTCTCTCTCTCAGACGCTTGTAATGTTTTTTTTTGTTGTAAACACTAGAAAAAACCTCAACTGCAATAAAACCCAACAGCAAACACGAGCTCTGCTGCGTCTGTGAGTTTAACTCGTCACTTCTGGCTCCTCGTTTTATTTTTCAATTAATAAAAGTTGTTTTTTATTTTTCTTCCATGAGGTGAATTCAAACCCCCGAACAAGACAAATGAAGGAAACTGTCCAGGTGGCTGCTGGACAGGAAACGCTCCAGATTACAAATGAAGTTATTGGTTTCTACGTTGGGAAGATGGATAATTGTAGAAATGTTTCACTTCCTGTCAGAACGATTTCAGGACGTCCTGAATCCTTCGGTTCTGAGCTCAGAGCTTCAGGCGGGTGGAGGCTCCAGCTTCAACAGGGCTACTACGGGATTAAAGAAATGCTTTTAACGTTTGTGGAAATAGTTTATACCAACGTGTGATATTCATCTTTTCATCTGAACACGACTGTATCATGAAAACAAATCATCCTGTAATGTTCAGTTTTTGTTGGAAATGTTTTAAAGATCATCTGGAGCTTGTTGAACTGTAGAGTCATCTTGATGATCCCACGTGGAACCTTCTCTCCTGCATGTTTCAGCCAGCAGGCCACAGGTCACAGGTCAGAGGTCACATGATCTGTGACACAATGAATTAATCGGTTTATGAATAATAGGAAAATAGTTTTCTAATATTTCAGCAGCCGATACAAGCAGAGCTGAGTTCACTTTTCACAAATCACCTCTAACTTGATAGAGCATAAGGGGAAGTTGGAATCTATTGCTTTCAAAATAAAGGCGTCTCAACTGGGGATTGCTCTTTCTCTTGATTAATGACCCTTTGACATTTAAACATTGATCGTTTAGTCTGATGAAACACTTTGCACCTTTATCTTTAAAAGTTATCTATAAAGTTTATAATTATATCATAAGACCTTAAAGTCAAGTTTAAACTTTTGAAGTCTGCACTAAAACTTTTAAATGCTGTTTCTTTAACCTCTCATTTTATAATACACATGTAATGTTTCTTTTATGACATTTTAGTCAGGCTTTTACTTGACTTTTTATACTTCCTGTTATAATCATTTTATTCTGTTTTTATCTTCTGAATAGTTTTTCTTATTATTAATTAGATTTCTAATTCCACTGTGATAGTCTGTGGCTTTATTTTGAAAGGGCTGATCAGATAATGTCCTATTTAGTTCTCGTTCTTTTTACAGAAGGAGTGACAACAAACTCTCCCTCTCTTCTCTTCCTCCCTCCCTCTCTCTCTCTCTCTCTCTTCTCCTACTCCTCCCTCTCTCTCTCCTCCTCCCTCCCTCTCTCTCCTCTTCCGTCCGTCCGTCCGTCCGTCCGGCCCGTGTGAGTGGGTGTGTCGAAGCGGGCCAGTGGCTCCTCGTGTCTCCCTCTCTTCCTCCTCTAGGGGGCATCCTTCTCTCTCCTCCCTCCCTCCCTCCCTCCTTCTCTCTCCTCCATTTCCCTCCCTCCCTCTCCTCCTCCTCTTCTCTCCCTCTCCCCGGCCAGTGGCTCCTCGTGTCTCCCTCTCTTCTTCCTGTAGGGGGCCTCCTTCTCTCTCTCCTCCTCCTCCCTGCCTCCTTCTGTCTATCTCCTCCTCCACCCTCCCTCCCTCTCTCTCTCTCTCTCCTCCTCCCTCCCTCCCTCCTCTCTCTCTCTCTCCTCCTCCTCCCTCCCTCCTTCTCTCTCTCTCTCCTCCTCCCTCCCTCCCTCCCTCCTTCTCTCTCTCCTCCTCCCCCCCTCTTTCTCCTCTTCCTCCCTCCCTCCTTCTCCTCTCCTCCTCCTCCTCCCTCCCTCCTTCTCTCTCTCTTCTCCTCCTCCCTCCCTCCTTCTCCCTCTCTTCTCCTCCTCCCTCCCCTCTCTCTCCTCCTCCTCCTCCCTCCCTCCTTCTCTCTCTCTTCTCCTCCTCCCTCCTCCTCCTCCTCCTCCTCCCTCCCTCCCTCCTTCTCTCTCTCCTCCTCCCTCCTCCTCCCTCCCTCCCTCCCTCCCCCCCCCGGGCCCGTGTGAGTGGGTGTGTCGAAGCGGGCCAGTGGCTCCTCGTGTCTCCCTCTCTTCTTCCTGTAGGGGGCCTCCCTTCTCTCTCTCTTTCTCCTCCTCCTCCCTCCTTCTCCTCCCTCCTCCTCCTCCCCTCCCATCCTTCTCTCTCTCTCTCTCCTCCCTCCCTCCCTCCCTCCTCCCTCCCTCCGGGCCCGTGTGAGTGGGTGTGTCGAAGCGGGCCAGTGGCTCCTCATGTCTCCCTCTCTTCTTCCTGTAGGGGGCCTCCTTCTCTCTCTCTCTTCTCTCCTCCTCCCTCCCTCCCTCCTCTCTCTCTCTCTCCTTCTCCTCCCTCGGGCCCGTGTGAGTGGGTGTGTCGAAGCGGGCCAGTGGCTCCTCGTCTCTCCCTGAACCAGGGCCCGAGCAGCGGATGATTTCACAGTGAACCCGCCTCCGAGCAGCAGACTAACCGCGGGAGGGGAATGGCGGTCTGGACCCGAGCGGACAAGAACGGCCAACTGGACCTTCTGCTCCGGGACCGCTGGATCCGAGTGTCCGCCGAGCTCACCCGGGAGACGCTGACTCTGACGGCCGAGGCGGAGGTGTCCGGGCCGGGGGGGAACCACTGGGACAACTCCTCCGCGGGCCTGCGGAATGGCATCTCCAACGGAAACGACCCGGGCACGAGTCCGGGGAACTCCGGCCGCGGTCCGGACCCGCTCCAGAGCCAGAACCCCGGGGGTCGGGGGCGCAGCTCCAGCCCCGGACGAGGGGGTGTCAGCCGGGGTCAACACGACGGAAACTACAGCCCCGGAAAGCACCCGAACAACGGCACAAACTCTGAGTTCGGAAGTCCCGGCTCCAGCTACGGCAGCCCCGGCTCCAGCTTCGGGTCGAGGCACGGAGACCTCCCCGTGAGTCTGGACGGATCCTCGGAGGCGGTGCGGAAGGTCCGGGTTGTCAAGCAGGAGTCCGGCGGGCTGGGGATCAGCATCAAGGGGGGGCGAGAGAACCGGATGCCTATCCTCATCTCCAAGATCTTCCCGGGGCTGGCCGCCGACCAGAGCCGGGCTCTCCGGGTGGGGGACGCGATCCTGTCGGTGAACGGGAACGACCTCCGGGAGGCGACGCACGACCTGGCGGTGCAGGCGCTGAAGAAGGCGGGGAAAGAGGTGACGCTGGAGGGTGAGTTAGCCAACGCGACAGCGGGGATTTAAGGGCCGAGATTAGGCTGCTGAGGTCCGGGTGCAGGGCGCTGAGCTGCGGCCCGCTGCACATGGATGTTCGTGGTGAGAGAAAACACTGATCCCGAATCAGCTTTTAAACTTTAACCAAACTCATGAGTCACATGTTGCTGTGACTCCAGAAGTTACACTTCATTAAATACACGAGAAGAATCACAACACACTTCAACCACACGTCACAGACACACAAACAGCAGCTACGTGCGGTGTAATTACACTTTAAACAAGGTAATACACACACAACGACTGGTTTACTGCAAAATAATCATAAACACAATCAAACAAAGCAGTGAAACAAATACAAAGTTAGAAGATAAAAACCACACACACACACACACATACTTTACTACAGGATTCAGAAACAGGAGGAAGAAGAAAGTCTGTGATTGTTGTAAACAGGAAAGTAGCAGAGCTGTGGTCAGACTGGTTGTGTCTGTGTGTTTTGATTCACTGTGGGATGCTGAGGAGAACAGGTCACTGTGAACGAGAAGAGAGGAGATGTGTCAGTGAGGAAGAGGAAGAGGAAGAGGTTTGAATGATCCACGTGTTTTGCACAACATACAGTAAAGTACAGGATCCTTCAGTAAAGCAGAAGTGCCTCAGAGCTGGACTGTAGAGAGCAGAGGAACATCCTGAACCATGTGAGGGAAGTTCAAACGGGCACTCGCTGAGATGAAGTGCACGTGAACAAACAGGAACATCTTCTCTCAGACGCTGGTGGAGACCAAAGCGGAGCTAACGACACACTGTGTCTGCAGCCTGAGCTGAAAATACAGATGTGGAGAAACTCATCATCCAGAGGTGATTTACACTACGTGTCGATACTCGAACCTTGGACCGGTTCACTGGCTCCGTGTCTCAGCTGAGGGTTCGTGGAGTTGTTTGGATGAAAGTCGTCGTTATCGTCTAATATTCGTGATTCTTTGTCACGTGTTGTGGGGAAAAGCTCCTTGTTGTCTTTGTTTTGTTTATTAGTTAAATATTGTGTTGTATTACCAACATGTTGCTCCGCCCCCAAGACGTGAAGAAGTGTTGTATCCACGCAGGGCTCGCTAACTAGAGGGCTGTGCTGATTGGACAAATTATAACTCATTCACCATATCCTCTAAAATAACTTATATAAATACTCTGGATCTTTCTACTTGAACTTGTCTTCTTCTAGGTCCTCAGTCAAACTTTAGCAGTGGTCAGTGACCTCAGGTCGTTTGATGGTTAGAGAAGGACACAGACAGACGACAGACAAAAGGCAGGAATACAAAATTCCAATTCAGATTCTAGATAATGAGGATAAAAACTTTGTGGTAGGATTCTTTGGAAGTACATGGACTTTCCACGTGTGGAACAAAAAGCTGAGGAAACTTCAGTTGGTGCTTCTTACCCAGTTTTCATCCTGCAGACAGAGAGGCTGTCACCACAGAGAGATGCTGCCTCATTATGGGACTGAGCAGAGCTCCATGGAGATGAGTTCTGGTTCTAAACCGCGCCGATGGAGAACTTTTCAATCTTTAGGAAAGTGGAAAACGAGTGACTGGGAGGGAGCGAGGCCGCGGAGCCCTCAGGGTTTGGAAACTTCAGGCCGGGAACAGCTGAATGCAGCGTTCACATGGTTTGGAACGATCACTGGGTGAATACTGACGAGCAGGACTTCAGGAGCTCATCGAGGTGGCTGATTGGGCTCTGTGTGAAGATGCCGTCTAATACGACCTGATCTAATATCTTCAGCTTTTGTTTTCTTAGGGAGTCGATGGTGATCTCTGACGAGACCAAACATGCACAAGCTGCACAGATTCGAACACAGAGGAGGAGCAGTTGTTAAAGAGGGAAATCAGGTTCTTTTCCAATCCTCTTCTTGAATTTGGCCGAAAACGTCCAAATAAAAAGCTTCTTCTTCATCCCTCAGGCTCGGACAGGAGGATGTGCCTCTCCTCCTCCTCTCCTCCTCCTCCTCCTCCTCTCCTCCTCCTCCTCCTCCGCCACAGTCCAGTCATTAGTGTTGGAGGAATGTATCAGCTGCTTGTCACTGTTTGTCAGTTTGACGGCCTGCGAGTTGTGTTGTTTGTGGACCGGCTCTTCCTCCCAGGCTCCCCCCCCCGTCCCTGATCGACTCCCGCCGCTCGAGAGGGAAGTGGCGATCGGTCGGAGCGAGGCTTGAGTTTCCAGAGCGCTGTGCCATGTACACGATACACAAACCCCCAGATATACTCACAATTAGCTCGGGTGCCCCACATTCCTGACCTCCTCTTGCATGTGCGTATTTAGGCCAAAGGTCAACAGCGGCAGCTCCACAGTGTGTTCTCCTGCTGGAGCTGCCGAGGGAGGAGAAGAGAAACACATCTAAGAATGTGATGGTTGTAATAACGGAGTCAGGACTTGTTGTAAAATCGAGCTCTTGAACAAACCCTGACATTCTGCACATGGCTCTAAAAACCAGCTTCATTGAATCTTCCTTCAACGCGTTAGACTCAATCACTGGCTGTTATCTCAATGACTATTAAAACCACAAATGTCAAATCTACAGTCATATAATCTTATTTCAGGAGGATCCAATCTTATTTGTTTTCATCCGAGATGAGATAATCTTGTCAAACTCCATTTGCACCAGATTATTAAATTAGTTTGAAGATATTCAGAGTAAACAAGTTACAAAAGTTGATTGATGGTTGAGGCTGATATTTGCGTGAAGAGAAACCAGATCCTGCACAGATCAATATAACTATTGATTAGATCCGGGGACAGTCGTGGCTCCTGGTGATGAAGTCACAGAGAACAGAGTCTGAGGGGATTTCTGTCAGTTTGTTAATTCATGAGCTTGGTTTCACTCTCAGAGTCGTTAGCCATGAATGAACGAGCGCCACTTTAACTGCCACATTAAATGGGACAAAAATAACCCAGGCACCTTCCGGTTAGCCCGTCCCAGTATGAACTACTCTGGATATGTAACTGCTCTGTCTGTGGTTTCCAGTGGTCAGGATAAAGTCAACTACTGGAATATCACAGACAATTGAACATATGTATGTAGTGTGTTTGGTGAAACCTATATTTGAGGTTAAAAAAATATCTAATACTGATATTGTAATATGAAATAATGCAGTTTTTTAAATGCTCTTTCAGTTTGAGAGCAGCACTTTTTGATTTCACATTCAGATTTTGTAAAGTTTTCTTTGCACTCTGATATTTTGTTAGTTCCATGGATTTGCTGATCTCCCACTTTCACCAGGTCCATGCACTCGCACACGGGAGTTAAGTTAATGCAACCACAATGAGGGCAGTTTCATTTGTCAACTCTACACCTGGTATTGTATTGGTTGTGGAATCTTGACAGACAGAGGAGCAGAGGAGAAATCGGACAGCAGATGTTTCACATCGTGAGGAGAAGAGATGAAGCTGGAGCTCAGGAAATCTGAGTGCAACCAAATATCAGAGTGTCAGCACACAGCAGAGCACAGCAGAGCAACAGCAGAGCAACAGCAGAGCACAGCAGCAACAGCAATCTCCATCGGGGGGGAGAGAGTGCATGCTCTTCACTAAATATAGGAAAAAAAACACACACATACCTGTCACGTAGGACGTTTGTCTTTTTATTTGTGTAACCGACCAATTCGACTCAGATTGTTAAGTCTCCACCACAACAGTGAACACATGACTTCCTCCCCTGAGCCTGAACCACCATCAGTCTGTGACCTCTTTGGGAAAAAGGTCGGCACATATTAAAATGTGAAACAAAGTCAAACTTCCCAGGTTCGATGATCACAGAGGAGGAAACAGCTGTGACTGAGGAATCATGAGGAAACTGTAGTAGTTTTGTGAAAGGTGCTTTGTCCACCTGAGTAAGTTGAATTATCTGTTTAAATTATATATTTTCATCATCTTAACAACCACTCAAAGTATTTTAACCGGCGTCGGCCCTCATCACCAAAAGCTCTTGAATCTCCTCGTCTTTTCAAGTGGACGTCTCCGTCTTCTACGTTCACACAGGGTTCACCATCTTGTCTGTGGACACTCTGACATGCAGACTTGAGGAGCCGGGGATTGAACCACCGGCCATTTGATTAGTGGACGACCCACTCTATCTCTTGAGCCACAGCTGCCCCCAAGTATGGGATTATAGTATGGGATTATACTGCATGTAGGCGTTTATATCTGAAAAGGGTGCGTCGGGTCGTCTAGATATTCATGTCTGAAAATAGTTTGAGATCAGTGTTGTTGCCTCGACTCTCGACAGAATCAAATGTATGAAGGATTTGTTGATACAGGATCTGAGTTTGATTTTGTGTTTAGTTTAAATGGAAGTTTGTAAAGCTTCATGTAGCTGGGAATTGTTGGATATCTGAATAGTTTCTATTAAAAGATTCCAGTGTTAAAAGACACACAGAGTGAAACGTGGCCGTGAAGACACGTCTTCACCACCAGATGGATGTCATTCACTTATAAAGGGATTATTTAAATGCAAAATAAATTGAAAAAACCTTTTATTTTAAAAATAACCAAATGTGGCTTAGCTGGTGTATTAGAACCTGACGAATCAAGTGACCTTATCACGTTGATGTGAATCCATCAGAACTATAAAGCAGCTCACTGACATGCAACAAACCCGTTTACTCACTGACGTGGTGCAGAACCAAATCAGAATCTGGATCCAGTGAATTTGAATATGAAATGTCTGAGGTACGCGCTCTATAGAGTCTGGTTTCTATTTATTCAAGTGGGAAAATTCCCTCGATATGATATGAAAACAGCATTTTCAAACTAAAAGGATATCTGTGATGGGAACCAGACAAATCGGGGGAAGCTACGTGGAGACTGAAGAGACTGAGTTAGTGCGAATGGAGGTAGCTTAAGAGAAGCAACAGAACTGAACATGTGTGAAGCTGTGACCAGAGAACCTTTGACTTTATATTCATTCTTTTCCTGTGGATCATTTCAGCTTCAGCCATAAACTAAACTTAAATTTAAACATCGGCTCATAAATAATAAAGTGAATAGAGTGATTTATAAAATTATGTAAGGATTATATGACAAATTGACCTGCCAGAGAAATGTCCACACACACACACACACACACACACACACACACACACACACACACACACACACACACGGCCCATTGGAGCTGTATTGTGACACATTGTTCTCATTATGTTTCTGGCAGAAACAGACTTTTGAGGGAAGGAGCCGAGAAAGCGAGAGAAACAAGATTAAAAAGGAAAGAACAGAGGTGTGGGGAGCAGAACCTCAGGAGGTGTGGGAACAGAGGAAAGAGACGGAGGGGGTGAGGGTGAGGGTGAGGGGGGGTGAGGACGGACAGCAGAGTAAGAGATGGAGAAGGAGGGATGGAAGGGAAGGGGGGGGGGTCGAGAGAGGTAGGAGAGTAAGAGAGCCATGAGAGAGAGGAGTGGGCCAAACCACCGGGGAATTTCTGGGCAGTTTTCGGGGAAAAATCCCGAGGCCGGGTTCTGGCTTCTCCTCTCGGAGCTATTATTCTGTTATTTCAGCCTCACTACATGATGTGTGTGTGTGTGTGTGTAGTTTTTACGAGGCTTTGTGGCGAAACTACGGCCACAACCAAATATGTCAAGTCAGACTCTTCTACATTCTGCGCTCCTGCTCCTCCTCCTCCTCCTCCTCCTCCCTCCACCTCCTCCTCCTCCTCCTCCTCCTCCTCCTCCTCCTCCTCCTCCTCCACCTCCTCCTCCTCCTCCTCCTCCTCCTCCTCCTCCTCCCTCCTCCTCCTCCTCCTCCTCCTCCTCCCTCCTCCTCCTCCTCCTCCTCCTCCACCTCCCTCCTCCTCCTCCTCCTCTCCTCCTCCTCTCCTCCTCCTCCTCCTCCTCCTCCTCCTCCCTGCTCCTCCTCCTCCTCCACCTCCTCCTCCTCCACCTCCCTCCTCCTCCTCCTCCTCCTCCTCCTCCTCCTCCACCTCCTCCTCCTCCTCCTCCCTCCTCCTCCTCCTCCTCCTCCTCCTCCTCCTCCTCCTCCACCTCCTCCTCCTCCTCCTCCTCCTCCTCCTCCTCCTCCTCCACCTCCTCCTCCTCCTCTCCTCCTCCTCCTCCTCCTCCACCTCCTCCTCCTCCTCCTCCTCCTCCTCCCTCCTCCTCCTCCTCCTCCTCCTCCCTCCTCCTCCTCCTCCTCCTCCTCCCTCCTCCTCCTCCTCCTCCTCCTCCTCCTCCTCCTCCTCCCCTGCTCCGTCCTGGACTCAGTGAGGTGTGAGGGGGAGCAGATGAACTGCTCTACTGGGACGTCGCCCGGCGTCCCGGGGGGATCTGATCCTGGGAGCACCGAGCTGCCCCTCCGCTGTGGACAGGCCTGATTGTACAAAGAAGAGGTGTAGCTGAGTGACGGAGCTGATGAGTTCATGTAACTGCACCGAACCTGAGGCACAGACACGCACTGCAACATAGGAAGCACTAAATCTGTCTGTACTGACGCAGGGAGGAAGATCATCTGGTCGGAGACAGACTGTGGAGAGGAAGAGGTTTTGGTTTTGGCAAAAGAAACTGGTAAAAATGTGAATTAGGAAAAAAGGAAAAGTCCTCATGTCAGTGTCGATGTACGAAGACGAAGTAAAAATCCATATTTTTATTGAAAGTGGATTCCATATGAAAGAGTAATTCATTGTCTCTGTGTTTGGCTCAGCAACAGGACATGAGCCTCTGACCCGTGGAAGGTGGAGAATCGAATGATTCAGACACAAAGAGCTCCAGCTCCCTGTTCCCGGGCAGCGTTCATCTGGGCTGTTCTATAGACTGTGTATATAAGGGCTGTTCTCCATTGAGTCGCTCCTGCCTGCCGTCTCGTCTGCGCTCACTCACACAGGCAGAGACCGAGAGTGAAACCGAGAAGAGGAGGTGAACGAGCTGGTGAACCTCCAACTGACAAAAGGTGTGAATTCAGTTTCCACAACGGACTGTAAATAGAGAACGATTAGCTGCTCCAGGATCAGAGCAGAAGCTTCTGAGTGTCCTCCTCCTGCTGAGCTGAGCTCACTCTTTAACTGTAAACACTCTTCACAAGTTAATAAAACCTGAACAGTCTTCAAGTTAGAAAATGTACAAAGTGAGTCTGCTGCCCTGCATCTTTGTTTCCGTCTGTATAAATGAATCCGACCTGATGGCTCCACACCACAGGGCCACTTGAATCACATTGATGAGCCTGATATGTAATTAGACTAAGATGGTGAATGATATCTAAACATTAGCATGTTATTGTGTCAGTCAGTATCAAACTCAGATAGAAGCAGCTCAAGTGTCTGTAAATTTAAACAACTTCCAACTTTATTGTTACGAATCTTCAGATTTCAAATGGTTCACTTCTCTCGGCCGACTTGCCGACAGAAGAAATGAGGACGTAACAATGGAATCAATCTGTCCCTCGTGTTTTTAGCATCTGAGCTGGGAACAGAATCCACATCCCAGGACAATGGCTTTGATTTCTGTGGAAACATCAAAGCCTGAACCAGATCCCAGCCCTTTTAATTTAGGCCGAACAGATGAAGATGAATAGAAGCAGATGTACACGGGTCCACGGTGCCAACAAATTACACAACACAGCATTCATGAGCCTCATGCCTCAGAGGCTTCTCACAACCAAAGCTGTGAAGATATTTTACCACCCTTTGGTTACATCTACTCCTCACTTGTCTCTGTGTACTGACTGAAGTGTGGAGCTACAAGTGTGACAGCATTTTGTTTATCATTAAAATAAGTGCTCTGAATGCACTGGAGCAGGTTTTCATCAGGCAGCCGGCTCGTCTACGTGTCATCATCCAATCAGACTCAAGGAAAGCAGTCAGGTGACCTGTCCTCAGCCCAGAGAGTCTCCTCTGGGTTTTTTTTGTGGAGTGATCTCCTCCCAGTTTAATTTTATAAAATAACTGTAGGTCATTTAACGTTGTCATCTGATAATATATAATATAATCTTATTTTTCCAAAGAACATGATGAACCTCACGTTCAATGTGTCGTGTTGGTTTCCTGTGAGAAAGAACAGAGTGTCGGGAACAGAAACCTGCTTCTAAGTCAGAAATGACGTGAATGTGACCTGAATTTAAATTTTTGAATCATTTTTAAAGTAAACAATGTGCTTGAACAATTTTTTTAATATATTCAATGCTGTGTGACTTGAAGCTCTAGAGCTAACCCTACACAAGGAATGACCTTTGTGCATCTTGCTGGATCAGAAATTGTGCACGGATGTTGGACATATAATTGGCCCCTCTGTGTAATTTGTGGGCCCCTCTATGGCCCCTGATTCCTTTAGAATCCTAGAGCCACCACTGGAGAAAGGGAGGCGCTTGACCGACATGGATTTTTGGGGGAGACACTAATATGAGGCTGTGGATGGAAAATATCTCAGATGAACATCTCTGCTGATTATTGGTTCTGAAAGAGCTTTGCAGTGTTGACGTCCTCTCACACACACACACACACACACACACACACACACACACACACACACACACAGACACACACACACACACATGCACACAGAAACACCAGGATTCACCAATGCTCTCACTCTCACTTAAGTTTCAGAAATGATCCCAGTCCTTGTTGGTGTGGGTCTGTGGTTGTGCGGAGGAGGCCCAGGGAGGTGGGGATAAATTTCTTGACTTGTTGCCTCAGCACCGCGCTTCACTGTGACTCATACACAACGTGATGTACACACAGGCCGGTGTGCACGGTGCAGACGTGCACGGTGCAGCTCTGTGCACGTCTGCATATACCTCTCAGACATTTAACCTGCTTCTCTCTCTCTGAGATCACTTGAGAGTCGGGCCCGAGCACATTACACAGACTTGCATCATATTGTTTTCACGCACACACACACACAGACACACACACACACGCACACTTTTGCAAACCTAATATCTCCTCACTTCTTGAGTCTTGTCTCAAGTTTCATAAAGAGCAAACCGACCTAATAATCCAATACACACACACAAAGAGAGAGAAATGGACATGTCATGTACAGGGGATGATAAAAGAGAGTGTGTGTGTGTGTCTGTGTGTGCGTGCGTGTGTGTCTGTGTGTGTGTGTTTCTGTGAAGCCTGGCCATGTACAAGGCCTCAGGACCAAATTTGGAAAGTGGATCCACCACAGTGGAGCAGGAGTCATTCTTTAACAAACATCTGCCAAACACAGCTGCACAGCCAAGTCCAGTGTGTGTTTGTAGATGATGTCACACTGGGACCTTCTTGTCCTCATGGGACCTCTGTGTCCTCATGGGACCTCTGTGTCCTCATGAGACCTTCTTGTCCTCATGAGACCTTCGTGTCCTCATGGGACCTCCTGGAAGAGAAGCAGCCACTCTTCTACCCGTTCTTGCGTCCTTTTATTTTGGAAAATATACTGTATCTGTAATTAGGTGTGTTTAAAACTTCAGCTCAGACAAACACTCGACCTCTTTCCCGACCGTGTTTAAAAAGTCGAACACCGAGGACATTCTGACTTCTTCCAGAAAAGCTCCGGAGTGTTTCCTGGCTCGGTTCACGGCCGATCACACTGTATATCCTGAGTGACAGGGTGTTCTAGGCCCACAGCTGGTCAGCCTGTCCACACACTGGTTGCTCTCAGATATGGAACAGCCGTGTGGGTCGGCCTGCTGCAGCCAAACACACGTTACCATTTATTATGACCTGAAGGAACATCTGTGGATCTGTGGCTTAGTGAAGAGGAGGAGGACTGTGGACAATGAGGAGTCTATTAATCCATAATGATCTTGACTTTTAGGGAATGATTTGTTTCTCACAGTCACTGGAACTGAAAGTGAATCAAGTGAACACAAAGATCTGTAATTGTACAAAACTTGGTATTATAGATTTGCCTCAGAGATTATAGATCATAAGTTAAATGTAACTGCTTCATAAGACGTGTGTGTGTATAACAGGGAGACGGAGCGTATGGAATATATATGCTCAAAGACTCTGGAGTGAAATGCCTGAGGAAAGATTATTATTATTGCCATTATTATTCTGCATGTGTGTTTTCTGTTGTGTAACTCTTTGTATTGTAACCACTGGTTTTCTTGGTCTGCCGCACTTTTTACTTTGTGTTAAATTATAATTATGATGCTGGATAATCTCGGAGCCCACACGCACGCACACACACACACACACACACAGACAAACACACACACACACAGGGTGCACCATCAGGGGGCGATCAGGCGTCCAGTTTCTCACCCTTCATGGTTGGTGATCGAACCACCGACCTCCTGCCCAGTGGACCACTGTGACATGTATCCTCTCCTCCTCTCTAGTGAAGTACATCCGCGAGGTGTCTCCGCTCTTCAAGAAGCCGTCCCTGGTGGCCGACCTGCCGTGGGACGGCGTCCGGCCGCAGTCGCCCAGCTACAGCGGCAGCGAGGACTCGGGGTCGCCCAAACACAGCGGCTCCTCCTCCTCCAAGGACAAGAAGGTCATCAGCCTGAGGATGTGCTTCATCAGCAGGAACCTCACCATGCCAGATCTGGAGAGCAGGTCTGAGACTCCTCCCTGTTTGTGTTGAGAGAAATAGCTGAGTATGTGGGAGCTAGGGTGTGGTTGTCTGTGTGTGTGTGTGTGTGTGTGTGTGTGTGTGTGTGTGTGTGTGTGTGTGTGTGTGTGTGTTTGTGTTTGTGTGGTTGTGTGTGTGTGGTCCTACCTCTGTTCATTTGATTGGAATGTTGCTCTGGGAGATAACGAGCATTAAAACATTCTCTTTGAGGTTATTAAATATGAAAAGCAGTCAGCAGCACGTGCAGCTGGACAGAAGTTCAACTCAGTGTGTTTCTCCTCAGGCTCCTGGAGCTCCACTCCCCCGACGGCCAGCACACGGTGGTGCTGCGCTGCAAAGACGGCCCCTCCGCCAGCTCCTGGTTCACCGCCGTCCACACCAACATCGCCGCCCTGCTGCCACAGACCCTGGCTCACGTCAACGCCTACCTGGGGGCCTCGTCCTCCACCTCCACACACCCCCACCTCAAACACATCGGCTGGTTGGCTGAGCAGGTAACTTCAGCAGCATGTGACAAAGGTTCACTCTGCTTCACTTCTACTTTGAAACATGAAGTTTCATTCAACCTATGGATGTGTGGCTCAGACAGGAAACACACACAGTGGGAGATTCCTGTTACATTACACTGTTTCCTGTGGAGCCCACCTGCACAAGCACACACACACACACACACACAAACACACACACACACAAACACACACACAGGGTCTGGGTTTCATGTCCCTGCTTCTCACTTGAACTCGACCAACACTGCGCTCACTCACCTGTGACTCACACAGACACACACACACGCACACACACACACACACACACTCACACTCGCCCAGTTCTTACCACGATGCTGTCGTGACTTCAGGGTGTTTTTCAGTATTTTTCTCATAACGTTGAAACATATCTTCTCACTGATGAAACTGTGTCTTGAAGAAATCCCTCACATCTGTTATTGTATTTAAACTCTCAGTTAATTATGATGTTTAATGTGTCATTGCTTTTGTATTTTCTATTTACTCTCTGTTTTTCATGTATATTTCTTCCTTCTTGGTCAACTGTGGTTGTTATAAACATGGTCAATAGATCAGACTTTACATGCACCGTCTCTAGAAGGCTCTTGGATGCGGGGTCGGGGAAGCGGGTATGTGACCTCCTGACCTTGTTCCTCAGGTGCAGCTGGAGGGCGGCCGGCAGCAGTACCGCCCCCTGGTGATGGCTCTGACGGAGAAGGACATCCTGCTGTTTGAGTCGGTGCCGTGGAACAGAGAGTGTTGGTCCATGCCTCTGCTCACACACCCCCTGTTAGCCACCAGGTGAGGAGAGGAGACCGGTTTGCTTCTGTTCATGTGGAGATGCTTCATGATGGGGACGTTATTTACTTCTCTAACTCTCTAAGTTTAAAAAGAAAGTGGAACCAAAGAGGTTTTATCTTGTGACAAAAGAAACTTGGGGGACTTCACCAGGGAACCACAGAAAGACCAGTTCCTCCTCTACAGTCAAAAAGGACCTGAGCTAATTCTTCATCAGCTCCTTTTACATTCACCAATTTCCTTTCTGCCACGAGTGCAGTGATCCACCTATAAACAGCATCCACTTCAATTTAAACATATGAAACACATAATGATTTATTTGATGTGGTCGAACAGAAGCTCCGTAAGTGGAGAAGAGGTCGAATTCAATCTTTGGACTGATCCTGAAACAGTTTGAAGAACATCAACATGTCGTCCATCAGGGATGAAGAAGTGAAATCCTGATGGAGTCACCTCGATGTGAAACTTCAGCCATCGGACACAGAGCTCCTGTATGTTCATGTCTCTCTCTCTCTCTCCTCAGACTGGTCCACTCGGGCAGTGCCCGGGAGTCTCCCGCCCAGCAGGGGGCAGACCTGGTGTTCGCCACTCGGACGGGCACGGGCCGGAGCATCGAGTCGCACATCTTTCGAGTGGAGACCCACTGGGATCTGTCCTCGTGGACGCGAGCGCTCGTGCAGGGAGCACACGCCGCCGCCGAGCTCATCAAAGAGGTCTCTATCGGTGAGTGCCCGATGACACAGAGGCCAGGGGGTGGGTCGTCTGGACTCTGACAGGTCACAGCTCTACAACCAAGCAACAGTGCAAACTATGAGTTACAGATCTTTAATGTCAAAGTGTAAATCTGACATTAGGATCATTAAGACACTGTGACAGGAGGAATTGGACGATAGTGAGCTGCCATCAAGAAGAATATCCTGGATACAGAAGCTGACATCTTGGGCCAATGATCTTTCTCTCGATCTTTCTAGACACAGAGTCCATCTACTGGTCAGAACATCCACCTGAGGATTTGTCTTTTTTCCAGAGAAAACTATTGCAAAGTAAATCCTGTAAATCTTGTATTTATTTTCACACAGCTTATTTTTTAAGTTAGATTTACTGACAGACTTTTAAGCGAACAGGTCAGAGAAACTGGGACAGGAAGCTCCCAACAGAAACTGTTTCACCAGCAGCTCGGTAGGAAAACCAGAGGAGAGGGTTTCCACTCTGGAACTCTGTTTCCCTCCTCCCGTCCTGCAGACACACAAACACACAGCTGTGCAGGAACATTCATGTTCAGATCAAATGACCTCACAGATAAAGTAACAGGTTCATTCAGGTCCTCTAGAGTCACTTTGTCTGAGGAAGTTATTATTATGTTCTTATTATTATAAGTAACAGACGTCTCCTGTCACTGGGATTTGGTTAATAAAGGAACTCACTGGAGGGACCACAGATCACATCAGGCTGGAAACTCGTCCCCAGGAGGAACTGGCCTCATGCATCATACCCCCCCCCTCTCTCTATACCCACGCCTGTGTCTCTCCCCCTCTGGTTCCAGGCTGCACGTTGAACCGGCAGGACGTCCGGCTGACGCTGCACTACGAGAAGGGCTTCACAGTGACGAGGGAGCAGGTGGACCCGTCGGGCGGCGCCGTGCTCTTCAGGTACCCCTACGAGAAGCTCAGGATGTCTGCTGACGATGGGATACGCAACCTCTACCTGGACTTCGGGGGTCCAGAGGGAGAAATGGTGAGTTACAGCTGGGAAAGAGGTTTTCTATTAACTGTCACATGACTTCTCACCTTTTCAGGCGCCAACCAGAAACAAGGTTTAGTGTGAAACTGAGTCTTTACAGGTTTGATCATTGATAATGTGGCTGTTTGATCTTTAATTAAATAAACTGAGAAGCAAATAGCAGCAAATCCTCACAGTGTAAATAAATCTTAACTAATGATCAATCCTTTTTTTAATCTTTGTGGTGCTCGTCCCTTCTGCCCTTGCTCTCTTCCTGCCTCACCCTTTCCTCCTGCCTCCCCCCCCCTCCAGGTGTTTGACCTCCACTCGGGTCCGAAGCCCGTGGTGTTCGTCCTCCACTCCTTCCTGTCGGCCAAGCTCACTCGCATGGGCCTGCTGACGTGAAGCCACCGGCAGCCTGGCTGAGAGGACGGGCCCAGGCCGAGCGGGGGGGGGGCCTGAGATGCCCCGAAGATGCTGATAAAGAAGGGGGGGGTGGGGGGGGGGTTAAGGTCTTATATTTTCCAGTTTCTCCAGTCACGGCTGCAGTCTGGCCTGAGGTGGCGCTGCAGGGGAGGTTCAACCCAGGAGTTGCGTTGTTGATTGTCTAAAAAAATGTGCCTTCTCCTCCAGCTTCTCCTTGACCTCCTGCGAGAACAGTAGGCGGCCCTCTGCTGCACGTCAGTTACAAACCACGAAGCTGCAGTATTAACCGTCTCATAGGACTCAGAGTTTTAACGTGATAAATCCAGTGACACTTTCAGACCCTGAATCCACAGACGAGCTCCCTGGTTTCTACTCTATGCCTTTCATTCCTCGACAGCCTTCTAAAGTACTTTGGGCTCTTTTTAATGTGTTTCTGTGGCGCAACGCTTTAGAGTCAGAATGCAGTTAAAGGAGCAGAGATTGTGTGTCTGTGTGTGTGAGTCTGTGTGTGTTGGCTTGATAGTGTGCCTGCTGTCTGACAGACTCACCTTTTAGCACATTATCTCAAACTACTTTTGTAATCAGGATCGCCGCCTGTGCCTTTCCACACGTAGTCAGAGACGCTCTGATTTCCTTTTCCTTTTATTTCTCACAATCAGAGAATTTGAAGCTTTTCAAAATGCACGAGCTGTAGTTTCATAGTTAGAGTTTATACAACATGACTTTGTTTTTATGTCATCCACGTAAATCTCCCGATAGCTCGACTTCCTGAAGTTGAATCAGACGAGCGTGTGTGTCACCTCCGCATCATTCCACTTCCCTTCAGCTTACTCGTCTCTTTTTACCATTTCACAGGACGGCTTCTCTGGCAACAGTTCACGGTGACAGAGGTACCTGGCTTTTAATATTCTAAATGTTATCAGCCATTATCGTCCAAATATATACAAAGATCAAACCTTCACAGAGGATAACTCAAAGTTCCCTTTTCTGAGATAAACCTGCTGCTTCAGTATTATTATCATGAGAAATAATTCATTCCATTCCATTTTCTGCATCGAGGGACCAATTTAATAAACGAGGCTCGGAGATCTGATTCTATTTTATATGCGAGTCTGACAAGATTGTGAATAGAAGTAAAGGAAAAGGATGAGGCGTGGCAGACTTATCATTTAAATCATTTAAAATGTGAACGTTAATCATGAAAACGTTTTTGTGAGAGTAACAACAAAAGTAACATTTACCATCATTAAAACTACATTTAAGAGCTGATTGTAAGATGAGTGGTTATGAGACCTCATGAACACACTCTGAGATTCATGTTGATAAAACACAGCTTCAGTCGAGTCTCTGATTGAAACACTGCAACAGGAAAACTCTCCTGTTACCCTGATGTTCTTATGATGGTTTAACAACTTATATATTTTTATTAAAATGTTTTGCTTGTTTTGAAAGCACATGTGTAACCATGTAGTTCATAGAGCTTTGTTCAGCTCCTCCAGCCTCCAGTTAATCACTGGCTGCGTTAAAACAGAAGCAGATTCACTTCTTATGAAACACACATGCAGAAGGTTTGAGTTTTATTTGGCCTGAAATGAAGTTTTCTTACTGCAACAGTGAAGCGTTGTATTCCATCATCCTTCTTTACTTCACTTTTCATGTCATATTAATCCGGTTTCTCAGCCGCTGCTTGGATCTGATGTTCTGAAGTGAGTCAGACTTCAGGAAGCTCCAGGCCGTCCCCCTCTGAGCTTGATGCACTAATCAGTCGAAGCCCTTTTCTACCGGTGAATGTAAACCTCCTCCTCCTCCCAGGGACTCTTTTTTATTCTCCTGCCTCTGTATTCCTGACTTGGGGGCTGTCCTGTCTATGCAAAGCTTCAAAGAAGAGTTTTTCTGAACCAAAGGTTACAAACAATCTGTGGCAGCTTGCGTCCGACACAATCATCACACGGAAAAGTCACGATAGGATCAAATGCTGCTGCAACAACCTGTCATATGCAAAGTATTTTAGACTTCCTTCCAAGTTACAGTATAAAATGTATGATAGCAATGTAATAACCTCAAGTGTAAATATCTACCAATAAAACTGTATGAATTATAGTTGAGTCTGTTTATGTGGTTTGTTGATTAGAATATAATGAGGTCTTAATGTTTATTTAGCCAAATTATTTAATTGTGGGTTTGCAATTATTCCAACAACAACATGGCCACTAGATGACAGCAGCTGCAGAACGTACGCACACACACACTTCATCCAGCCACTCACAGCCAGGAGTCCGAACACGAGTGATTCTACTGACGAGGCCACAGTTTATTTACAGTTTATTTACAGTAAATTACAGTTTCAGGCTCTTAAAGGAAAAGTTGAACACTGTAAACAAAGATGCTTTACTTCCTGTCATTATCCAGAAATGAAGTAAAAGTATTTTAGATCAGCAGATGTGACCTCGATACGTCTTGGGTCCATTCACACCTGAACCTAGAGCTGCCCACTGTGTTAGGATCACACAGGACAGATGGTAACTCCAGGTGTGAACAGAGCCTTGTTGGACAGAACCAGGTGAACTGATAAAACTCAGATGACCTACAGCTCCACGATGTCCCTGAACACATCCTCCACAAACAGCTGCTTATCTCTGAATTCTTCCTCAAACAGAATCAATGGTAAATGGTTTTATTTATAAAGATCTTTTATCGTCTTGATGACTCGAAGCACAAACAATCAGCAGATTCACGACTCGACTTCAAGGATACTTTGACACAGAAGCTGGTCAGTGACGATCAGATCAGACCTGAGATCTGCTCTTACTTCCAGTTTCCCTCATGAATCAACAGATCTGGTTCCAGATGAATGATTCTGAGCAGATCCAGGTCGAGTCCGAGCGACTTGCTCCTGCAGATTGATCGTTTTGATGTTCAGGTCCAAACGAGTAGGGAACACGTCAGCTGTTTGTAAAGTCCAGTTTCCTTCAAGCACAGACATCGGCAGCTGAATGGATTTAAGAACTAATCCAGAAGCAATGAAGATATTTATATTGTTCCGATAAGCAGGTCACAGTTCTACTGGACACTTCAGTCCTGCTCTGATCTGTGAGAACGGTTCGAATCTGAATCGTCCTTAATCCACTGGAACGTCCTGAGGAGCAGATCCAGGTTCCTCGTGTGGACGGAGGAACCACGTCATCATCATCATCATCTTCTTCACTGTTCACACTTTGCTGCGTTTGCTGTGGCTCTCCACTCGAGGAGCCGCTCGCTTGTTGCGATGGTGCGGGAAGGTTGGCATCAGCTCGGGTTCACAGGCTGCAGAGAGAAACAGACGTTAACCAGCAGCAGAGGAGACGACAACTGACCCAGAGACACGTCTGTACCTTTATATATACACAGTCTATGAATAAAGTAATCTATCTATCTATCTATCTATCTATCTATCTATCTATCTATGGTCTGTACTCACGCAGAGGCTTCTCTTTGAAGTACGAACTCTCCAGACTGTCTTTGGCTGACGCTCTGCATCAGGACAGAAACAGAAAGAATCAGACAAAGAGTTTTACCTATTGTGTGTGAGTGTGTGTGAGTGTGTGTGTGAGTGTGTGTGGTCTACCTGCGCTGTGGGTGGTACATGAAGAGCAGGTTGAGCAGTCTGTGTCCAGCCTCAGACAACCAGGTGAACTTATTCTTCAGGTTGTTGTACGGCTGCTTCCTCAGACTGTACTGACCCACGAGGGGCAGCTGAGAGAAACCCTGACACACACAGACACACAGACAGACACACACAAACACACACACAGTCCTCTATCACCATCAAACATCACAGACAGAGAGAAGTACGTGTTCACAGCTGGATTCTCACCGGCCAGATGTTTTCATTGGGCGTTCCCAGCAGCTGGACGACCAGGTCGACCTGCTGGATCTCAGAGGTTCCAGGCAGCAGAGGCTTGTGAGCCAGCAGCTCAGCCAGGATGCAGCCGACCGCCCTGCCACACACATCATGGTCATCTTCATATCAACCGTTCATTCTCAGAGATTATACAATGTTTAGTTTCCCTCAAAGCATGTTTTCCTCCTGGCTGGTGGTCCTTTACGTTAAAAATGAGTAAAGACATGCATGTGTGTATGTATGTTTGTGTGTGTGTATGTTTTTTACCATTAGACACTTACCACATGTCTAGAGCTGTAGTTTGGCTCTTGGTCCCTAGGAGGAGCTCTGGGCTTCTGTACCTGCAGATAGATGAGGGAACACATGTCGTGACAAAGACCCGACCGGTCTGAGGTAATGGATCTAACACAGGTGGAGATTACTGGGAGGGATTAGAGGGAAGAGGCTGCACAGACAGATTGGAGCATTAGTGAGGCTGAAGGGACATTCACAGTTTACTGGTTCAAATGGTCACTCACCACAGTGTGACCACTCTGGGGGTCATGGGCTGCTGGGGGATACCGTACATCCTCGCCAACCCAAAATCAGCTGCACACACGAGGAAGAAAACACGTCCAGTAAAACACCACCAACAACCTACTGGTGAACTTTCATTATCGAACTAATGTGATCGAAGATTTAAAATCCTCGATGACAGAAAACCCAATGAAACACACAAGAGGAAACAAAGATCTCTTCCTGCTTCCTCTCCTTCCCCGACTACTTCCTCCCGTGGCTCCTCCTACAGAAGCCCGACAGGAAGCCAGCCCACCTGACTTCCTCCTTCCTGCCCCGGCCTCATGGTGGAGCTGGTCCCACAGTGAACAGATTTAGCTTTTTCATATTTGTGTTGATGTTTAAGAAAGATTCAGTAGTTTTATGTTAGATGTAAGTTTGATGACATTTAAGTTGGTATTTAGTCTCTTTGTTTGTTTCATTTCATGATTGTGGTTTATTATGTTTTATGTTTTAGAGCCTAACCCAACAACTGGAACTAGTTCAGTGGAAAGTCTGTGCTCATCGGTCCTTACTGACCCAAACCCTTGTTACTTGTAACCCTAGAAAACTCATCCTCAACTTGACATCATATCACACATTTCATTCTGAGCTTCCAACTAAATTAATCCATGTTAGACGGCAGCTCTCCCGCTCCTCATCTCTAATTATGGATCCCACTTCCAACTTATTTTAATATTTTTTTGCTGTAGATTAACATACATATTTAACATTTTACAATAATTTGGATACGGGTAAAAGGTCAGTGGTTTAAATGTTAACTGGGAGAGGAACACTTCTCAGACAGTCATGAGAGAGGTCAGAGGGTTGGTGCTCTGCAGTGTGTGGATGCAGGTGTGATTACAGTGCGAGCTGCACACAGGAGGTAACGTGTTGACAGGGACGGCTCACCGATCTTTACGCAGCCTTTGTCTGTCATCAGCAGATTAGACACCTTCAGGTCCCTGATAACGAGATGAAGAGGATAATGAAGCAGAAGCAGAGTCAACGTGAAGCTGAATCAACCTTTCCACTGTCAAACAGTATTAAAGCTTTCATTCATTCAAAATGTATTGTGCATTCAAATAGACATTAATAATATTTTTAGCAGATTTATTTTTTAATCCATAAATAAATAGAGTAAATTAAAACTGAATTAATTATTCGATGATTGACTTAATACAAATAATGGAGTTGGATATTCTGTTAAATTTAAGAATAATGAAAATGTTTTGTTTTTTTTATTTGATCATTCTGTGAAAGTTGTGGTCGTCCATACTGATTCAACTTAATACTCATGACATCTACATAACATTTAAGAATTTTAGAGGCTTATAGCTGCTACACAAAATTATGTTCTACACAATTCAGAAATATTTGCTCCATCATGCTCGACTGCAAACAGGCTGCAGACTAATGATCAAAAGATTCCATATTAATTGAGTCTAATCTCTCAGTGAAATGTACTCATGTGAATTAAATGAAATGTTTAGTACAGAAAACTCCCCGGAGCTTTAGTTGTTTGGTTTCCAGTGAATGTGTGCGACTGACCTGTGTATAATAAAGTTGTGGTGGAGATATTCCAAACCTCGGAGCAGCTGCAGGACAATACATTTCACCTGGAAGAGAGAAAAGAAACTTATATAAAAACCAAACCACTGACTATGTTCCTATAAATAAATCAATTCACACATTTACATGCGTCTTCCATAGACATGTAAACATAATAGAATGATATAAGGGCTTCACTCCGTCCTACCTGAGCCTCAGAGAACGGTGTCTGCATGTTCTCCAGCAAACTGGCCAGGTCCTGTTCACAGTAACTCATCACCAGAAACAGACTGAACGAGAAACACACAAACAGTGTTAACTTCACTGCTCAGGAGATTATTACGTCTCATTTCATGTTGATTACATTTAAGATGTGAGCTGTTAAAGTCCAGATTCTAAAATAGTGACAAGGACCCCATAAAAATATATTCATTTGAAAAATCGATTTATAGCTGGAAGATAAATGTAACTGACGTGGAAGAATAATTTAATGGATCTTGGCGATTATTGATGTTTTTGCTGACTGAGTGTGTGTGAGTGAGTCTGTGAGTGTGTGATTGTGAGAGTGTGTGAGTGAGTCTGTTAGTGTGTGATTGTGTGTGAGTCTGTGAGTGTGACCTCTCCAGCTGGCTGCCCACGACCACCTCCTTCAGCTCCACTATGTTGGGATGTCTCAGCCTCAGCAGCAGGGTGATCTCTCTCAGGCTGCTGATGGGGACGCCTGTCAGACAGGGGGCAGGGCACAGAGGACACCGTGAGATATTAACATGTTGACACTGATGTTGGTGATTCCAGGCAAACACACACAAACCAGCGTGAAACAAGTGGCCTCACCATCTTTCTCTTTGTCCATTCGGACCTTTTTCAAAGCCACAATCTCATCGGACTTGGTGTCCCGGGCTCGGTCTGTGATCAGAAAGAGGAGCAGTTTATTTACTGAGCAGTGAAACTGGGTCGTGTTCCAGAAAGCAGGGTTGAAACTCAGAGTTTGTTGAAACCTGCTTGTTCGAATACACATCTGATGTTTCCCAGTCCAACTGATCTCTAGAGTCTAACGTGAACAACTCACACACGATGCCGTAAGTTCCTTCTCCAATCCGGTTGAACTTCTCAAACTCTCGGACGCTTCTGCAGCTTCCAAACTGAAACAGAAGGAAACGAGGAGGACACGTCACAGAGGTTCTCTTCACTTCATGGACCTGAGCTGCTGTGGAGATCTCATCTTCTCCTCCAGGGTTCTGCTAAAGCTTCAAAGCAGGACCATCATTGAGGAATCCCACATGATCACGTGAGCACCTGGAGCTGACGTGATGAACCACGGGGTCGTGACCTGTGCACTGGGTCCAGATTTAGAAACATGGGATTATGATTAACAGATTATTAACCCAGTGACACCGTGAAGCTTCACAACATACGAGTTATGAATGACGACCCCAGTGTGTGTGTCCGGATTGTGATGAAGTTGAACACACAACTAATGACGACCCCATGTGTGTGTGTGTCAGGATTGTGATGAAGTTGAACACACAACTCGCTTCCCGGTGCACACGTTTCCTTTCCGCTGCTGCAGCAGAACGTGTCCGCACATCGGACTCGTTCCCCGGCAGAGCAGTCCTCCTCTTACCCGGTCGCTCTGAGGCACCGTGAAGGTCTGGTTGTTCTTGATGGACTTCAGCCGGATCCGGTCCGGTTCTTCTTCTCCTGCGGCCTCCATCTTTACCTCAAAAAGCTCGCTTCAGCTTCAGAGGGAAACACAAACGTCGGTTAAAGCGTCAACTCGACACACTTGTGGGCGCCGCCATTTTGTTTTGTTTTGAGCCCCCGACAACAGGAGCGACCTCCTCTTCTTCATCGGTGATTTACGGTAGTTAGTCTCCTGTTATGAACAACACTGCCCCGCCACAGTCCCGTGGCCGGTTAGTGAAGTTAATTTTAATCCTCAGTAAATCAAGAGGAAAATAATTTAATATAATAATTTTTTTCCAATTTGATGACGCGTCAGCTACAAGAAGTCCCAACACGTGTAAAGACTTCCCAGTGTGGTTGCCTAGGGCCAATCTACCTCGGATGGTTAAAATATTAGATATTATTAGGATGTGTCACTTGAGGCAGCTGAGTTTTCTGTTGATTTGAAATTAAATCTGGAGCGTGTGGTTACGATGTGGTTACAATGTGGGGAGTCATGTGATTGAGAACTCAGGGAAATTAAACTTCCATGTCCGAAAACATAAGGAATCTTATTACATTTCCTCAGCTTTGAATACAACAATACTTTGGTTGAATAAAACTTTCACCACATGTTGGTTTAACATCTGCTCTCACCTGACTCTGACCCTCAGTTGACCTCGTGTGACAGACGGTTTCCAGTCACTGCCTGGTCACTGGTTTCTTCCCCACCACGAAGGGTGAGGAGGCCGGCCTCCGCTCTTTGGCTGAGTCGGCGATGGTCATGGTGGATGTGGAGACATGGACGTTCTCTCTGGACGGAGCCGTGATGAGGATGGCAGGAGGACGTGGAGACAAGTCCACTGAATCCGATTCAGAGTGGTTGCAGGGTTGTGATGGGGGGGGGGCTCTCTGTAACTGAGATCAGAGATACACAAGTTGGGTTAGATAGATATATGGACGACATGTAAATATGTGTGTCTTCCACATAGTGAAGCTTACTACAGACAAGATCTCTTAGCTGGAAGGATTGTATGTTCATGACATTTTGAAACCAGTCAGACAAAGGTCAAAGGTCAACAGAAATATGTTCTGAAAAACACATTATCAAAGATATCTCCACAAATTATTGACATTCTTATACTAAAAATCATTTAAAGCTTATATTGATCAGAAAGTGATTCATCATCAAATGATGTCATGTCGATCTGCATCAACCACCTTGAAAAGGACCTAGAGCTTCTACAGACTGAAACATAATTTATGATGTGGTAGGAATTCATCACTATGATATTGTACAGTTCAAGTTAGCGTTGCCTCACAGGGGTAAACAGCCTGCAGGTTATATATCGTCCTAGGGTTAGGTTTCATTTGTCTGGAGGATGATTTACATTCATATGAAAGTTCTTTTTTTACCTTCACCAGAACCTCTCCTCTCTTTTAATTCCTCACAGATATAAAAGGACCTGCAGGTCAGGTGAGGTGAACCTGAGAGGATTTCCAGCAGTGTGCGTGTGTGTGCATGTGTGACGTCATAGTGTGTGTGTTTGAAACGCAACAGCACCGTTTAAATTGGATTGTGCTACTTTCTCCAGAGCATTGCAGCCGTGTCAACATCATATCGATGCCAGTGGAGCAAAAACACTTGAACTTTCTCACCTGCTTGAATCCAAACAGGCTGCAGAGATTTGTGCAGTTCTGAACTGAACTGAACTGAGAGATGAGCGCTGAACAAACTGCACAACACAACAGGGTCATGAGGACGGATTAGAGAACTGATAATAGAGTAGCTGCTTGGTTGGCATGATTAAAACTGAGCACTGATTAGTAATGATGCTCTGAATACCCAGAGTGAGGGAGCTTACAAATGTGATGGTTATGGCTACACTTATTTATATATAAATACATACATAGAAGCTGAAGACTGCAAATTATCGTGGCTGCATTTTATACATCCACTTATTAGGTTAAATATAAAGATAAATATATACAAATTAAAAACATTTCAAAAAAGGTATATTTTAGACATTTTTTTTCTGTTTTTAATATCAAATTTAAAGTAAACTATGCAAATCAAAAAATGTTATCAGTCTTCTGATTTTCTTTGCTCCCACACGACACGGGGGGGGGGTTATGAGTGTGAGAACTACAGTTAACAGCATCACAGGAAACACTGCAACATGTCTTTTATGAACAAGCTCGAATTAATATGATTTGTGAGCTTCAACCAAATCCAGAGGTGATGAGCCTCATATGTCTCCATCATTATTTGGACGTCAGGAGCAGAAGTTCAGGAACCTCTTCTCAAGCTCATCTTGATGATGCATTGCCATCTCCTGGTACAATGAATTATCACAGCAACTTATTAGCAGATGATAAAATATGTGTTGATGAGAGTTATCATAAAGGATCCATCAACAGATCCTGTACATAAAACAAATGATGAGGGAATAAAAATAATAATTCACATTAAGATGTTGCAGAACTATTATTTTTCAATGTTTGAAGACAAGTAGAGCAGCTCCACAGATTTCAGACCTTTTCAACTCAAAGGCATAAATGAGCAGAACAGGTGGAATAACCCACAGATTCATCTGAGGAGCAGGTTGAAAGTGACCTCAAGGAAAAACTACAAATCACATTCACTCATCTCAGAGGATCTGACGTCGACTCTAATAAGAGGTGATTAATATTATTACACATTAGAATGATTCTGAAGCTCAGGTCTTATTACCGATTAAAAACTCTGGCTGATTATTGTAAACAGAAAGACAGACTTCACGTCACGTGTGCTGGGTCAAGCTGAACTTAAACTACTGTGTCTACAGCAGCGACACTTTAAATCCACACTGACTCATCAATTAATCCTCATAACGTGTCGGATGCTGCATGTTTCCTCCTGACGATGATTTGAGGTGTGAGCAGATCTCCTACCTGGTTCTTCCCTCTGGCTGGGTCCAGACCCCATCAGGCTTCAGCTCTGTGCAGGTCCACACGCATGATGCTCACATGTTGGTTTGTTTTGCTTCAGTTTATGTTGAAGCACATTCAGAGTCTGTGTCTGAGATCCTGTGACACGTCTGAGCCAATCGTGCTCTCCCTCCCTGTGTCCGTCCCTCTCTCTCTCTGGTGAGACACTAATCCCACAGCAGCAGCAACAGAGACTGGATTTAAAGGGCGAACGAGGATAACACCTTCAAACCCTGATTTTATTATGAGAAAAGTCTATAAACGATTCTTATGAACAATGTGTTGGCTTCTAGGTGAAGTTCTCCTCACTTAAGTTTAGTAGTTTTTGAAACAATTATTATAATTTGGTGACTTTTTGCAAATCGTTTGACTTTTACTCTTAGTTCTACTTCTTAAGTTCTGTAAGATTCAGGTGAAAGGATCTATTGGCAGAACAATAGTTGTTCCCTCTACTCTTGAATGGGCCTTTGATATTTAAATATTTTATGTTACTTTATATTTACATCAGGAGCAGGTCCTCTCAATGGAGGCAGCCATGTTTTTTATGGTGGCCCAGACTGGACAAACTAAACCTTTGGAGTTTGTATGACAACTGAAGGTTTCCCGGGTTCTCCTTTATGTTTGGGTGAGGTGAGGGATACATGTGTGGATAGATATAAGTTATGATTATAACTATGGATCTATGAGACTGACATATGACCGTCACCTTCTCTTGTAGCTCAGCTCTTCTATCCTGGATATATGGTGTCGAGGATCGGAGCTGAGGGCATGATTCAAGGTGAAGGCCGTGGTGACGGTCATCCTTCGGTTTCATAGATCCATAGTTATATTCATAAGTTACGTTTGTGGAGTTCCAGGAGGAGAACTGCTTCAGGTATTCAGGTTTCACTTTGTCTCCATCAGCTTTGAATGAAGACAGAAGAACAGACTGGATTTATTCTTTATTTAAAATTTCAGCCTGTTCCCACATTGGATTGTTATTGCTTTATACATATATAAGAGATTTAAATGTTTATAGACATGTAGAAGAAACACATGTGATGAGAGCTGCAGATCAAACCCTCAGGGACTCGATCAGGACACTCTCCAATAGACCTGCTGGTTCAGATCAGGAAAATCAGAAAGAACAGAAACCTACGCAGCAGCAGATCAATATGCACGTTCACTAAATATGTAAATACAATTAGGACGAATGGATTCACACTTTAAAGAGATGAGCCGTGATGAAAACAAACCAGGTTCCACATTTACAATCTGACCAAACATCCCAGAACACAAGTGGTAAAGAAAATAATCAATAATCATCTCATTGATGAGGATCAGGATCAACACAGGTTCTAAAACTTCACACAACCTGATTTCTACTTTGATTCAGAAAAAAACAGGAACTTCAGTTCGTTCAAACACATTCATGTCAGTGTAATTATAGATTTCTGTCTTTACAAAGTAAGAACTAAATATGTGTGATAAAGGAAGGTCAGTGATTGATTGACAGCTGATCTCTGTGCGGAGCAGAAACGTCACCACGACGACCTTTGATCAACAAACATGGAGACAAGAGAAGTTAAAGATTTACACACAGAATCTAAATCACTGCTTTTAATGACTTGAGTCTATTTTTAACAGAACTCAGCTGTGTCTCCCTCATCATAAACCCCAACTCCAGCATAGAGAGGCTGAGTGAATGTGGTCTGGACTCTGTGGAGGAGAGTCATGGTGCCAGTGACGCTGTAGAAGGACAGAACACCTGCACTGTGATCCAGGTACACTCCGACTCTGGAGGACCAGGGACCTGACAATGGAGTCATGTTGTTGTTGTAACAAAAGTTATAACTGTTTACATCACAATATAATGACCAAGATCTATCATTTGATCCAAATACACATTGACGTGAGCGTCCTGCTCTTCTGATGTTCTTGTATACGACTGCTACATCAACTTTTCCTCCTCTGCTCATCTTCACCTCCCAGTAACAAGGTCCAGTCAGACTCTCTCTACTCAGGACCTGACACCAATAAGTGAATCTGTCCCGATGATTGGAATAAGACTGATCTTCACTCATACGTGTTACTTTTGTGTTTCCCTCAGATAATAACAGATCTTTGTTTACTGTGTTTGGATCCAGTGTGATTTCCTGTGAATATCTTAAGAAGTCAGCTCTGGTCTTCATCTCTGGTTGTGGCAGTAAAACATCCACTTGAGACACAATCTGTAAACTCTTTGTCTCTGTCTCACTCAGAATGTCCTGTAGTCGACCTCTGACCTGGGACACAGCTGCTGTCACGTCCTCAAAGTTCCTCAGAGGACAGATCCTGATGCTGGATGAGTGTGTAGATCCACTGAGTGGTGACAGTGAGGGGTAGTTGTGTAGAAACTGGTTGTGATCCTCTGTGTCTGAGAGCTGCTTCAGTTCATGGTCTTTCCTCTTCAGCTCAGTGATCTCCTGCTCCAGTCTCTCCTGAAGCTCTCTGACTCGTCTCACTTCAGTTTCCTGCTGGGATCTGATCTGCTGCTTCACATCAGAGCTTCTTTTCTCCAGCAGACGGATCATCTCAGTGAAGATCTCCTCACTGTCCTCCACTGCTTTATCAGCAGAGCCATTGAGGGCCTCCTCCTCCTGTTGAAGCAGCTTCACGTCTTTCTCTGTGTCCTGGACTCTCTGCTGGATTGTTTGTCTCCTCAGCCCGAGCTCTCTCTGCCTCTCAGTCCTTTCTGCTGCAGCTGACACTGTGTCGTGGTCTTTATGTTCATCCACAGAGCAGAGATAACAGATACACTGCTGATCAGTGCGGCAGAACATCTTCATCACCTCGTCGTGACGAGAGCAGATGTTCTCCTGGAGCTTCTCCGAGGGCTCCACCAGCTTGTGCTTCTTAAATGGAGCTGACTGAAGATGAGGCTGGAGGTGTTTTTCACAATAAGAGGCCAAACAATTCAAACAGGACTTAAGAGCTTTCAGTTTTCTCCCAGTGCAGAAATCACAGGCCACATCTTCAGGTCCAGCATAGCAGTGATCAGCAGGAGCAGCTTGGAGTCCAGTCTTCTTCAGCTCCTCCACTAAATCAGCCAACATGGTGTTCTTCACCAGGACAGGTCTCGGTGTGAAGGTCTCTCTACACTGAGGGCAGCTGTAGCTTCCTCTCTCCTCCACTTTGTCCCAGTGGGTGTTAATACAGCTCTTACAGTAGCTGTGTCCACAGCCAGTAGTCACCGGATCCTTCAGTAGATCCAGACAGATCGGACAGGAGAATCTTTCTCTGTCCAGTGGATTTTCTTGCTGCGCCATTTCAGCTGCTGCCAGAGACTGAAGAACAGTTTCACTTCCTCTGAACAGAAACAGATCTCTGCTCCTCCCTCTCATTCACTCCCTGCAGTGACTCAGCTCCCACAGTTCACAGCTTGTTGTTCACTGGTTCTTACACTGACACACTGTGAAGGGAGGAGACACAGACATGTCCTGACTGGGAGGAGCTGGTTGTGAGTTTTGATCTGTGTTATCACATCTCAAAGTAAATAGTTGCTCTGGGAACGGACACAACAGCACAGGTGGTAAGATTCACAGTCTGCAAAGTTTCCAGAAAGTTAACAAATCTTTTCTACTGAATAAAAACCAACTTACAAAGTGCTTCACAAATTAAAAACAAGTTAAAAATTCATTAAAACACACGTATGAAAGAGTCCAAGTATGAAAACACTACAGCTGACAGATATGTCATCCTGACCACACTTGAACAAAGGCAATTTTGGCTGTTTACAGGCATATGCGAACTTGCCAGTTAACGGCTATAGGGACGTTTGAGATGTTTAAAGGAGCAAAAATGTGTTAACAGACACCTCGACTCAGAGAGGAAGTGAACTTCAGTGAAGTTCCTGGATCTGTGACTGACTGACTGTCTGGTTTCAGCTTCACCCGGAGACTCAATGGCTTCCAGATTAGAAGAGGATCTCTGCTGTCGCGTCTGCCATGAGGTCTTCAGAGATCCTGTCATTCTGTCATGTAGCCACAGCTTCTGTAAAGACTGTGTGGAGAGCTGGTGGAAAGACAAAGAAGTAAAAGAGTGTCCACTTTGTAAGAGAAGATCTTCAAGGTCAGAACTACCTGTTAACCTTGTGTTACAGAACCTGTGTGAAACCTTCTTACAGGAGAGAGATCAGAGCTCTCTGCTCTCTGCAGTTTGCACTAAGAGAAACTCAGACTCCCACAGATTCAGACCCATCGATGAAGCTGCACAACAACACAAGAAGCTGCTTCAGGAAACTCTGGAACCCTTGAAGGAGAAGTTACAGAGTTTTGAACGTGTTAAAGTAAAGTACAGAACACATGTTTGTTCAAACACAGGTCCAGGCCGGACTCACAGAGACGCAGATCAAGGAGCAGTTTAAAAAGCTTCATCAGTTTCTGGAGGAGGAAGAGGAGGCCAGGATGGCTGCACTGAGGGAGGAAGAGTCGGATGATGAAGGAGAAGATTGAGGATCTGAGCAGAGACATAACGTCTCTTTCAGATACAATCAGAACCACAGAGGACGAGCTGAGAGCTGAAGACGTCTCGTTCCTGCTCAACTACAAGGCTGCAGTGGAACAAGTCCAGCAGCGCCCCCTGCTGGATGACCCACAGCTGGCCTCAGGAGCTCTGATAGATGAGGCCAAACATCTGGGCAACCTGAGCTTCAACATCTGGAACAAGATGAAGGACGTGGTCTCCTACAGTCCTGTGGTTCTGGATCCAACTCTGCTAATCCAGAACTTGTCCTGTCTGAAGATCTGACCAGTTTGATACGAGGAAAGAGACAGAAGCTTCCTGACAATCCAGAGAGGTTTGATTATTACGTCTCAGTCCTGGGATCTGAGGGTTTTAACTCAGGCACTCACATCTGGGACATCTGGGTTGGAGACAGTAGAAGCTGGTTCCTGGGTGTAAGAGCAGAGCCTGTCCAGAGGAAGGGAGACAATCTGTCTGGAGTATGGAGAATATGGTTCTATGCACGTAAATACACAGCCATGTCACCATCAGGATCATCTGATCTCTCTGTTCAGAAGATCCAGAGGATCAGAGTGAAACTGGAGTGGAACAGAGGAGAACTGGCGTTCTCTGATCCTGATACTAACAAACACATTCACACCTTCATACACTTTCACTCAGAAGATGTTCCCATACTTTTACACTGCTGGTCACTTGAAGCTGTTAACTGTGAAAGTCTCTGTGACGCTGGATCAGAGCCGTTAGAGATAAAGATTTAAATCATCATGTTTATTTCTTCAAGAGAAATCTGCTGGATTTTCATGGAAATGTTGAAACATGATTCAGGTTTAAATACATAAAGTCTCTTCACATATATGAACATTTGTCTGTTTGATGTGATGAAGCCAAAATTATTCTGTCTGTAAAAGTGTTTATTCAACAGCAGCCTAGTGAAGTGAATACAAATTATAAAAACTATGAAACAGAAACAGATATTTTGACTATGGTTGAACACCTGTGATGTCACACTGTTTGGAGGCAGCTGCCTTCGATGTAAACGTATCGAGTCCCTCTGAGGGTTTGTTCTGCAGCTCTCACCATCTTATACATGTGTAATGTATAAAGTAATACAAATGTCAAATGTGTTTATTTTAATACATTCAAATAATCCATAAAATAAAACATCTACGTGGGTCTTACCACAACTCAAACCCAATATGTACAAGTAATAAGTTGACAGGTTAGATCAATTAGAATAAATGATGGTTAAATATGAGAAGTACTTTATTAAATGTTTAGAGTTTCCAACCTGATTCCTCAGAAAACATATTTTTTACAATTTAACTTCATATCGATTTTTCCTCCTCAGCAAAGCGTTTGAACGGAAGTGGCGGTAGGTGGCGGTGTTGCACCTGAGCTTGATTCAAGACGTGAAAAAGAGGCGAAGAAGAAGAAGAACGATGTTTCCGGTCACATGACAGTTCCTCAGACCAGGAAGTGAAGTGTTCGATGTAGCTTTTGAAAACAAGTGGAAGAGAAGCTGAACGTTCACTTAGCTGCGACCGACTGGAAGCATCTTCAACATGGAGGGTAGGGGTCGAGTCCTCCGCTGTCACCTCCTCTGTCACTGTGGATGATGAGCTAGCATTAGCCTGTTAGCTTGGTGGCTGGGAGTGGGGGGCTAGCTTAGCTTAGCTGTCAGACCTGTTGTGATTGTGGACGAGGGTTCAGCTCCGGACTGAACGAGACAGAAACACACAGAGAAACCAACGCGCTCACATTGAAGTTCATTAGCTGCTCGTCACAGTTCAGTCACCTGGATTAGAAACCATGTCATCAGCTGTTAAGTGAATATTATGAATAATAGGGTTAGGGTCTTCCATCAACGTCACAGAAAGAATTCAGGATAGTTCCTGTAACTTGTTTGTTTTGGTTTGTGTCTGACAGCATTTCTCCTTCTGTATGTGTTAAACCTCAGTTACTGCTGTGTCAGGTTGTGTGATTCAATTCATACAAAGACATTTAATAAGCACATTTATTCATATATTTATTTTTAGGTTTATTTCATTCAACGCAACGAAACGATTTAAACACAAACTCTCAAAGTCACCTGAGACATGATGTTCACATGTTATCCGTTCATCTTATTCTCGTGAACGTCTCATCTCAGGAACAACTCGAGCGTATTTCTTCATATCTGGTAAAAAAAATAGATTTTTCTGTAGCTGCGACTGATATTAGAGAGTAACAAATGTCAGATTCTTAGAAAAGCTTCACAAGAAGTGGTTATGAACTCTACACACGTCCTCTGAGTCTGGACAGACGTGTGAACTGTGACCTGAGCGGTCGGTAGAGGTGGTTCCAGAACAAGGCTGCTGCTGTAGTTTACTCTGTGTTCACATGCTAACTCTCCCTCTCTCTCTCTCTCTCTCTCTCTCTCTCTCTCTCTCTCTCTCTCTCTCTCTCTCTCCCTCCACAGACACACTCTTCCAGCTCAGAGTATGTATCTGTAAAAAAAAAGGTTTAAAAATATCAGCATGATATAACTTGTGCAAGTGTTTTTTTTCCCAGTGGATTGTGCGTCAGTCTTTTTTTCTTTGTTCACTTTCAGTTCACTACAAAGCAGCTGGAGCGACTGGCCAAGAAGGCTGAGAAGGATTCTGAGAAGGAGCAGGCCAAGGTCAAGAAGGTGAGCACGCTGGGACAAGTGTCTGTCTCTCTTCCAGGTCCCTGTGTTGTAGTTGCATGTCATAGAGCTCTCTCTCTCTCTCTCTCTCTCTCTTCCTGTATCACTATCTGACCTGAGAATAGAGCTCAAGTTACTGTTCGATTGAGATGACGTGTTGACAAACACAGAGAAAAGGAGCAGTGGGAGAAAGTGAAGGTGTTTCAGGTTGTTTTTTAAACCCGTCTAACCAGCAGCACTTCTCCTGTAACTGGACCTGTTACTGATCTAAGTTTCATCTCAACTGAACAATGTTCAACATCCAGATTGTTATCATCTGCCCACTGCTCATCTTCCTGTCATCTTCAGTTCTTTCTCCTTTAACTGAGTGAATTGAATAATTTGCGTCGGCCTGGAGAAGCTGATGTTGGTATCTTGGTGTAGATGTTTAATGTTGAGCTTCTTTATTCCCCTTGATGTGCTTTTAACTTGTCTAAAGCTGGAGACACTGATAGTGCCAAGGCCTGTAATACAGATACGTCAAAATACTTCTTAATAAGAAAGACAGTCAATTAAACAGATAAATAATACTGTGAGATTGATTGCAATTTTTTTCAGTATTGATGCTCCCTTGTAATCTGATTACACTGCACTGCTCAGCGGCAGCGACAGCATTTAGTATTCAGTCAGCAGGGGGCGCTACAGCTTCGTCAACAACACACAACTACAGGGCTCAGTAACTGAGCCCTGTAGTTGTGTGTTGTTGACGTGTCAGTTGCTGTTTGTTCTTCCAGGTAAATATTTTTCTCCTGATAATCATCAACGATGTTAAAAGACTGAAGCTTTATTTGGTTCGCTGAGATGTTTGTTTTCTTTACTTCATTTCATTGTGTTGTTCTGATTAGCCTTTTATAACAACTTCATATGAGCGACATCAATCACATGTCAAGTACTTTGCTAATCTCATTTATAAAAATGTAACATTTTAAATAATGTAATTTTTACTAATTAAAACCAAACTGATCAGAACATGATCACTTGAGCAAGCATCAGTGAGATGTGAAGAAGAAGAAGAAGTTCATGAAATGACAGAAACCACCTTTGACAAACATTTATTTAACATCTACATTTTAGTTTGGTCTATGTCCCATCTGCTAACATAGAGGAGGCGGGGTCTATGACCTGTACCACAGCCAGCCACCAGAGGGCGATATATGTCCACCTTTGTTTACGGTCTATTGTAAAACTAAAGATTAAGAGATGGTGTTTTTGTGTCAGTCTTAATCTAAATACATATGAGAACGTGCACCAGGTAGATTCATCTTCATGAAGTATACACAAGGTCCAGCGACAGCTCACAACTAAAAGTATTAGCACCAGAGTTAGCTCGTAGCTAATTGGCAGCAGTTGTACAATGTCCATCAGAGCGAGGTACGAGTAAAACCATTCCCTGTCTCCATCACCAGGCTCTGCAGCAGAAGAACGTGGAATGTGCCAGAGTTTATGCAGAGAACGCCATCCGGAAAAAGAATGAAGGTCTCAACTGGCTGCGCATGGCGTCCCGAGTCGATGCTGTGTCCTCTAAAGTCCAGACGGCTGTCACCATGAAGGGAGTAAGTGACTCAATGACACACGCTGCCTTACATCACATATATCTGATGTAGGATGACCTAGTAACTTCTGTCATAATGCCACATCACATTATTCCTGCTGGTTTAAGCTCGGCAGGTGAGATTTTTTTCCAGAATGAGGCGAGTACATTATAAAGGCTTCTCATTTTTTCCAGGTGACCAAAAGCATGGGCCAGGTGACCAAGGCTCTGGACAAAGCTCTGAGCTCCATGGACCTGCAGAAGGTCTCTGCCATTATGGACAAGTTTGAAACTCAAGTACAGAACCTGGACGTCCACACCTCGGTGAGTTGCTGCTCACAAAGCACAGGGCAGTGTCTGTTCAGTGAAGGTCTGACAGCAGCTTATGTTTGGATATTTGTTTCACAGAATTGAGAAAGACTTGAAAGTATCATGTCTCAGGTGAAATCTTTAAAAATGAAACCCAGTTTCTCCTTTCTCTCCCACCAGGTGATGGAGGACTCCATGAGCTCGGCAATGACGCTGACCACGCCTCAGGAGCAGGTGGACGACCTGATCCACCAGATAGCAGAGGAGAGCGGCCTGGAGGTGATGGACCAGCTCAACCAGCTGCCGGCAGGAGCCACCTCTGTGGGCGCTCCCAGCACCGCGAGCCAGGAGAAGGAGGACCAGCTGTCTCGAAGGTACAGACCAGAATGTGTCATAACAAGAAGCAACACGTCCGACTCATGTTCCTTTAACACGACAAGTCACACACAAACTGCACATTCACTGTTGGGTCAGAGCACGAGGAAGGAAATTAGATTTTACACTGATATCCACCACACACACACACACACACACACACACACACACACACACACACACACACACACACACAAGGCTCGTCTGTTGTTGCAAAGTCATGAGTGATGAAGAAACAAACAAAGATAATGTTCAACTTGAAAAGAGGAGGAAGACTAGTCAGGGTTCCTGAACAAATACACCTTGAAAGACTTTGAAAAGATATATCTATATATCATCGAACATGAAGTAAAGACCTGCTGCTGCAGATCCACCAGTTTATTCAAAGTTTAAAGGGGACATATTATGAAAATTCCCTAACCCTAACCCTCAGCCTCAGCAGAGCGTTGGTTCACCCGTTTATTCAGTCAACTTTGACACTGCACCTCCTTGCTCCCTAAACGTCAAACAAGACAAGTGTGAAGCACCTACATGAACCTGAATGAAACGTCTTTTCAGTGAACTGCACGTTTAACACCAGCGTCTCCAAACAGTTCAACTCTTTCCTCTTTTTCACTCCTTCCAGACTCGCTGCTCTACGGAACTGAAGGCTGCTCTGGGAGCGGTGATGGTGCTGATGGCTGCGAGGGAGCAGATGACAGGAGCTGTGTGTCTGTGTGTGTGTCTGTGTGTGTGTGTGTGTCTGTGTGTGTGTCTGTGTGTGTGAGTGCGTTTCAATCGAACTGTTCCTATCGGGAGGACTTAATGAGGCTATTGATTCCCACTCTCCTGCTTTATAAATACAACACACAACACACACCACCACCTGAGAGCATGAATCTCTCTCTCTCTGGTTCACCTTCCCATTTTCGATCCATTTCTATTTTCTCCTTTTAATTCCCCACTGGGTCTCAATTTACACCCACCCACTGAATGTCTGCTTTGTACAAGAAGAAAAACATTTTAGGGACTGTACGATGTAGAGGGGATGGAAATACAGAGTTTTAATGGGCACTTACAGTCATTATAACAGTAGACAGTCGACTTCCTGTTTACATCACCTGACCCGTGTGTTAGGCTCCATCCAAACTACATCTGTTGTGTGGACAGAGATTATTTCTGATTCTGATCAATCATCTGGACGAGATCGATTTATTTTACAAACACACGTTTTTTAAAAACATGTTTTGATCCTTTTGTCAGAAATGGTTTAATAGTTGATTTGTTTCAGAGGAACAAAGACTCTTAAACGAAGTTGGGGGGAGGGGGGAGGGGGGTGTCAGTTTTTGTGTTGTTCTTGTTGTTGTTGTTGTTCTTGGTAACACTACAGAACATCGTCCCTCCTCAGCCTCCAGTCAGCAGCCTCCACCTGACCTCACTATAGAACACACTCACTCCTCCCACTTGTTGTTTCTCTGTGTCGAGCTTTAATTCAGACGTTTTGCTTTCGTCGCCTTATTTGGGAAGCAGGTGCTTTCGGGGGTGCTTCCCTCACCAGTGCCTGACAGGAGTTCACAGGCCGTCTTTATCTCTGTGGAGTGAAGCTGCCTGGTCTCTCTCATAGATACTCGGTGTTTGATTTAAGTTGTTGAAACTCTGCCTCCTCTCAACGGACACATTCAGATATTTGAAGAAGCGTCTCCAACTGAAAATAAGCTGATCACTTTTCTCAGTTTCATCCTGGACTGTTTCAGGAGGACAACACGTCCACTCAGAGCTGTGATGCACCAGCTGGATTATTAGGATTTTTGATATTTAGTTTTTTTCATAATTTCCCTTGTAAACCATACATTTGATGGGAAAGTTTTATTTGTGGTGTTTTGGGTAAATGCAGAAGATGTGGACAGAGAAGAATAAAATGTAGATTGTCATCAGAACAAGTTTGAATTGATCTGAAGACTGTTTCCATTTGTCTTTAGTTGTTGAGCAGCTTCTCTTCCTCTGGGTCCGGTTTCTGTTTCCTCCATTTTAACACCAGGAAGCTTCATTTGTACTCAGAGTTCAACAGACGTATCCGCATGTTGGTTTTGTATATATCTATGTGTATCTTAATTAAATCAAATCTTGCCCTCTGATGCCGTCTTTCCTTTAACTTTCAATACTCAAATAATATAAATACTCAAAATGGCAAATAAAGCACAGAAAGCAGAGAAAGGTTTCATTACTCAGCAGTCAGTCATAATGATGGATTTTAAATAAATGATCATTGTATAAAGTATACAGACTCCAGACTTCCTGTTTGTGACCCTCATGAGGTCATCACCCAGGATGATGTCATGTCTGTGGTGCAGACCGATGTTTCACTGGCTTTTCAATACCAAGCTTCCAGATCAGTCAACATGGCTGCTCATGATCTCATCTGCAACACAACACGAGGTGGCACATGATCACTGCTCTGAGAGGGTTCATGAATATCCACAGACACACACACACACACGGTATACTTCTATTCAAACCTAAAACAAGTCTTAGAACGAGAGTCAACCACAGTCTCTTGATAAAAATTGTACTTTTATTTATGATTTATTACATTTCTAACATAAATACAAATTTTCCTAAGGAGTGTAGTGGCAATTCTGTGATCCCACCCTGACACCGAGGAACGAGACACAAACCTCTCACAGTAGTGTCACACTTTAATGCTCAGAGCATGGTACACAACACAAAGGTTGGCTTGTTTTATGCACCCTGATGGGAAGCTGTTCTTTCTCTTTATACGTCAATCACAGGGGAAATTAACATGATCACATCGTCCCTGATCAAATGTTACATTTCCCTTCCAGGAGTTTATGACTCAATCTCGTGTTTCAAGTCTTCTTCAGACAGCTGATGCTCCTTTGGTAAAGTATGATGATCTAGAGCCAAACACACCATTAAGCACCGGATGTGTTTGGGCGAGGGGCTGACGTCACAGTGGGCGGATACAGGAGAACCCACAATGTTCTCACTCTGTTAGGTCCATACTTAAAAAGCTCCTCACATGGATACAAGGACACACAAACATACTTCCACACACAGCCATGATTCCTACTGCTGCAAATATTCCTGTAGATTCTCCATGAAGGTGTCGGGGGGGCGGAGGTATATTTGCATACTGAGGATAAATAATTACAAAGCTCAGGGCGCATGAGCCAGGCAGGAAATATGCATAACTGACGTCTCCACAGCGACTGGCTGTCGCACCAGGAAACGTCCCAGAAGGAGTCGCTGGTCACAGCAGGCTCCCCCCCCGCCTCCTCTCTCTTCACTGGCAGCTCTGACTGAGCCACAGTGACAGAAGGAGGACGCACAACTCATGGAAACACAATAGCTCATGAACAAGCTTGTCCCAGGTCTGACTTCTACACAACGAGCAGTGACAGTTAAGACACGACCGGCCTGGGTGGTGCTTTCACAGGAGGGATCTGACCCAGTGACCTCACTGACCCTCCACAGGAAACCTGGAGGTCGAGAGGAGAAACATCTTTTAAATATTTCAGTGACTCACAGCAGCAGCTATAAAAAGGTGGATGCTGACGTGGGGGGAGTTCCCCTGCGATGCCTCAGTCCCCAGCCGGGTGTCAGGTTTCCCTGCCCTGTCGGCTGCTTGTGTTTGACAAATAAGCAATAGGCGACTTGGCTGCCGAGCGGGAACTGGACACGGCTCAGTGGAGTCCACTGTGTTGATTTTTAATCCACAAGCGTAATGGATCAGTCACGAGTCACCACGGCGATCGATGGTGAGGAAGCAGACGAGTGGGAAACAGAGAGCAGCAGATACATGGGTCCGTAGAAGACGAGGAGGAGGAGGAGGAGGATGGAGTGAGCCTGAGAGAAGAGCAGGAATAGAAAAGAATAATATACCAAACTTATCAGAAATATAAACAGTTGTGTATTTGTTTTTTTGAACAAATACATTTGCCCTCCAGCCAGGCACCAGGAGGAGATCAAAGGGATTTGGCTTCACTGGCGGGACCTGTCATCTCGTTCTTATTTATTTACTGTCAAAGAATCAGATTATCAAGTGGTATCATTATGTATCGTATCATATGGCACCAGATGTTTTATATATTTAAATAATCAGGTACATGTCCTCCTTAATAACGGTGTTTCCTCTCCCATGTGACCGCCCCTGCTGATTGGCTGAGCACAGTTAACCCCCCCCATCTGGATTAACGTGGAGGATCCGTCAAGTCAGTTACATTTAACCAGAGAGAGCCAGAGGAAGTAGTAAGATTCTCCTTTACAAAATAAATGCATACAGGCCTTCTGGAGATTCTGCCGATACGTGATGCATGATCCCCACGATAACAATAATATCATGATACGGCGATTCTGCAATATTCTATATATTGTAAGATAATCATGATATCTGATTAACTGAAGAGTAGAAAAAGACCAAAGTCTTATCTTAGTTCCTCTTTAGTCTTTATCAAACACAGTGTAACCTGTCAATCTATATATGACATAGTTCTAACGATAAACAACCACAAATTGTCCAAACTATGCAGAACTAAACAACTAAATATCACTAGCATATTGTTAATCACATCTCATAGGTCAGAACAGCCATATTTTGCCAGATCCTCATTTTATCGCAGCTCTGATCACGATCCAGGATCTGGATCCAGGATCTACATCGATCAGGCACAAGGACTCTGGTGAAGAAGTGAAGTCAGAACCATGTGTTCACGGGTCGTTCACGTGATGAAGATGAAGAGGAGGAAACCGAAGCTCCATGTGAAACCAGACCTCCGGCATCATGACTGTAATCTCTGTAGTTCACGTCACTCCTGCTGCTCCACTTCTTTAACACATTAGTTAGTTGAACAAATACAAATAACCGTGTAAGTTAATAATCATTCTGACTCTGAATGGTTTAAAATGAACAAACAGATGATGTGAGGCCGGAAGCTACTTTCATTTGAAAGGTTATTTCATTATTTTCTTTGTAATTAACGTTTTTGTTTTTACGATGATTCTTCTTTCTGCTCATTTTCATTCAAGTGAGATTGAAACTCTTTAGTTTTGTTCATGAGCGAAACAAACTGGCACATTTTATTTTGGTGATGCAAACCGGAAGTCGGTCTCTCAATCTCCGGGCCGCAGACGCACCGCAGCGGATGGACGATGCTCGCGGCTCCAGAGCTCCAGACTCGCGGCCACGCACAGACACCGACACGCAGGACGAGCCGCGGCTTCGGGTGCGTTCACACGGGGGTCGTGACATCGAGTCGCCGGAGCGAGGAGAGGCCGTGAGAGGCCGCGAGAGGCCGCGAGAGACGCGTCGAGAGGCCGCGAGAGTGAGCTGTGCGCCGGGCGCCGCTGCCGCTGGGAGCCCGGCTCGGCCCGGACAGGGCGGGGCGCGGGGATGTTTAGGTTCCGGTATAAAGGCAGCGACATGATGGGAACCAGACGAGCTGTGGAGCCGGCTGCTGCCGACGTTTCGTACCGGAGACTACAATGAGAAGTTGGCCGTCGTGCTGTGAGCGGGCGGCGGTGTAAGCGTCAGGGGGAGGCCGCTGAAGGAGCAGGAGGAGGCGGAGGGAGAAGCGTGTCTCTGCGGCGTCGCTGCACCGCCGCCCCGCTAACATGAGGACGCTGCTCACGCTCTGGTGTCTCCTCGTCACCGGGGGAGCGGACCGGGCGCGGGCCACCGGGAACCTGACCGTGGACAGCGGCAACCGCACCGACCTGAGCCCCGGAGGAGGCTACCTCCGCATCGGGGACGGGTCCTCGCAGGAGTTCGAGTTTCCTGAAAACACCAACGGAGTGATCGTGATCTCCAGCCTGTACCGGAGCCCCGCGGCCGGCAGGCAGGGCCGCAGGAGCCGGAAGCAGACGCTGACGGTCCGCTCCATGGACCCGGAGGTCCTCAGCATCCTGAACGTCACCGACAGCGGACACCCGGGTCCCGCTACGAGCTACATCATCAGCATCCGCTCCTCGGTCCCAGGCACGGCCCAGCTGCAGATCCAGCTGCTGGACCTGGACCAGGACTCGGTTCCGGTTCTGGTCGAGGAGAGGACGGATTACTCCATCCGAGTGGCGCCCGGGGCCGATGACCCGGCCAGCCGCCTCATCCAGTCCGGTGGCCTGTCCCACTTCTCTGAGAACCCGGTGCTGTTCGCCCTGCTGCCCCTCATCTTCGTCAACAAGTGTGCCTTCGGCTGCAAGGTGGAGGTGGAGGTTCTGCGGGGCCTGCTGCGGAGCCCCGTGCCCCTGCTGCTCGGGGTGCTGGGCCAGTTCCTGGTGATGCCCCTGTACGCCTACTGTGTGTCCCGGCTGGCCTCGCTGCCCCAAGCCCTGTCCCTGGGCCTGGTCATCACCTGCTCAGCCCCTGGTGGAGGGGGGGGGATACCTGTACAGCCTGCTGCTGGGGGGGGGACGTCACCCTGGCCATCTCCATGACCCTGGTGTCCACGGTGGTGGCCGCCGCAGCCATGCCGCTGTCATCAGCTCTGTACGGACGGCTGCTGGGGGTGCACGCCGCCCTGCATGTGCCCTTCGTGAAGATCCTGGGCACCCTCCTCTTCATCGCCATCCCCATCTCGCTGGGCATGTTGGTCAAGCTGCGCCTGCCCGCCCTCACGCGCGTCCTGCTGGCGCTCATACGCCCCTTCAGCTTCGTGCTCATCATAGGGGGCATCTTCATGGCCTACCAAATGGGGGCGTCCATCTTGGCCAACGTCAGGCCCCAGATCGTGGCAGTAGGGGTGACGGTGCCGATGCTGGGCCTGGTGGTCGGTGCGGTCATGGCTAAGGTGGCGGGCCTGGCCCCCCCACAGAGGAAGACGGTCAGTATAGAGGTGGGCGTCCAGAACAGCCTGCTGGCCCTGGCCGTCATGCAGCTGTCGTTCCGCCGGGTGGAGGCCGACTTCGCGTCCCAGGCGCCCTTCATCGTGGCCCTCAGCAGCACCTCGGAGATGCTGCTCATGGTCCTGGCTTACTTCACCCGGCGGAAGTTGTGTGGCTCTGCCGTCCCCGCGAGCGAGGCTTGATTGTAGCTGCACTTTGGTTCTGAACTCTTTCGACGAATGAACTCTTTCCGACCTGTGGACATTTGGCGTCCCTGAGCTTTGGCACGAAGACGCCCAACACCCCCGACCCTCGTCACTGTGGCTCCACGCAGCAGTGAACAAACCTTTGTGATTCTTTTGTCCTCGTTTTCATACTTTTCGTGAAAACCAAAGGCCTTTTACCCCGAGACCTTTTTGTGTTTATTTTACACGAAGTACTTTTTAATTCAGATTATACTGTGAGGTACTCAATGTAAATATTCCTACCAAGAGAAATACCTATCAAAGAAAAGATATTTTTCTACCAGATTACTTTTTGTAATCAAAAAAGGCAAAAAAAAACTAAACGGATTTGTATCATGTTTACAAGAGGTCCATGTGTCTTAGCCCGGGCAGGGGCGGGATCGGGGGGGAAGTGGAATCATGTGTGAATCAAACAGGAACATGATGATGATGATGATGATGATTTGAAAGTTTATTTGTTTATTAATGATTGTGTCTCCTGGATTTCAAAATCCAAGTACTTGAATATGCGAGAGAGGAACTGAAGATAAAATGGAATAAAAAACCTTGTTGAAGCTGAGTTGAGTTTTTCAGTGTCGCTGCAGAGACCAGTCTGTTTGCTTCAGACAAACTGGGACCAGTCTGCGTTGGACTGGATCAACGGCCGGCGGCTGTTTGCACTTTGCCATCGGCTCGTTCCACCTCTGCTCAGAGCGAACAGGACTGACGGTTACTCTTTGTTTTGCATGTTCAAAGATCAGTTTCACAATCGGTGTGTTGAGGTTTCTATGAGGGGCGTTTCGTCATATCAGATATCGTCTGGATTATCGCTGCTGGGACCTGATCCCGTTGTTTGTTCAGGCGCCATGTTTGATTTCACAGTTTCCTGAGAGGAATCGCAGATCATTGTTTCTTTCTTTACCTTCGTGAGAAACCAAACTCCACGGAAACACAACACCTCACACATGAAGTCACACATCCAGGGTTTCTGTTAGCTTTCTTCCACGTTATTTAGCTTTGTGACTTTTTGGGGAAATTCTTAAGAAACTATAACTTTATGAAACTACATTTAAATTCACTGTTTGGCTCTGCACCAAGTCTCACACACACACACACACACACACTCATACACATCAGTATCAGTCCTGTCTTCTGATTGTTTTCATCGAGACACATGAGTTATTCTGTCAGAAATGAAAAGGTTAAAAACAGATGCAGTTTATATAAAAAATGTTAACCTAAAAACATAAAATATTGATAATTATCACAATAAATAGAATGTTTTTTATTATTGTTTTTGAAGGTTCAGGTTTTTAGGTGGAATCTGTTTTTCTGGAAGAGATCAAGCTTCACACGCTCGACACTTCTTCAGTGGATTAAAACCTGTTTCAAAGTGTTTAACCAGTTCAGTTTGAATTGTTGAGTGTTGGTGACGTGTTTTTATCTGTTTGAACAAACTTCCTTCAGTTGGTTTGAGTTTGGTTTACAGAAGAAATGCTGCTAAAGGAGAAGTGCGCCTGGAACCTGACCTCAGATCAGTCACTTGTTCTCAGGACGAGGTCCAGGCTTTATCAGTTTCCTCCTGTTGAAGGAAGTAAACAGGTCAACAAGCTGACGACGTCAGACTCACAATCTGGTGCACAGTCCACAACTGGAACAACAACAGCGCACAACAGCCTCTTTAGTTCTTTTGTAGAAGAGGTAATGACACACTGTCAACAGGCTTTTATAAGTTCTGCCTTCAAAACCTAAAGGTACGTCATGTGACCGCAGCTAAACTACACGTTGGAGAATCATTACAGATCACAACATTTGAAACTTGTGTTTGAATTGTTGGTTTGTTAGAAAGCAGGATTACACAAAAAACCACTGAACCTTCTAGTAACTCACTGGAGGGGAGGGGTTTCTATAACATTCTGAGATAAGCTGCTTTTCCACATCAGAAATTAGAGTTCGCTTATGAAACCACTTTTATATTCAAGGATCCAGATTGGATTTGGATCTGCACCAGACGGGACACACCCATAATTATCACTCCCCTAAATACGCCTGATTTTACGATCCTAGAATTATTCTCTGAGTAATTATGTCAAAGAAAGGGAAAAAAATGAGTGGATCCATCTTCTGATCTGGATTCGCACCAACTTTTGCGTAATCCTGCTAACAAACAACCTCGGAGATCATCCACACAACAGCCTCCACAGCTCCTCAGTGAGAGATGTGTTCCTGCAGCAGACGTTTTGAAGCTCCTTCATTTCCACCAGGTTCGACTGAGCGCTCAGGAATGTAGCACAGCTGTAAAGCCTCCAGGCCGAGGGCGGTTTGCTCTCAGTCGCTCTCTGCTGCGTTTCCACTGGTGTGGCAGCCGCACACGGGGAGTCCACGTCTTTGTACTTCCACACCGCCGCAGACGATCCATGAGTCATGACCTCCCACGCTTAAACTGTTTCTTTCATTTTGCTTTTCATCTTGTCTTCGGGGTCAGATTAAGTCAATCCACCTCGACTGGTCAGTTTGTCCTGGTGCGTTCTGAGGGAATATTAAAACTTCTCCCCTGTAAACACTTGAACTATCCCGTCCTCACTCAGGTCCCAGCTTGTTGCAGCCTGCAGCTTCGTCATAAGGCCTCTGTCTTCTGAGGAGAGCTTCTGTGGGATATTGCATCAGTATAGAACATTTAACATAAAAGTGATAATACTTCTGAATTTCTCCTCTAAAGTCTGAAGTTTACACCTTTTCTATGGTTTCAGTACATTCTTGTTACGTTGTGTGTCGAGGACAAAACTGTTCCCTGAGCTGCGCTGGTGCAACTTCATTCAATCAGCAGGAAAATAGCAAAAGAGAAAAAGTTAAAACCAGTTTAAATCTATTTATTTCCTCTATCTATCTATCTATATATATTGTAAATGTTCAATACCTCGGTATTGCTGCCTTGAAAAAACAAAACAGCCCTGGACACAATAGCAGTTTGTTTTTCATGTTGAAACTATTTTCCTTCATCCTGGTCTCTCTTAACTTTAACTTTCATTATCGCTCATCTCAGTTGTTGGTGTAACTTTAATTTAAAGTCTTTTGACTGAATTCAGCCATTTATGATACACCCCTTTGATGTTTCTCGGCATCAGACCTTTGTCCTTTTGATAGGGAACAAACCGCTTGTCCTCCTGAGCCACAGGATTGATCACATTTCTCCTCAAGTTGCACATTAGAATAAACAGATTTATTAATACACAGTGAGTACGTCAGTGATTCTGCAACAGACGATGGAAACTTACATTTTTAGGTTTTCCTGCTGCCACCACGTGTGTCTTCAGACTTTTCCTACTACACACACATCTACACACAAACAAACACACAAAGGAAATCCTGCTCATATCCAGACTCACCTCCTCCGGCCTCCAGGGACAGTGGCTCCCTCATGATTCAGACAGGAGCTGCCACTGCAGCGCAAAATGTGTGTCTGTGTGTGTCTGTGTGCGTCAGGTGACCCTGTGTTGTTGTTCACCGAGCTCACAGCTGATGATGCCTCTACACTCCACACCCTGTTTATATTTCTATCCTGCACATTAGTGGCACAATAGGAAGACGGAGACGTTAAAGATTCATGAGGACACATTGCATCAAGTTTTCATGAGCAGCTTCCTGAGAGGAGAGACCTTCACTGGAGAGCTCCAGGGGCAAGATGGAGGCTGCTGCTGCACAGTCACACTGTGACACACACACACACACACACACACACACACCACGCAGCACCTGGAACGAGTTAAAACACTTATCTGATTAAACTATGACTCAACATCTTTTATGTGTTGAGAAACTCTGAACTGCAGCTTCTCTCAACGTCTGATTAACAGGTCACAGATACTTGATAGAAACACAACCTCTCCTTTCTCACGCACACACACACACACACCACTGTTGTGTTTGCTGTGTACAATCATCATCTGCGGCACATGAACATGAGAACATTACAAAATACAGGAACAGTGGTTTTAAATGTCTTCATGAGACAATACAACACAGTACAACATTATACAAGACAACACAACACAATACAAAACAACACAATATCTATTTACACAACACAGTACAACATTACACAATAAAACAATACACAAGACAACGCAACATAAGACAAAACAGCACCAGATCTATTTATTTATACAACACAACAAAGTTTAACATTACACAAGCAACCCAAAACAAGACAATACAACACAGTACAACATTACACAAGACAAGACAACACAAAACAGTACAACATGATATAACATTACACATGGCAACACAAGAAAGTCAAAACAAAACTGAATGTATCTCCACAACACAACACAACACAACACAAAACAAAACAACACAACACGTCACTGGTGCTTCAGAAACCTCCGGGTGAGTTCATGTTTGTCCCACGTGACGGGCTGCTCTCCTCTGATTGGCTGTAGAACAATAACAGAGAAGCGCGGGAGGGAAACATGGCGGAGGAGGAGGAGAAGGAGAAGTTCCACATGGAGCCACTGTCACTTCATGAAACATGCTCAACTTATTAATGTGACTTTATGAATCAGTGAGCGGTGGAGACTGGACCGGACATGTCGCTGGAGCTTCCCTGTGAGGAGCAGGGTGTGTCCCGCCTCCTCGGTGAGTCCTCCGGAGACATCCGGTCCACTTCCATCCTGTCCCCACATGTCAGACACACGAGATGTGGAAGGGACAAGGTTCTTAATATGTGTATTTATATCTCTGTGTCTGTATATACATATATGTGTACACGTATATATTTATATATGTGTGTATGAAAGTACTCAATATAAATATTCCTACAAAGAGAAACACCTGTAAAAGAATGTACATGAAATCCATCTATTGTTGTATTTATATTGTTTCTGCTCATCACAGTTTCTCCTTTCACTCACTTAAGCTCCTGATCCACATGTTGAGTCATGTGTCTGCTGTAGTTCTGATTCTGTATGAAACTGTCCTCATGGACCATGTGTCCTCATGAACCATGTGTCCTCATGAACCATGTGTCCTCATGGACCAGGTGTCCTCATGAACCATGTGTCCTCATGGACCAGGTGTCCTCATGAACCATGTGTCCTCATGAACCATGTGTCCTCATGAACCATGTGTCCTCATGGACCATGTGTCCTCATGAACCATGTGTCCTCATGAACCCTGTTTCCTCATGTGTCCCCATGTGTCCCTGTTGTCCCCCAGCTGGACGCCTGGTGCCCCGGCTGCAGCCTGGTGGAGCTCAGCGGCTGCAGGAAGCAGCCGTGCAGCTGCTGCAGCAGCAGCTGGACCTGTGCAGTCTGCTCAGGGAGGTCTCTGTGAGTCACACTAGATATATCATTTACATTATGTTATATCATTGACACTCAATATACAGGTACAATATCATTTATCACTCTTGTAATGTCAGGACTACTTGTGAGTATTTTGGTTCAAGGAAATGTCAAAGTACTCAACACTTATGAATCAGAACATCTTACCTGGAAATAGACTTTCCCTCCGAGGGCAGTGAGGTCTGTGATCAGTTCACTGCAGAACGGATCAGAGCTGTGTGCTCCTCAGATCTCCTCAGTGGTTGAACCACGTGTGCTCAGATCCACCAGACGACTGAACTCACTCAGAAGTTTCTGACTTTTCTCTAATTTGTCATAAATATAACTTCATTGTGTTTGTCTAGACTCCGGCTGGGTGCTGTCAGAGCGGAGAGCAGAGAGCTGCAGCCCCCGGAGGCCTCTCAGGGTCACTGCTGGGTGAGTGTCTGCTGCAGACCCCAGTGCTGCACATCAGCTGGGCTGCTTTACATGTTGGGCTTTATATCTGGACGCTGGGAGGAAGTGGAGACATGTTGTCCTTCTTTATCGATGGTCTATGGTTTAACCAAGTGGCCAGAGTTGAATAGGCAGGTCATGTGACACACTCGGGCCAGTTATATTATATATATAATTCTGACCAAACAAAGATCAGAGCTTTGAAAACAGAGGAAAGCATTTCTGCAGTCATTCAGAACTTCTCAGTGTTTGTTGTGTGTTTGGATTTTAACGTCAGCCGAGGATCCGCAGACATGAGGAAGTTCCTTTCATGACGTCCATCTTTGTTTGTTGTTGATTTTCTGGACAACTACACAGTTTTTTAGATGTTTCTTTTGCTTTTATTCAAAAAGCAAATGTGTTGTTTCACCCGTGGACAGAGAGCGAGCTGAGGCGTCAGGCCGCGGCGCTGGGCGTCCCGGTGGCGGTGCTGTCGGTCAGGTTGATACTGGAGAGACTGACGGAGATCACCGCACCTGAAGGAGCGGAGGACGAGAGGCGAGAGCTGCTCACTTCCTCTCAGAGAGTGAGTATCTGACTGTGGGATTTTCATTTGTGGCACAATCCAAGCTGAGCCTTCTGACGGTTGGGGAATGTCTTTAATCTAGAGGAGCAGCTGCACCTTTACCAGGCACATGTTGTTTGAGTGTGTTGGTGCAAGTTTGCTGGTGTCATAGATCCATCACTTCATTATCTACACCACAAAGGCTTAGTGGGTTGCAAGGGCGGCTGGAGCCAATCCCAGTTGACATTGGGCGAGAGGTGGGGTCCACCCTGGACATGATTTAAAGTCTCCAGTACACAAAACCCCAAACTGCATGTCTTCAGACTGTGGGAGGAAGCAAGAGAACATGCAAACCACACACATGAAGACCCTGGTCCTGCACCACAAGCCTCTTGCTCCCTGGGGTCTTCACCTCAAGCTACATGTGCACAAATTTAAGTGTTTAAGAATCCAGGTGTTTTTATTTCCTGCAGAAAAAAACAGACAAAAGCAAACACAGTGTAAAATATCACCATCTTCTATCTAATATCTGTGTCTCACTTATCTCTTCACACTTGTCATGTGTATTGATAAAGGCCCAGTGAAGTGCAGTGTTGACTCTGGACATGTGAGACGTTCAGTGTGAACAAACCTTGTATAACAGGAAGCCAGCGCTGATCGTCCAGTTCAGGCTCTGTGAACTGAGCTGAGCTTCTTTAAACTCTTGTGTCTATAGGGAGATATGTGTGTAACTGCTTTTGTGTGATGTCGTGTCACTCGCACAGTGACTTGACATTTCCCTGCTGATTCGTAGTTCCTGTTTTACCAGTTGATAGTGACAGCTGTGAACACCACAGATCTGCCTGCAGATGATTACGTGGTTAAACCACGTAATCATCTGCAGGCAGATCTGCAATGGTAAACCTGGTAAACCAGGTTTACCATTGTTCAGTAGAAGCAGCAGGAGGCTGCACCCTGGCTTTGTCTCTCAATTACACCATTCTCAGGATTCTCTTTCAGAGCATGTTCTAGATGAAAGTGTCTGTCCTCTCCAGGTCCAGCTGTGTGTCCTGCTGGAGTCCAGCAGAGAGCTGATGTCCCAGGGAGCCCTCTGCCCTAAGCTGCTGTGGCAGGAGTACAGGAGGGATCAGGTGTGTGTGTGTGTGTGTGTGTGTTTTCACAGCATGTCCACACACACTGTATATGAGGCCTTTAAAAGGTTTTTACTTCTCAAGTTGTACACCATGTGAAATTCCATTAACAGGGTTTACTTTCTACAGAGCATTTAAACACATAAACACTGTAATTATGTTTGTATCAGAAAGAGGAGTCAAAGAGCAGAAAAGGGATAAAGTGTGACGGACTGATAAATAATTTGAAATGTGCAAGTAAATCCTAAAAACGTGTACTTACTAAAAAGGTTTTTGTTGCTTGTGGGATATGAACACAGTCACACTCGCCCTCAGCTTCACTTTCTCAAGTTGAGTTTCTGAAGCGGTGTTTTGTTACAGAGGCTCCCGGAGCTGGAGGTGCTGAACCAGCTTCACTGTTCCAGCTTCCTCTCTCTGAAGTTCATCTTAGAGAGGTAAGAGCTGCTTTACCAAGTCAATGCAAGTGGGACATTTTAACATCATAATTGGCTTGATTTAAATCACAGTACGTTAAATACAGTTTGTTAAAGTTACAAACGTGACTGACACCTTCTGCCGGATGTGAACATTTCCCTCTCCCTCACTTCCTCTTGCTTCTGTCCGCTCAGTGATGACGGGGTGAGGGTTTGGTTGGTGTCTCGGTTGAAGGCTCTGTGCAGCTGGACTCCTCCTCGGGGGGAAGAGGAGACCAAACAAGTGCAACTCAGAGTGTTGTCAAGTAAGAACCACAGATGTGAAGTTTAATAATAGTCCGTGCTCAAGATGAATATGAGAAAGGATGTGGTGTGTTCCAGCGGTCGTTGGCGTCCTGGTGGGATGTGGCTTTGAGCTGAACTCTGAACCAGCAGCTCCAGACCAGAGGAGGATCTCTCTCCTCTGCTGCTCACTGCTCGATGAAATGCTCTTCTGTGAGTCTGCATGTCTGGGTCCAACTCATCTGTTCTGTGATGATTCAATATCTAGTAAAGTACTTTGTCTCACACCTCAGGGCCATGAAGGCTGTTTTCTACTTCGTTAGACATTTAATTTGAGTATTTTTCCTCTTTTTTTCTGTGTGAACATGTCAATGTTTTCTTCTGTCATCCTTCTTCAGGGCTTCTGGACTCTGTGGACAAGAGTCCGACTTCACAGTCTTCTGCAGCAGGACCTGAGCTTTGGTTCTTTGCTTTTTTGTTCTTTATTTGTCTTATAAACCTTCACATAATCAGACCTCAGTAGGAAAACAATTATAAGACATGAGAACATCCACAGATAATTGGGAAATGACAACCACTCATAGATTGCAGTCCCTTCAAAAAACATCATATTTCACAATGTTAAAGAAAGTGATCCATCCCTTTGTCTGAGCTCTTTCTTGGCCCCGTCCATCAAGAGTCCAGAGAATCTGTAGTTTCTCTGTTATCCTGCTGACAAACAAACGGACAGGGTGGAAACATAACCTCCTTGTGGTGGTTATTAATCGAGCCATGGTAACACCCCAGGGACTGTAAGTAAAGATGCATCAGGAGCTTCATGATGACACCCTCTAGGTTTTCCCCTGCAGCTGACCGGCTGATTTTTAGGTTCAGCTCAGTTCTCTGTTGACAGCAGGGTGTGAAATCTCCCCGTCGCTTGTCTGGTCCTGAAACACTGAAGCCGTGCACCTGGTGCTTACGACCACACTGGGCTTTAATCAGTGTGACAGTAACTGTCATCTCCGTCTGCACGATGCACTCACTGAGTCACAGCCCTCGTTTGAGTCTGTCTGCAGCTTTGAGCCGTTCATTAAAACCCAGAGGTCTGAGAGCTTACCACAATGAAAACACCAGTTAGACACCAGGAGGTTAATTCATGACTATTGGCTCAACATTGCATTTGGCTTGACTTTACTTTTCTCCTCTTTGTTCTGTGCAGGATTCAAATCCTTGACGCTTCATTATGTGGAGTTTCAGCCTCAGCCGAGGCCGTTCAGCGCTTCTTCACACACTCCCTCACTCAGGCTCTGACTTATAAGCCTCGACTCACAGGTAAAGACAAGTTCAAGATTATCTTTGAAGCTTGATTTGCCTGAAGTGATCTGGCAAGAACTTAAAACGAGGTCAGAAAATCCAGGCTTTAAAAGACCTTAAATAAAAACTCTTAAAAACTCTGAGAAACAACTGAACCATGTTTTGTCAGTGTCGGACGCCGTCACTCTGCAGAGCGACTGGACCTTTGTGAAAGCCGAGCCGTTGTTGATGTCTCTGTTTCCGTAAGGTAAATATTAGTTTCTACCATAGACTGTATATATAAGGTTTCTACATAAAGTGAGCTGAGTTAAAAACGGCTTTAAACATGAAACAAACTATATGTGTAACTGTATATGTTTTTATTTATGAATAATCAGCTGAAACAACGAATTTTGTAGTTTTGTTACCTTATGATGAGCCTGGTATAATGAGGTATCATACGTTCACATGGTATGACACCTGACGACTGTAGATTCTCCAACACAATGATGCTCTCTTGAAGACGTCATCATGAGTCTTAAATCTTTCGAATTTGAAATGCTGTTTGTGTCCTGAGATCTGTGTTTGTCAGTGTCTGTTGACCTGTGTCTGTTGACTGGTGTCTGTTGACTGGTGTCTGTCGTTGTGGTGTCTGTCGTTGTGGTGTCTGTCCCAGCTGGCTGTGATCTTCAGCGTGGAGCTGCTGCTGCGTCACCTGCAGCAGGTTCTGGAGACTCACGAGGTCAACTGGAAACACGTCCTGTGCTTCCTGTCCACGCTGCTGGTTTACAACCCCTGTGCTCAGCCCAGCCTCAGAGGTAAACAGGGAGGACGGATTTAAGGTTAAACGGTCACATAATGTTGATTAAAGGTTTTTGTTTTGTGTCTGTTGTGTGTCTGTGCTTCTATCAGAGCTGCTGTCCCGGCTGCTGACTTCTGCTTTTGAAGGCTATGACTTGGAGCACATGATAACAGCCTTCCTGTTGGCTCGGCAGGGGGCGCTGGAGGGAGCCGGGGTCTTCTCCTCCTACACTGACTGGTTCAAGGTTTCCCTTTCATTTCGTTTTTAACACCAGGGCTGTACACATTGATAAATAAGGAGGCCACGCTCAAAACGTCTTTAATGAAATTCAAGATGGTAATATTCACATAATTCTCATTTCTTTCCACAGACGTCCAGTATAATGCTGATTAAAATGCTCATTTGTTGAATCTGACCATTTATGACTTTGTTGATGTTTCGAAAAGACATTTCTGATATTTAGATTGTTGATATTACGGCTGTTAGTGTTGTATTCCCACTCTGAAGAGCCTGGTTCTGCCTCTTCAGATGTCGTTTGGTGGCAGCAGTGGCTTCCATGCATCGAGTAAGAAATCTCTGGTGTTCCTGTTGAAGTTCCTCTCGGACCTGGTTCCGTTTGAGCCCCCGCAGTACCTCAAGGTGACTTGTTTCTCCTAGACATGAGAGAACCTGAACATATATGAAGGAAAATAAACAAATATTGATGTCATAACCGTCTCAACGCTCTTCTCGTGTTAGGTTCATATCCTCCACCCTCCGTTCGTCCCTGTGAAGCACCGCAGCCTCCTGATGGAGTACATCTCTCTGGCCAAGACCAGGCTCGCTGACCTCAAGGTCAACATTCAAATCCCTGCATGAAGGAATTCCTGTTCAACACAGCATATAGAATTATTCACATTCAAACTGTATAACAGCCGCACTACATAGTGATGATTGTATAATTGTGGTTAGTGTCCTTGAAAGTAAAGTGTGTGTGTGTGTGTGTGTGTGTGTGCGCGTGTGTGTGTGTGTGTGTTCAAGCAGGAGTCGGTGGAGGACATGGGTTTATATGAGGATGTCTCTGGTGCAGGTGGAGTGTCAGGATCAACACAGGTAACAGCGCCACCAAGTGGTCAGGCCACGCTTCAGCATCTCCTTAAATAGTTATTCATGTTGTGAACTATATTCATCAACTTCTAGTCACAAATATAGTAATTTTATACTATATTTAATTTATCAGTTTTAAGTGCTGATCCTATTCTTTTGTTATAATTCTTGAGTTGGTTGCAATTCAAGAGCAGGACTTATTGATTTCAGATTTTGTAATGCTCTCACTAAAAGCCCTTTGTAAAGATGTTGCCTCCTGGGAGAGACACTGCACCTTAAACTAAAGTGTTAAGTGACTCTCTGTGAAACTGAGTTACTCTAAGGTCTGCACCAGTGGTTAGTAAGTGGTGGGTTAATAATGGTGTATGATCATGTATAATAATGTCTAATATGTCTGCAGCCCCAGGGTCAGGCCGTGCAGGATGTGGAGAAGGCCGTGTCCCTGTTTGAGAGCACAGGAAGAATCTCTGCCACCGTCATGGAGGCCAGGTACAAAGTTAGATTATCACCAGACCCTAGTTCCTTAAGTTTACAAAGCAAGTGACACTCGTGTCCTCTCACAGTATTTTCCGGAGGCCGTATTTCCTGACTCGATTCCTTCCAGCTCTGCTGAAGCCACGAGTGGTGAGCAACTTCCCCTTACGCTGATGTAAAGTTATAAACAGAAGGGACGCCTGACTCCAGACGATCTAAACTGTCACAGATCAAACCTATAAAGTGACGTTCACTCGTCTTTAAATTACAGCTTCCTGTGAAAGCTGATGCTCGGATGAGTCTCATAGAAGCTTTGAAAAAGTGAGTTATCATCAGAAGCTTTTATTCCATTTATTGTCCTTCATCTGTCCTGTCTGTTGAAACATAATAATAATAATAATGATGTGCTGCTTCTCAGTTCCATTTATTTCTGTTTGATGATTTCATTGAGTACATTCTATATTCTTGTTGTTTTCAGAGCGGAGAAGATCCCTGCTGCCCAGTCCTCGTCTTACGTGGAGTCCTGCTCCAGACAAAGGCGACAGGACAGTGAGTCTGTGTGTGTTCTCCCCATGATGAACACTTTGTGTCACTGAAATCAAACCACAACAACACAGATCAGTATATTCTGGAAGAAGTGGATCTTGTCACCGTGTTTTGTTTTAATTCATCCACTGATGACTCACCGTAAGTGTTGTGTGTGGCCGTGTTGTGTTTTCAGGGAGTGTTGTGTGTTCGGACGCCGCTGATGATCCTCTGGAGGTCCTGAAGGTTCAGCTGCAGAAGTTCAGAGGGCTGGTGGTGGATGGAGATGATGGAGGTGGGCAGATAAAGAGGAACACACACACACACACGCACACACACACACACACACGCACGCACACGTCTGTCGCTCAACAGTCAAACAAAGAAAAAAGTCTATATGTTTATACTTGTAATAAAATCTCATCGTTGGGTTTGTGTTTCCTGTGTTAATCATGGACTGTAAATAAAGATGGACGACGTGAAACCTTTACAGTCTATGATGAATTCATATCATCAAATCTAAATGATGGTCAAACATGTCTTTTCCACATCATGTTCTCGTTGTTTCCTTTTTCATCCTGTTCATCTTTCTCTAAATCTTTGTGTGTGTTTTTCATGTGTGTTCCTAAACCAACTGGTCCAGAGCAGAGTGTGTTTGTCACAGACATGCAACACATCAGCAGCTCTACCTCACGCTCCCTGACTCACTCTCACTGAGCCTCTCTGAATCTCTGATTCCCTCGTGTCCTCGTCTCTGATGTGTCCTCAGACATGATGGCTCATCTGTCCAGGATCTCACACACGCTCTGTGTCGTCTTCCCTGGTCGTCCCGATGACCTCATTGAACAAACTGTCATCAAGGTTCACGTAGACGCTCCTCCGCCCCCTGAGCTACATGTCAAAGTAAACACTCGTGAAATACACTCCTCTCGTGCTGCATCAGTTCATGTATTTGTTGCATGTTCATGTATTCTTCATATTCTCAGGTCATCAACATGATCCTCCGAAACTTCTGCCAGTGCACGTTAGACGCTTCTCGAGCAAATCCCCCTAATAAGTGAGTCTTTGAAATCCATACAAATATCAGAGGATTCTTTTGTTTGTCGGTATGAATGAAATAAAATAACACAAAATGCACAGAGTGATATTTCGTCCCCTTGTTTTCTGTCCGTTCAGACAGAACCTGTGGGCCTCCAGGTTCGTCAGTGTGCTGCTTGGTAACACACAGCTGATCTGCAGCCTCATACACAGACTCTGGGACCTGTTTCATAACCAGGTACATCAATTCATAATCACACACTCTCCTCTGTTTGCATCTTTCACTTTGTCTCATCAAGTTTATTGTTGCATTGACAAAAACACTGCAAGTCAGTGAAAGGATCCAAAGCTTCACAACAGGCCCACTGGCTTGTTGTGAATCGTCTGCACACTGACTCTCAGCAGAACGTCCAGACATCTGGAAGCAGCTTCATATCTGTATGTGTCTTGCTTCAAAAGTCCCTTTAATCATTAGTGACCTCTCTTGGTCCAAAGGGGTCATCGCTGAGCGCCGCCCACGTGCTCGGGCTGGCAGCGTTTGTCGTCCACCTCCAGGCCTCCCAGTGCCACAGCGCTCTGATTCAACTGGTCCCAGCCATCCACCCCAAACCAGTGCCTGTTGGAGAAGCTGTGAGCGCAGCACTGGTGTGCAGCACACACACTGACATGCTCTTCTGTGTCAGGTCAGACCAGATCTTTTCTTCAGATGAAACTATCTGTGACTATTGGAAGCTCCAGTGTGAGACTCTCTTTGTGCTGTTCAGGTTTTGTGTGGCAGTTGTGTGTTATGGAATCTGCAGAGGAGACTCGTTGCCTCCGCAGCAGCAGCAGGACCACGTTCCCAGCAGCTTCTATAAGAAGGTACCACTTCCTGTTACCTGCCAGAACTCCACTAGGTGTTCCTTTGTTAATATATTGCTGTGAGGAGGAGAGGGGATCTTCTTAAGGAGTCCTCCTAACATCAGCATGTGTTCACAACTTCACCCTCTTGCTTGTGTGTCTGTGTTTAGCTCCTCTATCTCATCCCGAGGCTGCTGCCCGAGGCCAGAAGGATGGCCGTCACTGCTGAAGGTTGTGTGGGTGAATCCCAGGAGAAGAACCTGTGGAGCAGCGCCACAGATGCCGGCGCCCCCTGGAGGACGACCGCTTGGCGACTGTGGAGACACGCAGCTTTTCAGCAGCTACAGAACACACCACAGTATCAGGTAAGATGGACCTTTTGTGTTACTTCCATCTGATGTTAAATTAAATCATTTGATGGATTTTTCTTATCGTCAACAACCTGTGATTTGTCTGTCAAGCTGTCGATCTCTGATTGGCTGGTTAATGAGCTCCGAGTGCAGAGAGGTGAGGACGCCCTGTCGGACCCGGAGCGGTGAGAAGGAAACACACACGTTCTCTTACAGGTGCCATTAGACATACAACACAAATAAAACCACTAATGTGTGTGTGTGTCTGTGTGTGTGTAGTCAGGAGTACCAGCAGTGGGCCTGCCTGGAGCTTTTCTTGCCCCGTGCGGGGGGGCAGGGCGGCTGTGGAGGAGACATGAGGATCCTCTGCTCTCGTCTCCTCGATGCCGTCATGGACCAGCAGCTAAAGTGAGTCCACATGTGTCATTGTGTCATGTTCAAAGAGTGTAACGCTGAATTGTGATTGTCTTGGTAGTGAGTCTATTCCCTAGAAACCCTCCAAAGAAAGAGCAGATAATCATAAAGTATTACACAATTAAAACAAACAATATAGAACATATTTTTGGGAGCTGAGTTATCAAAGTATTTTATGTCAACAGGGACCAGAGTCTGGAAAATCTGCATCAGCGAGCATCAGCCACCGGGACGTGTCTGCCAGACGTCATATCCAGATTACAGGTGTGTGTCTGTGTGAGTCTGTGTGAGTCTGTGTGTGTTCGCCAGACCACGGTAAAAACACTGAACAAATAATTCTTAAAACATTATTGGGGGGGATGTGTAATCAATGCTTGTGTGTGTAGGAGTTTGTCTACGAGATGGAAGTGACCGGACTCTCTGGCAGCCGCAGTGGAAGAGCGGACGTGTGTGACTTCCTGTTCCACTTCATTTCTCAGAGATGCTCCTCGACAGCGAGCTCCAGTTCCCCGTCTGTGGGCTCGGAGCTCGGCCTGCAGCACACGCTCCACACGTGGAACCGGTACGAGCAGGATGTGGGGTTCACACTGAACGCTGAGATTACATATTCATTATAAGAGATGGGAACTTATTTATCCTAATGAATAAAGAGTTATGAGAGGAAGAGAGAGACTAACACGCCCTTGTCATATGTGTATTATGAACATGATCTCGATCATTTAAATATCCTGATCATGCCACTTCCTGTGAATGTGTGACATCACAGAGTCCTGCTGGCTCTCCCCCCCCTGCTGCTGGTGAAGCTGAAGGCTGAAGGAGGCCGGACGACTCTGGACTGCACCACGATGACACAACACGTCAACCAGCATCAGGTCAGCTCCCACCTCCGTGCTCTCCTCAACCCCATCAGCTGACTGGAACCAGTTTGAGTGAATCTGACTTGTTTGTCCAATCAGAGGAGGGCGTGTTCTCCTGCCGGCCTGATGTCCTTCCATCTGACGTCACACCTCCTGAGAGTGAGAGGCTCTGAAGTCTAAATATGAACTAATGATGAACAGAACTCCAGTAGATCTGATAACTGTGTTTCCTGTCCAGGGTGTGTTATCTGCCAGTGTGTCCTGTGGACGTCCCAGGGAGGAAGTCAACAAGGCCTGGACTCAGATCAGTGTCCACTGTCCTCTGCTCCTCACCTCTGCTGTGGTACCTTCTGCTCTCAGTCACTCACTCTCAACCTGGTCGATCCGGAGCCAAATATGAATAATGATACTCGTGGAAAGTCAGAGAAGGATTATAAATGTTAATATATTCAGCTGCTTCAGTTTCACAGAGTTCTACGATCAACTTCTCCTCCTCACACGGGTCAAGATGTCTGCTCCCAGTTGATAAACCAGTTACATAGAGAAACATTCGTTATTTGAAGATTTCATATTAGGAAATATATTGATCACCTACACACAAAACAAGGAAATCAGTACCAACACAAAAACATCATTAGGATGAACATGTTTGTGTTGAGAGTTTTGACATCATGACGATTGTGTGTGTGTGTGTGTGTGTGTGTGTGTAGCGCTGGTGGGAGTGTCTGTCTCCTGTGCTGTCGTCCCTGTGGAGTCGTGTGTGTGACGGGGAGCCTCTCCCGGAGCAGCTGCAGCTCCTCGCTCACTGTGGTCACTGGGCTCACAGGTACAACCTCCTCCTCACGAGTCACCTGAATCTCTGATCCTCATCGTGATGAAGAGGTTCAACTCCTTCATCTTCATCCTGCCCATCAGCTGTTGGATGATGTTTGTGTTGTGATGATGTTTGTGTTGTGATGATGTTTGTGTTGTGATGATGTTCAGTGTCGCACGTTGCCTGACGCCGACGCCGCCGACGCCCCCGGCTCCAGCTCTGCTGTTGGCCTCCAGCCTTCACCGTGCCTGGCGAGGTCGTGGGGGGGGGCAACCAGAGCTTCAGCGCGGCCCTGAACCTGCTGCGACCCGAGCGGGTGTCACAGGACAGAGAGGTGAGGGCTGAGAACACACTCATCCTGATAACCTGAGACGCTGGTGATCAGGTCAACACGGGCTCGTTCCTCCCTGCACACGAGCCAATCACACTCCAGACCTTAGACTAAAGATAAGGCTCCTCCTGCCTATCCAGAAATGAAGCCACAATATCCTGAATAATAACGCTGCCGTCGTGCTTTGAGCTTCAGTCTTGTCACTCAGTTCTAAGTCTGTTTAGATCAAAGTGTCTTATGGGATTTGATTTAAACTTTTTATCTGCTCCTTTCGTTTTCTTTTGTTAGAAGCATCGTGGAGGTTTTGAATTTTCTCCATCAAGCTGCTTCTCATGTCTTCCTCAGGTGCTGGTGTTTCTTCTCTTCCTGTGTGTGAACGACCATCTGTTGTCGCTCCTGTGCCTGCAGGTGTGTGTCCACGTTACGGTTGCATGAAGTTGAGTTTTTATAAGAGATGAGTCGTCTGGATTTAGTTAAATATGTTGATACTACGCTTACCGTTGTTTATTTAATTAATAAAATGACTGTTTGGGCACATTGGTGTCATTCACTGTCAGTGAAAACTCCTGGAAATGATTCTAATGGTTTTGGGGGAGACATAGAAACGTGAGGACATGAAGAGCAACACATAATTATATGTGTATATGTATATATGAATATTTTTTGTGAGTTCCAGTATGTTTGCTGCAGCTTCTCTGATCTAACTATGATAACTATGTTTTATGTCTCCATTTGTTTTTCTTCAGGATTCAAGTGATGAAGAATCGTTGAGTTTATTCTCCGACCTTCTGTGTGTGCTGGTGGACTCTTCTGATTGGCTGCTCATCTTTAAACCAAGTGGTACAGTGAACGTCTACAGTTGTCATTTGTCTTATTAATCTCACATCTGCACTGAGAGATAATACTTGTTTATGTCTTCACTGTAAACCTGAATGTTTTTTTCCAAATTCCAGAACAAGGTGTGTATCAGTCGGTTGCCATGGTGACATCAGATGAGTTTACTCGACTGCTGCCGTGGGCTTTCTACAGGTGAGCTCCCCCCGGCTCCTCCTCAAGTCTCTGACTCGGGTGCATCAAACTTTTTACATAACAAGAATTTCCATCTTTTAAAAGTCTTGATCTTTTACTGTAGCTTCATTCGTGGTCAAATTAAAATGGATGCAAAGATTTGATTAATGTCTTTAATTTCCCAGCATGTAAAGCAGGGGATACAGTGATTCATGCTTCTGTCTGTAGTTTGTCTGTGAGCAAGTTTAGTGTCTGGAGTAAAACTCAAAAACCAGGTAGAACTTTGCAGAACTGTTTATCAGGTGACGAGGTGGTTGAGCCTTTTGAAAGTTTGGTTTTATAATGATTCTAACTTTTGCTTCTCTCTGATGTAATTGACTAACTTCCTGTCGTGTCGTGTCGTGTCGTGTTGTGTTGTGTTGTGTTGTGTTGTGTTGTGTTGTGTAGCCTGCTGCTGCAGCAGAGTGCTGAGCTGCTGCACAGAGCTCTGTGTTGCCCTGGGTTCCTCCAGGCGGCCGTCCTCTGCTACGTCAGCCTGCTGCAGCTCGTCCTGGACGGACACGCGCCGGCTTCAGCCGCCGAGCCGCCTGAGGAGCAGGTGAACTGACGTGTGCATCAGCTCATGTTTGTCTCGTAATTTTAACATAAACTCTGAATATCAAATACACAAACATGCTTCAGCAGTTGGGTCCGGCCCAGATCCTGAGCCGAGCCAAGAGGTTTCTTCTGAGAGCGATCCCCCAGACGTCTGCTCTGTCCTCCGCTCAACTCCGACGGGTAAACCACACCCGAGCATCAGCAGCTTCCACCACCGTGATAAAACCCCCCCGCTCACAACATTCACTCGTCTCCCTCTTGTCTTTTGTCTCCTTCGTTCCTGTGGCAGCTGGAGTCCCAGTGTGCAGATGTGGATCCAGAGGTGGCAGCAGCGCTCTCCGTGCACCTCAGTGCTCCGAGCCTCAGCCCCGAGATGGACTTCCTCTGAACCCGTGAGAATAAAACTAACTTCACACCTCTGACAGCCTCTGATTCCGTTACAGACACATGTAATATCTCTCAAAAAGCAGATTCTGTTTAAAAAAGGTTGACATTTTATTTACTTTCTTTACATAACGCGCACACAACTTTACACATGTACATCTGAAGCCCTTTTGTTTTACAACTTGAAGAAACCTGACCCGGCACCTAAAGGTCCAGTGTGTAAGATTCAGGTGAAAAGGTTCTATGTGCAGAAACTGAATATATAAAATAATCCTAGTGATGTTTCACTAGTTTGTTTCATCTAAATTGTACAAATAGATGTTTTCTTTACCCCAGAATCAGTCTTTATATTGAAATACTTTATATTTACATCAGGAGCGGCTCCTCTCTACGGAGGCAGCCATGTTTTTTTATGGTAGCCCAGACTGGACAAACTAAACCTTTTGAGTTTTTTTGACGACTGAAGCTTCCACAGGTTCTCTTTCATGTTTGGAGGGGGGGGCGGGAACTGAGGGGTGTTTAAGCTGCAACTGGACACGTCACCACTAGATGTCACTAGATTCTACACGCTGAACCTTTAAGATAGAATCATTTTGTGCCATGAGGAGGTTACGCAGCAGATTGAAATCAACACTTTGCAGTTTCTCTTCACCAGAGCCCGTCCATGGCCCACAGTTCATGTGCCCGAGCAGCAGAGCTGGACCGGAACTCGCTGCCGTCATCTATCCTGGTCCTGCTGAGTCACCTCACCGGTCACAGTGATGCTGCGCTGCTCAGAATATGGCGGAGGCGGCGGCTGCGGTTGCTGCTTCTGGCTGAGGCCTCTCTGCGCCTCGGTCTGAATCACCGGGTGGACCATGGACATGTGGACGTTGAGGTTGTGGGCCTTCTCGAAACGCTTCCCGCACATCAGGCAGGCGAACTCCAGGTCGGCCTCTGCCTTGTGTTTGGTCATGTGGTATTTGAGTGACGCTCGCTGGCGGCACTGGAAGCCGCACACCTCACACCTGCAGGAGAGAGAGGATTTAAAAACAACTGTTTCTAATAGATCACTTGTTTTTGTTTTTAAGACTCGTGCTCCTGGTTTTATACGTTCAGTTTAGTTTCCTCTTCATGAAGATCGAGAGCCACTCGTTCATTATTTGCTCCATGAAGCAGGTTCTGTTTATTAGTGAGGTTAACTGCTGCACTGCATTATGGGTATTATCAAACTCTGGCCCATACTAGGACAGTCAAGTTGTAACGGCCTCTTCATCTTTAACTTTGAGCAAATCTGTCAATTTGAAAAAGTGCACATGAAAGAGTCAGCTGCTCTCATCCAGGTGTGATGAGGTTTCAAGGCGGCGCTACGTACTGCAGCGGCTTGGCTCCTGAATGCCTCATCTGGTGAACGGAGAGGTGCTTCCTCTGCTTGAAGGTCTGACCGCACTGGTCACAGATGTAGTTCCTCTCCTCTGGAAAACAGAGACAAGCACCAGACATGACAAACGCTGTAACGACTGAGAGCTGAAAGCTGGAGTCTCGGAGGCGGCCTCACCCTGTGTGGATGAGCTTGACGTGTCGCTGCAGGTAGCGGTCGATCATGAAAACCTTGTTGCAGCCGGGATGAGGACACGGCCGCTCTCTCACCTCCTCGTGATGCTCCTTGATGTGCTTCTGAAACATAAGATACAAAAAGTACAATAAAAAACACCAACATCAGCTAAATACTGGTTTATTATCGGCTTTGATTGGTTTAAAAATATACAAAGTCTTGTGTATGGTTCATTGTTAATGAGAGTTAAATAACTAACTCATGTGAAAACTGACCTTCAGACCATCCGGAGCTCTATAAACTGCTGTGCAGCCCTGATACGGACACTTGTAGATGTTGGGAAGTTCCTCTCTTTGAATAAAAACAACAGTTAATGTGCGTTGTGTTTATCTGTGGCCGTTAAATTCCACAAACCACCTTCAATCTGCTGAAATAAAATACACATTCAAACAGAGGTTGTGTGTTTAAGAGTCTTGTTGTGAGCCTTCTCACCCTTTAGGTTTGAACTTGTTCTTCCAGCCGGGTTTGGGACCTGGTTTCTTTTTGATCTTGGGCTCCTCCGGGACCTTCGGGCTTTGTCTCCTCTTGTTGGGGACGGTCGCTCTGCGAGCTCTGAGGGCGAGAGGACAACGTGAGATCAGAGCTATTTGAATCCACCTGTGAAGGATCAAACACTTTAGAGTATTTGTTCCAACCTGTTGTCCGAGTACGGATCAAACGGCTCATCGTCTAAACCCTCTCCTTTTCTACTCGCCTCCAACTCGTCCTCCGAGACGACTCTGGAAACACAGTGATCAGACATTTGGGTTTTAATCGTCTGAATCAACTCTGATGACGCCATGACAGCAAGAGAAGCCAAACATCTCATGACTGACAGCTGAGGCTGACTCATTGGACGAGTACATGTGGCGACTGCTCTGACTCCCAGTGACGTCACTGGTTTAGGACGGCAGCACCAGTGTCCGAGGTACTCTGGCTTTGTGTTTGTTGGAAGTGGAGATGAGTCGTTCATCTGTTCTTCTCAAATTAAGAAACTACAGGTTCTGAGGTTTCTGAGGTAAAAAGGAGCTTGAGACGAACCTGTCGGACAGATCGCTGTCAGCTGCTCTGTCCTCCAGCCGAGCCGACGCCTCCTCAGCACCTTTCAGACCGAGAGGAGAATATCCAGAAGCATGTGAGTCATGGAATCATAATGACGAGTCAGCAGTTAGGAGTGTAAACAGAGTCTGTGGCAGGAGGACGATGATGCATCTGTGTGTCACTGGCTGTGTTTACATGTGGGGAGGAGCCAAGAATCAAACTGAACTAAATATGATTCTGTTCAGCAGCAAAACAAACTGAAATAATCTCAGAATCACACAAACAGAACTTCATAACATTTGTGGAGGTTAAAGCAACAATATGGAACTTTTACAGAGCAGCAGCGCCCTCTACAGGCAGGTGTGGCGTGACAGGTTGTGACCTCACATGACTCGTGACCCGTCTCACCTCCAGTGTTGCTGGTCCAGTCCACCAGTGCTGAGCTCTGAGTCTGCACTGCTGGTGGAAGGTGGGGAGTGTTTCTACTTCCTGTCGTTGTCCTTCCGTTCCCGCCGGGCTGCTCCTCTTTATCCTCCTGCGGCTCCGCCTCCTCCTCTGACATCACTCTGTCGCCACGCCCCAGGTTCACCTCGTACCCTGGATTTGTGTTGGTGGTGTTCATGGTGTGTCTGTGACCATCAACGCAGCCCCACACGGCTTTAACGGAGCCCCAGCACTGGCCCTTCAGCACCTCCTTCAGGTCGGGGCAGGAGCGGCAGGCCTCTCCGTGGCGGTGCGCCCAGGACACCAGACTGTGGAGGCACTTTGAGTCTGAGGTGAAAGATGGTGGAGCTGGAAGAGAACAGCAGAACGTCTCAACAGGGAGAAGCCGGCCGTTAACTTGTATTGTCTGAAATTAATAAATGAAAATTTACTTAATGAGCCCAGATTTACTGACGACTCCGGACACGTTGAATTCTTCCTGAAACAGAAACAAACAGCTGCTCACATTTCTCCACTTTAACATCTGGAATCCTTCAGTTGTGAGAACTTTTTAAAAACGTAAACTAAATTTGTCTTTTCACTCGGACTCACCGGCTTTTCAGGTTTTCCTTCCCAACTGGAGGGAGGTTGACTCGCTGCAGGAACCGGACCAGGATGCTGTGGCACTTGTAGAACTTGGCGTGGCATTTCTTACAGATAAACTCCGACAGCCGGGGGTCGCGGTCCAGCTGGACCCCGACCAGCCGCTGGAAATCTGAGTGGAATAAAAGGGGCGACTGGGTCCCAGCGTCTGAGTCCTCGTCTAAGATCTCCATGGAGTCCCGTGACCAGCGGTTGAAGGCGTGACGCAGGCTGCGTGGAGAGAACTTCCCGTGGCAGAGGCGACAGACGGCGGTGGACAGTCGGCCTGTGGAGCCAAGAAGCAGATCAGCATTTTCATATTTCTCAGTTTTGACCTAAAACAGGTAAATAAAGATTGTCTCTGAAACTGCAAAGAAAGAAACTAAGGAGGAAAACTGACTTTGTACCAAACTCTTCATAAAATCTGCCCATTGAACTTGACTTTGTGTCAGAAATGTCCAACGTGGCTTCAGGCCTCAGCTCTGACGTCTAATCCCACAAGCAGCACTTTGTTCATATAATCCACTTTTCACTGTTACTAACTGTTAATGCTGAATTCATAAGTGGTAAATAAACGAGTACAGGGACAGATCATCTGATGAGCTCTGTGTCTCTCTCACCTGAGGGTTTGGACTTGTTCTCTGGAGGTTTCTGAGTTTCCTCGCTGAGCTCTGAGGTCACAGTTTTGTCTGCGGCAGCGTCATCGTGGTAAAAATCCTCCGTTGCCTCTGGAACCGTCTTTCGAGGTCTCCCTCTGTTTCCAGGCGTCTTCTTCTTCTCCTCGCCGAGTCTCACCGTCGTCTGCCGCGGGGTCTCGGACGACCTCGGACGTCTGGCTTTCTTCTTCATGGTTTATCCTGTAGCTGGTGATGGAAGCCGGCTGTAAAGATTTGAAACGTGTTTATGGTGGAATCACCTCCTCCTCCTCCCTGAAGCTGCCCTCCTCCCGGGGGAAATCAAACAACTCTCTGTCATAATACAGACTCGAACCAACATCAGGTTCCATCATCAGCACCGAGCAGGGCCGCTGTGGCTCAGGGGTCTGAGCGGGTTGTCCACTAACCCGAGGGTTCAATCCCCTCAAAGTGACGGCTGTTTAATGAAAGTTCTGCTTATAGAATAAACTCTATATAAACACAGAACACATCACCATTCATAGTTTTATCATCTGTTGGTTGATTTTCTTTTATTTATCACCTTGATTTTCTTAATCTGTAAATGCACTAAATAAATCCACTTTATTTATCATTATTATTCACTGTCTTTGAGGTGATTGCCCACGTTTCACTTGTTGCATTGTTTAGAAATACATTCTCAATTATTTGTCTGTTTCCACAACTTGTTATCAGCTGAATTTATTTATTAACAAAGGACTTTATTCAGCTTCTAAGAGTTTCTCCATCATATTTTGTGATTTTATGAATCAACTCATCATGTAAAATAACGATCGTGAGTTTCATGAGGTGAAAATAACAGTAACCGACCATCTGACGTCACATTAAACATCTCCTCTCATATGATGAAACATGTTTCAGTTCGTACGTCACCCTCACGTCTCTGTTTGGTGAATTTCGCGCAGCTACGTTAGCATCGTTAGCCGCAGCGCGACGCCCCGGTTCCGTTCACGTTAAAACCCGTTACAAAGTGCAATGACGCGTGTTTACCGTGACCGTGCGTGAGTCCCGCCGCCGGAGCTGCGTGGCGTTTTCACACGAGACGAGTTTCTCACCAGAGTCAGGATCTGCAGATGTAAACAGTAGAACCCGGAAGTGCTACCGGAACCAGAACAAGGAGACAGGACGGGCTACAGCGCCGCCCGCTGGTCACAGGGTCACACTGAGCAGTTCATGGTTTTTTTTTATTATGATTATTTTAATTAATAAAACACCAGGAATCACATACAAGCTGCAGCTCGACTGCCCCCTGGTGGAGGGGCTCGCCATGGAGACAAACATTCCATTAATGTGTTCAGTTAAAACATGAGAGATTTAGAATGAATATTAAATTATTTGTAACTGATTGATTTAATAATAATTATAATAATAATAGTAACAATACGTTTAGTTGTATAGCACTTATCTAAACAAGGTTACAAAGTGCTACACAAAAATCTCTGGCAAAAAAACCTGAGTGAACTTATATAAAGGTATTAAATTCAGTTCCATTTTAAAAGCCAAATCATAACATAATAAACTCCAGACCTTAAACTTCATAGAGAAACTAACAGTTCCCACAATGAGCAAACACTTTGTGGAGACGTCTGTCCGTCCTGGGAGACGGATCCTCACATGTGTGTCTCTGAGGTTTCTACGTATTTGTACCTGTTAAAAGTGTTTTTAGTAGTTTTCCTGACTTTTGTTGAGGTTTTAGGACAGAGGATGCAACACCATGTTAAAGCCCTTTGAGACAAACTGTGATTTGTAAATATGGGCTATACAAATAAAATATGATTGATTGATGATTGATTGATTGTTGGATCTGTTGTTCGATTTTGACCTTTACTGGGAGATTGTAACTTGTTGTTGTGACGTGTGTGTGTGTACGTGTATGTTTGCTTGTGTGTGTATTATTATTGACTTTATGACTTTAAGTCCTCTGTTTGTCTTGAGGTGACTTCACTTCCACTCCGCTACACTAGGGGGCGGTGTTTACCTCTAAATACCGTAACTATGCGTCACGAGTAAACACGAAGAAGAAGAGCGTCGGGAGGAAAACATGGCCGCGGACTGCGGAGGGAAACCTCTGCAAAACGCCATGAAAATGGCCAAAGTCGCGATTCAGCTGGACGGAGGAAGCAAGCACAAGGTAGAGAAGCTCCACCGCTGCACGGAGGCGACCACACACCGGTTAGAACCCCGGATATCAGCACGGGACCCGGGCTGGAGACATGTAAACACACCGAGGGGGGCGGGGGCTGGACGCAGGCAGTTACCGAACTGCCTTTAAATGACTTCACATTTATTAATTACATGTTTTTCTTGCGGTGGCTCGAAGATCAGAATAAAGAGAACAATAAAGTATAAAGCTCGTTGAATACAGACTCACACAGGTCGATGAACTTCACCTTAAACACAGACTCTAACATATGGAGGAGTTGGTTTCAGATGTTTCTCCTCATAAAACATTTAATATGTTAATATTTAGAGATTATCAAAACTGAGTCAGTGTTTGTCCTTGGTGTTCATGATCAGATCCATAAAGACACTGACAGTTACTGCTCCGGTTATAGATCTGATGATGCTCACATACTGATCTGTAAAATACTAACGAGTTAGTATTTGTGACATGTGAAGGTGATAAAACTTTTATTTTCTATTTATTCTTTATCTCAAAGCAAGCAGATTAAAATCCCAGTTACAGAATCATGGTGGTAAGAATGGAAAGAATGAATTATTGTAAATAGAAAGCACCTTTTTAATGATATGTCAAAAACTGATTTCAATTTTCAGCGTCCATACAATATACATCTTAACGAATCACCACATATGAACTTTCTCTGAGTGTGTTGCATTGTCTGCTGATGTGCTCACTCTCCCTGTGTGTGGTGTCTGTGCAGGAGGCTTACTGTGAATACCTCCGGACCATCAACTACATCTCACATGCGCTGCTGGAGGAAGCTGCTCCTCAACGTAAGACCTGAGAACTGACATGAACTGATTCACACCTGGTATTACAAACTGTCCTGAGAGATGAGATCAAGTGTTGAGCTCCTAGTTCGTCTGTTCTCACCCGACATTAACATGTGTCCCAGACCGACTGTGAACATGTTCTGGATCTGAACCCGTGTCTGGAAGGGGTTCAGGGGACAAACAGAGCAATGTAGCTGATCAGCTGAACTAATCATCTGGAATTCAGTAGTTGATGTAAAATAAATCATCTTTCTTTCTTTGTGCCGCTCCTCAGAGGAGAGGGAGGTGGTGCTGGTGGAGGTGGAGCGGATGTTGAGGCTCGCTGAGCAGTGTCTGGAGCGAGCCAAGTCCTTTATAGAGAAGAGCGCTGACCCCCTTGACCTCTCAGCCACCACTTCCTGTTCAACTGCCCAATCAGAACCCCATCAGACCACAGACCTCCCAGTCGGCACTGCTGCAGACACTGGTAAAAACAAACCTCCAGTCAGAGGAGTCTGGTACTGATAAGGTACTGCTGCACCAGGGGTCACACATTTTAAACTAATCAGCACTTTTCACCTCTGCAGGAACGAGCCCAACCTGGACCGGTCACCGCCGGTCGGTGTCAGACGGCGGGGGGGAGCCCTCCCCGTTCCTCCCCCCCGACGTCTTCCAGAAGCTACAAACAGAGGAGTCACATAACAACAACAAAAAGTGAGGTCAAATATTGCTCAGAATCAGATATTCTCTGAGGTGAAAGATTACAGGGATTTCTAATAACAATCACTCCTTTTGGAAATTAATGAAAAGCCTTTTAAATTATTGCTCCTCTTATTGTGATTGTTTGTTCAGTTCACTTTATACCTTTTCACGGCCTCACGTGTCGTTGGTGTGGATTCATGTTCAGCAGTGAAACGTGAAGACTTTTATCTGATTACGATGGCACAGGGTCTTATTTGGCTTGTTCACACCCTCTGGTTGTGTGTGTGTGTGTGTGTGTGTGTGTGTGTACACTGTAGGGAGCTGACACCTATAGAACAAGCTTCACGTCTGAACCAGAAGTTAAAAGCAAACTATGAAGCCCGTCTGGCGAGACTCCCCCCGGGTCAGGCCAATCAGAAGACGTCTTTGGTAAGTGTGTGTTTCTTTTTATCATCTATTTAAGATGATGTCTTAAATAGTGTCCGATGAATAAAGACTTTCATTTTGCAAATGGTCTGAAAGTAAATTTTTTGAATGTATTGAGAAGAGGCTCAGGCCCAGGGTGACACAAGGTGATGAATACGGTGGCAGAGAGAGTTCAAATGGAAATATGTTTTAAATCCCTTCTTATAAAAGACACAGACTGAGCACGTGCTTTTTATTTTTGAGTCGTTGGCGGTACATCCGGTGACGTCGCGGTGATGCGCCCGATCAGCTGATTGGATCGTTCACCTGAGTGGTCACAGACCTCGTGGGTCAGTTGGTGTCAGATAAGAACCGACGGAGTGTCTGTGGTCGTCGGTGTCTCGCTCTTCTCTCGGGACATCGACGGTCAACACGCAGGAAGTTCTCAGTTAGCGCGTGAGTAACGGGACCGGGACGATGTCTCGAAGTCACGTGGAGCTGCGGCTCTTCTGGAGGAAGATCAAAGCGTTTGTGAAGGTAACGTCATCAGGAGCCCCGAGGCTCAACGGCACTGGACCGCCACAGCTGGGGTAGCACGGGTTAGCACGGGTTAGCAAGGGTTAGCACGGGTTAGCACGGGTTAGCATCGTGTCACAACAAATCCAGAGAGACGTCTCAGATGAGTCTGTGGTTTCTGCTCCGTCAGCAACAATCACCCAGTCATGAAAACTCCGAGCAGCTGACTCATGTTCGTCATCTTACCTGTTGTGTGGAGATCACGTGCACTGATGTGATCTATAAGCCATTTATTCTACAATACTATAAAATGTTTTATATGATTTTTTTTTCTGAATCTTTGTTCAAGTCGTTTTTTAAATATAGATATTGTAGATTTTCTAAATAATGTCTTGATCCTGTGGGACTCAATGACGTGACGTGTTCACCAGCTCACGTGACCCCTGACTGACACAGGGGCATCTGCCCCGATGTAAACATATAATCAATAAAACATTGAACAGAAGTATTTCTGTTTGGTGGTGTCCTGATATATTTCAAATAATAATTAATTTAGCAGGATAGAAGATGCATAGAACATTTCTGTGTGTGTCTGTTGTCTTTCTACATGTATACTAGTTTCTCTGCCGTCTGGGAGGTTGTGTGTTTGATGTGAGGACCAGGGAAGGATTCAATGAGGGGGCAGATTCTGTTCAACATTATGAAATAAGATGTTTTTGTGAATCTTGGTGAAAAGAATCTGACATATTTAGAGGATGTGTGAGTGTTTGTGATTTGATGCAGCCTCATTGAATCGAATGGGACAGTTGGATCTTGGTGGAGAAACAAGTTCTTGTTTTCTTATCAATGACAAAGAAATAATTTCCAATATCCAGCCTGTACATATTAATGTTTGCTTCATCCTCAACACTCTTTCTCTTCTTTATTAACTGTTCACATCTGAACACATGTTCCTTCTCCTTGTTGTGATGTGACTGATGTTCCCTGTGTTGAAATGCAGAAGCTGTCCCTCCAGCGGCAGATGATGGAAAACCTCATCATAGCCAAGGCTCGGCAGGATGCTGTATCCTTCTGTGTGTCCATCTGCTGGAGGGTCACTTTACTGCCATCATAAAGTTTGGTCGCTCCCAGATTAAATATAAATTGTGATTTGATTTGATCCTAGTTGACGTTTCCCATTGTTTTCGAATGGGAAACAAATGATTGAATGGTACAGAGGCTTCTATCTCCTCAGGGATAATATGCATGTTGCAACTTTTTATTGGAAGTTTCCTTAAGTTTGTTTGTCACATCAGCTGCAGAGGAAGATGGAGGAGAGAAGACTCCGGCTGCAGGAAGAAGCAAACAGGTACAAACCACGAGTCCAGTTTCTACCTTCATTCTGTGTTTCCCTCTCTCTCTTGTGTGTTGTAATCACTTGAGACCTTGTTTTATCTGAGTGCCTGTTTACAACCTTTTGATTAGAAAACAGTTACCACTATCACAACAACTCAAACCTGCCGTGTTGCATGATCAGATCAGGATCGAGGAAGATTTGTACTAAATGGTGAATACAGTGTATTTAGTCCCTGATACCATATTATCAGGGACCTTCTCCTGAGTGTAGTTCTCGTTTTGTCTGACGTGTGAAAGCAGCAGAAGTCCAAAGTGCGTCTGAACGTCTCTGCAGACTCAGGTGTCTGTGTGCGTATGTGTGTGCGTATGTGTGTGCGTGTATGTGTGTTATCTGAGGGTAAAGAACTCAATGAATTCTTCAAAAGGCTTCCGTCAATATTGAAATCAATTAGAGCCGCACTTGACAAAACAACCTCCCGATCACTTCTCTGTGGGGGGGGGGCAGCAAACCTCCTGCACATAAAGCTTATTTATCAAACTGTTTCCTTCTGCAGGAGATTCTCAGCGTCGGGGGCGATGACAGCTGAGGAGCAGGAGCAGCGTTCCCTCTACACCAATGTGCTGGAGTATGAGCAGGACCATGTAAGTTCCAGAGGAGAGGCTGGAAAGGTGGGGAATGATATAATGGTTGTAATTAAGACTATATTATATATTTTTTAGGATTGGCCCAAACTGTGGAAAGCAAACATGAAGGGGAATCCTGAGGATGTCACCTTGGTGTCACGTCTCGTCTCTTACCTGCTCAGGTGAGAAGCTGCAGCCTTTCAGCCGTCCTCGGCTACTTCACCACGTTTTAATGCTTTTGAATTGATTTCATATCACATCAAATGTTACCGTGCCTCATGTTGGAAACACAAACTGGGTCTGTCCACTTCTCTCTCAGCTTCTGTCCACTTTCCCCCTCAGCTGCTCCTCCTACAATATTCTGCAAAACCAAGAGATTGAAACCTTTTTACTCACATGTACATTGTTTTTGTTGTTGTTTTTCTACTTCAAATTCGAACCCAGAGCTGCGAGTGGTTGTGTGTTTGTGACGTGTGAAACCAGCTGTGTGGTCGCTGACGACACAAGGATCACCTTAAGATCAGTTGTTTGGATGAAGACATCAGATACTGTGTCCAGGTTATAGGGGGTGTGTGGTTGTATTGTTTACCCTCCTGTCAATGGATTTAGAGGCTGAGTTGTGTCTTGTGTGTGTCTGTGTGTCTTGTGTGTGTGATCGAAGTTGAAGAGACAGTAGATCAGCAGATGTTCACTGGCCTCAGACAGTATTAAAGGCTTCAACTGGCTGGAACCTGCTTATCAGGCCGGACGCTACTTGTTCCTGGTCCCTCTCATCCTCCATCAACACGTGATGATCTGGTTCATGGGTCTTATCTGGAGACGACTCCAGAAATGATAACATGAAAATTATACAATGTTTGTCTACATATAAACTGTTCAGTGGATTCTCATTGAAGTTCATCTTTTCTCAGATTATATAATGTAGACGGATCCACATCTGTATATCTGTACTTTTTGTGTGTGTTTTTGTTCTGGTCCTCGAAACATCCTCCTCAAGACTTGTGTGTTTCCAGTTTGTTCCCAGTTGACTGGTGAAATATGTTTGTTAGATTTGGAAATGTTTGAATATGTAGAGAGAATCCTAAAGATAATCAAACTTGAACCGAGATGTTTTTCTTCCCGACTGGTCGTCAGCAGCTGGATCATGACTCTGTTTGACCTGTTTGTCCTCAGCCGGTCCGACCATCCGGTGGTGAAGCTGCTGAGGAAACATCAGTACCGTGTCTACAACCGGCTCTACCCCATCGTGAGTAAAGGGAGCGTCCAGAGTCCTGCCCTGCTGCTCCGACCTGCTCAGCTTCCAGGTAGATCCACAGCCTGCTGCTCGCTCGCTCCGTTCATCACCTGCAGTTTACTAATGAGACTTTCTCACCGCTCGTACAGAGACCCAGAGGAGGAGCCTCCTGTCCTCCTCGCCGTCTCGTGACTTCCACGCTGACTCTGATGAGGAGGGGGAGGAGCCTCACACCCAGGCCTCAGTGGACCGGGAGAACTCCTTTGAAGATCTTGAGCAGTTTCTGACTCAGCTGGACTGGGCTCCGCCCAACGGCAGCGCAGAGGACGCCGCCTCCGAGTCCGAGCTGACCTGTGACCTCTCGACTCTGAGCGAGGGCCACGTCCAGGGGCCGGAGATGAGGGCGCTGAAGGAACATCTGAAGGCCACTGTGAAAGACATTCATATCGCCATCGGTGAGCAGGGTCCCACTGGAGAAGCCTCCCACCATGTGGATTATTAACATCAGTGTCTGGTAAATGTTTCACAGCTGAAGTGTTTCTATGTATTTCAGATCAGCTTCTGTCTCTGTGTCTCCTGTCGTTCGAGTGTCTGAACACGTCCAGCTCCAAAGACCTGTGCCTGGCCAGCATCGAGGAGGCCTTCTTCACCCCCCTGTGGAGCGCCCTGCTGACGCTCTTCAGGTACTGCAGCGCAAATCGACATACTTTCTCAAATGTGATCTTATTGCTTTTACAAATGAGTCTAAAATATATTTTTTTTTAATGTTGAACACATTATCCAATGTGTTCAGACATGACCTCCACACTCCTGCTTCTTTCAAACTGAGACATTGACCAAATCAGAGGAGTTCTTGTTTTACTCAATTGTTCTTGTTAGATTGTTTAATAGAACAGAAGCAGGAGAGTTGAGCATCAGACTGACAGTGGATTGTGTTCTCATAGATTCAAACAAGTCTCATCTCTTCACTTGATCAGCAGCTCTAACATGTTCACAGCTGACTGAGGTCACGTGGTTCACACACCAACTGTAACTCGTATCGGTATCAATCGTTTCCTAGAAATCCAGTGAGTCAATGTCTCTGCTTGTCCAGCGTGTGGCGGTGTTACTCTGAGTGTATGTTCTACATGATATCATGAGAGATATCAAACTGAACTGCAAAGTGCTTTGAGTGCTCATCAGGGTTAGAAAAGTGCATTTACAGTTTTTATTTTCACTGTATTTTAGATGATATTTGATCCGGTCGTCCAGCTCACTGCTGAGTCAGCTGTTTGACACAAGGCTCCAGTCAGGAGACGATCACATGTCTTGTGTTGGTTTCCTCCTCAGGAAGGTCAACATGGAGAGAGAACAGGCCTTTAAGACGAGTATGACACTTTACCAGGAGGCCTCACCTGGAGACATCGGCGTTCCCCTGAAATTATTCCCCCAGGAACCCGACACACTGCAAGGTTCCTACCCCTACGAGTCGGCTGTTCAGGAGCTCAAGCTGCTGCTGAACGACTGCTGCCCTCAGAAGAAGCTGGAATGTATTGGTGAGTTCGACTCTGGTGTTTTCGTGCTTCCTCAAACAAATGTGAACTTTCATGGTCAGCTTATATTTATTATATTTATATTTCCTCTGTGTGTTGTTGCAGTTCGAACCCTACGTGTGATCTGTGCCTGTGCAGAGGATTACAGGAGTCTGCACGAGGGCGACTCCGCACACAGAACTGCTGCCATGTAAGTATCCACTGGTCTCCCCTCAGGTTCTGTGTAAAGAAGAAGCTCATTAATGTCTCCAACACCAAAAACATGCTTCAACGCCTCCTTCACGTTTGCTTGGTTGATAAACTAAACATCGAGTCGACCTCCGGACAAACGTGGCGACACTGGAGGACTGTTTGTCCGTGTGTCTCCATTAAAGGAACGTCATGAGGACGTAGTTCATCACCAACTCTCAAAGTGTCTCCTCTAAAAGTTTCACCACTGCTCCAGAAGAATCTGTCCATTTCCCAATATGAATCTATCATTGAGCATTAATTAACTTTCAGTTTTTTTTAGCTTTATAACTCTTTAAAACCACAGAATAAACTTCAGAATAAGAGCCCTCTTATTGACCCAAAGCTTCTGGTAATGGGGAATAGACTAAGTCCAGTGGAAGTGAGCAGACATCCTGGGGGTGCTCTCTGCCTCGGTAGCTGCCCTGTCAGGTCTCATCAGTGGCAGCCAGGCCTGGCACAGCGGGGGACCTCCTTGTAGATTCCTGACCAGGCTGGAAAGTGGGTCGTCCTGTCTGGGTCTGGAACAGACACGGGGCCCAGCGACGAGTTGAGGGCCGGAGAAGAAAAGAGATGGAGATTTGTGAAAACAGACAAAGGCTCAGTGGGTCACAACAACCTTAACGAGGAGCTTGATTCAAATCGCTCTGAGTTGACAGAGTTTGAGTGAAACACTGAAAGATAAATGAGTCACAGGAAGTTTATCGTCTGAACCAAATCCACGAGAGACACCGTGGTGATCAGCCTCGTCTCCGCCTGCCTCACCTCATCTAGAATGTTGGCCTCAACAACAGAGACGGAGATTCCTTGTGAACACGCGAGTAAACAAACTGAGCATCTGTTTCTTAAAGGTGGGTGGAGAGCGTCTTACTGCAGGATCCGTCACTGGGTTGTTTGGAAAGTTTCATCAGCTCTGGTCCTCGTGGTTTTGTCTCAGGTGGTGTTCACTGATGTTTGAGTCTCCTGCTCCATATCTGTCTGCTCGGGTTGGACTCGCTGTGACGTGATCACAGTGGAAGACTTGAACTTTTGAACAGAACTCTAGTGATGCAGAGGGATTTGTTTTTTTATGTTTTGTGTTGAACTTTTGCTGAACTTCCAAACTTCTAAACTCCCGACGCTGCACTTCCTTTAACAGTTCACACACCAAGTGAGAAGCTGATGAGATGAATGGTTCTCGATCCGTGAGCCACTTACAGATCTCTATTTCTTTAATGGTTAATTATGAACATCTCAAGTCCCAGGAAATGAAAACTGAGTCGCATTAATATTGTTCTTGTTTATAGTCACGATTCCAGGAATGAAGTCAGGTTTTCACCTCAGGAGACGATCTGTCATCGTCTCTGGTGAAAATCACTGCAGTGAATTTAAACCAGGTTTCCAGCAGGAAACTCTTGTTCAGAGCAAAACTCTGTCTAATCACTGATCCATCTTGATTTGTCCGATTCCAGCCGGGGGCCAGTGGCGGATTTAATTTAATAAACCACGAATCGGGGGAGAAGTTCTTCAAAGACGGTCAACATGAACTTTCTAGTGTCACATGTCTCTGTCCTGATTGTGACTCGGCACCGATGTGACTTCTTCTCTTAGTCCAGCTCCACACGGGTTTCCTCTCTGCATCGAACCAGGAGGACTTTGTTGTTTTGATGAAGCTCTGAATCAGTTTTTAGAGCTAATATAATAATAAGAACTGGGATGTCCTACAAAATAATACAATACAAAAAACATGTCAGTAGAATCAGTTTGAATATGTGAAGTAGATCCAACTAGGCCCACCTGTCCCTTCAATTCAATCGAGCTGCACCAAATTACACAAACTCATAAAAGCCCTCAACACGTGAGACTGTTTTCATCCGGATCAATGAATTCTTCTCTGAGGAATCAGGAGAAGTGTAAGAGTCGAGTCAAAGAACAGAAGCTCTCGCTCCGACAGCTCGATCCTCGGCCTCTGTTGTGTAGAAACGTTGTGTTGGAGCTTCTCATCTCAACCTGCTGCTCCAGGTCCTGTGAGAGAAGAGCCACCACACTGCTCCACCACAAGTCTCTGGAGTTTCAACAAATCCAGCCGAGTGAGACATCGCAGCATTTTCCATCGTGTCATTGTTTGATGTAGCAAATCAAAATGAAGCTGACAGACTAAATATTTTTTTTATATCCATGGCACTCAATGTTTGGAACTCATAAAAAGTGATTAATCGGTTTAATGTGTTTTTAATTCACTGTTTCAGAGACACAGGCTGTTTATCAACATCTTCAGAGACACAATATTAAAATTAATACCCAGATGTGACACTGTGCAGACACACAAATCCATCAGAAATGACACTTTTATGTTTGCAAACCGTTTTTAATTTGAATCTGCTGCCGCACCCGATCACTTGAGATTCAGATTCACAGTCACTGAGCAGCAGCTCTCTTCAGTTCTTTGTTCTTGACCCGACTGGGACCTCATTTGTTCTCTTGTGCGCTTTTGTCCACGTCCCTTTCTTCTCTCTGTGCCATTGTGCGGCTGAATCGGTCGCCACTTTAATTCAGAACCGTTTAATTAAGGAATCATTTCGCCCCTCTGTCCATTTCTGCTGTTTTTGACCTTTTTGCTCCACTGAGTCTCCGCACACTGCAAACTCACGATGGAGCCAGATCTGAAATCAGTATTTATGCTCGTGGGAAGAGAGCATTGTTTCCTTGGAATGCAGAGACGCCAGTTCTCATGTGAGAGGAGCAACGTGTGTGTTTACAGTAGTGAACTCAGCAGATTATAACTCAGGGATAAGTGTGTGTGTGTGAGGTCTCAGCGGTTACATGAGCCTGTCCACACCTTCCAGGACCGGCAGCGGGAGAGTCTCCAGTTGCATGCGGCCGGGTCAGTCCAGGGCCAGGGACACTGCCTTCTCACGCAAACCAACAAGCAAGGCAGTTGGCCCTGCGTGTGAGCGCCGACAAACAAACGGTCACTGTCTGCACACAGAATGCAGAATGCTATCAGCCGGTCATCATCTCCCAGTCCTGCAGAGAGGGGGAGAGGGGAAAGTGCTTTATCACTTCCATCCCTTTTTGATTGAGTTTCCGTTGCGTCCCCCGGGGAGCACATTACCATCACGCACTGTGAATGTCACTCTCTATTTCTCCCTCCTGCTCCATTCCTTGACTTCTGTTTCCTCTCTGACTCGCCCGGGTCTCCTCTTCTGTCCGACAGTGGAGCAGACGACCTGTTGCCCATCCTGTCCTACGTGGCCCTGCGGAGCCAGTGTCCTCAGCTGCTGTCTGAATGTGCGGCTCTGGAGGAGTTCATTCACGAAGGGTGAGTCATCGTGACGTAAAGACGTTACACAACAAATACACAAATACACAATATAATCAACTCCGTTCGATGTGAGTCACAGTTTTGAGGCTGACGTCAAACTTCATGAATGTGAAAATGGCCTCAAACCTCATGGACGTCTCGGCCCGTTTGCAGAGGGGCTGTGATGAGAGGGGTTCAGTTGAGGAGAGCTGGTTGTGTTGAGGTACGACTTGATGCAGAGTGTCGCAGCGTGTGAAGTCCGACCACGAGTCAGGAGATCTGCTCACAGCCGGAAAGGCAGCGGGTTGTTAGAGGAGGCTGCTCAGGAAATCTGGGGTTTGGTTTTTCTCCTCTACAAATAAAATACAAATAAAGTTCCACCCGATGTTTGAGCAGCTCAGTGGGAGTGAAGGGTTCGAGGGTGAGAGGGGGTAGGACGACCGACTGTGAGTCGACTCAACCACTCACCCATGTGTTTGATTTAATGCCCAGGTTTTCATCATCATAAATACAGTTCATAAAGAAACGCGGCAAGATTCAGACTCTTAACTAAAGTAAAGTGTTAAAGTAGATCTGTTTCTTTCTCAGTCCCTCTGTCAAGCTGTTGTGTGTCCAGGCTGCAGCTCCCTGACTGATTTCACTCCCACGTGATGTAGTTAACAGAGATTCGGTCCTTTACATTCAATGGGGGGAAAAAAAGCTGATTTGTTTTTTTTCAGCCGAATGGAAAAAATCCGGTCTTGGCTGCGGAGGATGAAGCCTCCTCTGGTCAGTCGCTGCTCGTTCTGTTTCTGTACAAGACGTTGAAATCAACAGTGGAACTCGTCGTTGTTGTTCACGTTCTGTTAACAGTTGTGTTGTTGTTTACGCTCCTGTCTCTGCTGCAGCTACCTGATCGGAGAGGAGGGCTACTGCCTGACCTCGCTGCAGAGCGCCTTGGCCTATGTGGAGTCGCTGCACTCAGCTGCAGCTCCGCCTCCTGCTGACAAGCTCGGATGAAACAGGTAAAAGATGTTCTTCAGTAAACTGGGACAATAAGTAGTGTGTGTGTGTGTGTGTGTGTGTGTGTGTGTGTGTGTGTGTGTGTGTGTGTGTGTGTGTGTGTGGTGTGTGTGTGTGTGTGTGTGTGTGTGTGTGTGTGTGTGTGTGTGTGTGGTGTGTGTGTGTGTGTGTGTGTGTGTGTGTGTGTGTGTGTGTGTGTGTGTGTGTGTGTGTGTGTGTGTGTGTGTGTGTGTGTGTGTGGTGTGTGTGTGTGTGTGTGGTGTGTGTGTGTGTGTGTGTGTGTGTGTGTGTGTGTGTGTGTGTGTGTGTGTGTGTGTGTGTGTGTGTGTGTGTGTGTGTGTGTGTGTGTGTGTGTGTGTGTAACCAAACCATCAGTTCCATAGCACTGTTCACAACAAGGTTAAATAGTAATTTCAAATATAACAACACACACAAAGAGACACAACCAAGCATGTACACATTCAAACTCATTGAACATGAACCTGAATAAACAATAACTTAAGGCCTTGAAAAACAAACCAGAGATTTAGAAGATCTGATGAGAAGTCGTTCAAAGCTCAGGATCAGACAGAGAACGAGCTGAGAGCAGAAGATCACAGCGTCATCACACACAGATGTTTTATTCATGTGCCATAAACACTCATTTCCACAAAAGGATTAAACGATTTAGGTTTTTGTCGGAAACAAAAATGAGCAAAGAGTTTCAGCTGTTTTCCAAAGCACAGAATTTAACAACTAGTTTTTCATGTAGAAAACCTGATGCATATCTTTGATGTACTGGTTTTAAGGAACGTCCCAGTAGTTATATGTGAACTGTTGAACTGGGAGAGAGTTGAGAGGTTTTCAAACTAAAGGAACTCAGTCTGGTTGCGTAACAATCTATAAATAGTTGCTGCAAGTTTGACTTTGAACATCTGGATAATTCGGTTTGGAGTTCAGTGGAGCAAGAGTTGTCGTCAAACATCAAGAATGAACTCGCTCTGGATTGTTAAAGGGATTTCGACTTGTGATGATTATAAGGAAAATAACTTGCATGATTTACAAATATTGTCTTTTTTCTCCTTCATTCAGGAAACGAGTCAAACCTGTTGGAACTGAGGTTTAAATGTGAATGAGACAAACGCATGTGCTTCAGCAGAGTGTGCATGGGACTGATGTGACGTGTGTGTGTCTGTGTGTGTGTGTGTGTGTGTGGGGGGGGGGCTGTATAAAGAACCGACTTCACCCTGAGGAACTGGAATCAGACTTTAGAGCATGAATGACAGCACTTGGGCTGAGGAGGCGTTCAGGGTCACTCTGGATGTTTGAGTTGCTGGAGGTCAGGCAGTGGATGAGCACAGGAGGAACTGTGCTGTGAAGTGACTTGTCTTTCACACGCAGGAGACATGAGAGCTGCTATTTACTGTAGGTTAGAAAACTGTTTGCACTTTGTTAGTGAGTTTTGCCCGTGAGACGTGTTTCAATCCTCCGTCACAGTCGACCTTTTGAGTTTTCAGTTTTCATTCTTATTTTTAACAAAGCAAAGCTAAAAGTTCACCTTTTTAGTTTCACAGACTATTTTATACTTTTACTCGTTTCTCCGTGAAAACCCAACTGATACTTCTGAGGTCTACGATGGTAAAAGGGATTGTGTCATATTGATGAGTTCATACTTTTAAATTTGTTTTCAAGATCTTCTAACGTTTTTCTTTTTTAAATCCGTGCAGACCTGAGAGACTGGTTTTTATATCTTGAACGTAAAAATGTGTCTTGAGACGAATGAGACAAAAATAACATGAAACCAACTTGATGTGCAGCAGCTGCTCCAGGAAGGAGGTTTTATAATGTGCTATTGAACTAGAGAATGAGCAGATGTTATATTTTATCATATATATATCATAGATTTTGTCATTTTATTTGATGTGCTTTGTTTTTCTTTAATTTACTTTTTAACTGAATTAAATTTAGCCCAGATACAAAAGAAGTGAAACTATGTCTGTTATTTTTACATAACTACTAAAAACAGAAGTGTATGTAATAACCGTGAATGTAATTATAATGTAAATGGCAGAAACGCTGTGATATTTTGGAAAGTGGATGAAACCACTCGTGTAAATGAATTGTACATTTTGTTATTATGTGAATTTAATATCATTATTAAACTAATTTACTGTGAGCGCCTGGTAATGAGAGACTGAGTGATTGAGAGAAGAGTCGATGAAGAGAGCAGAGAAATGTTCAGGATCATGTGATGTGTGGTGGTTTCACTCACTGGTCACTCACTGGTCACTCACTGGTCACTCTACTGGTCACTCACTGGTCACTCTACTGGTCACTCACTGGTCACTCTACTCGTCACTTACTGGTCACTCACTGGTCCCTCTACTGGTCACTCTACTGGTCACTCTACTGGTCACTCACTGGTCACTCTACTGGTCACTTACTGGTCACTCACTGGTCCCTCTACTGGTCACTCTACTGGTCACTTACTGGTCACTCACTGATCACTCTACTGGTCACTCTACTGGTCACTCACTGGTCACTCTACTGGTCACTTACTGGTCACTCACTGGTCCCTCTACTGGTCACTCTACTGGTCACTCACTGGTCCCTCTACTGGTCACTCTACTGGTCACTCTACTGGTCACTCACTGGTCACTCTACTGGTCACTTACTGGTCACTCACTGGTCACTCTACTGGTCACTCTACTGGTCACTCACTGGTCACTCTACTGGTCACTCACTGGTCACTCACTGGTCACTCTACTGGTCACTCTACTGGTCACTCACTGGACCTGTTAACTAAACCAGTCCCATCCAGCACCATCAGATCCTGAGCAGCTCACCAGGTGAAGGTCCAGTAGTTCACGTTGTGCAGGTTGAATCTCTCTCTGTATCAAACATTATACAAAAAGCTCAGTAGCTTTGTTGAGAAGGTTTTTGTGTCTTTCCCGTGGAGACGTATCATTTTCAAAGGTTGACACCTACCAAGAAGTTTATATTGTTTACATAATTAAAAAGGCTATAGAGGATTTTTCGACACGTCAACATCCCACAATAATCTTTAACTGTCAACTGGAAACATTACTTCTCCTCTCCTCCAATCATCTCTCACCCTTTTGTTAAACCTGATCCACATTTTGAACCCATCAGTTTGTCGCTGCTTTGGGACGTTTGTCTGTTTACGAGGGTTTTAATTGTGCGTCGGTGATTGTGGGTCCTCAGGGTGAGGGGAGAGGCACCCGGGTGGAGATGACGTTAGAGTCCCCCCCCCGACCTCAGAGCTGGCGGCTGATATGACACGAGGCTCTGGAGACGTTTAGACCTCATCATCATCTCAGCTGCTCCAGGTTTTAATCCGAAGCAGAGGAGTCGTTTGGCGTCTTTCAACTCCGGAGAACCACCAGACAGACACACACAAGCAGCACAGACGACAACAGACGTGTTTCCAGGCGACACAAGAAGCTGATTGGGTCACGTTTGAGACCCAGTGTTGATTTGATCTCGAGTCACTTCTCTCCTGAGTCAGAGGTCAACAACTCGTCCGGCCTCTGATTGGCTCACACGTCGATGTGTTGGTGTGATTGGTTTGATTTTGAGCATTTGTTGATTCATGGATCATTAAAGTTCTTATAATAGTTGAGATATTTGGGTCTGAACCCCGGTGGAGGTCAGACGGACTAATTGACCTCTTCACCTCTGAGAAGTCACAATCCCACATCCCCGACTGACCCCAGGTCTGTTGAGCCTCGTTAGGCAAACCCTGGCCCCTCGGCCCCTCTCGAACAAAAGCCAGTTTTCGTTTCCTATTAGAATGAGATGAGTCATCGACGGAGGGCGAACATGGCCGCCGCCTGTTCCTTTCGGGGAGGAAGAGAAAGTGGGGCCCAGTGGGTTTAATCATCATTTGGCCTAATTGAGCCGTGAGCCGACAAGTTGGAAACAAAAACTGTGTGAACAGCCACCACCCCCCCCCACCACACACCACCACTCTCCCCGCTCGGCTCTCTTGACCAATCACATTTTTATTGGCAAAACAAATTTACATTCTTATTGTGGGAGCATGAATCCATTAGCGGTACATTATACGAGACAACAATACGACTGTATACAACCGGACAGTACACAAGACAACAATATCCCGTCTGCTGCCTCGGTTCATGTGAGGGACACACACTGCCCTGCACAATGGGGGACACACAAAGGGACCTATAGGGGACAGAGAATCAGGCTAAGGGATGTAAACCTGTCAAACGAACTCTGTTCTTAAAAAGCAACACTTTGTTGTGTGTCCTCTGGTTTGCAGTTGAATGAACTTCATCCTCAGTGTTGATAAAAAGACAAACTGGAAACTGCACTATGGAAGAAAACGTGTTTATTGTTTAACTCTATGGAATCGTTACAGAGGGTTTGAAATCAGCCGTGTTGTGTAACGTGTGTATCCGTGTTCATGTCGTGACAGATCTACTGGAGGAGCTCGTTGGGGTCGTTCCACAGAAGCTGAACTTTAAACTGTTTGTCGAGTTCTTTGTCGTCACCACATCACTTTCGTTCAGCAACACACATGAGAAGGGAGAAGCCGATAGGATGAAGATATGTGACACGTACAGACGCAGATTTCTGGAATTAGAAGTTAAGGTCCTCGACTTTTTAAGACTTTCTACATCTGTCTGAATCTCAAAGTCCTAAACATCTCAGGTCTCTAGGTTTAGGTTGTTCTACCTCCAGTCTTCAAACATTTAAACATTTAAAATCTTATAAATCTACAGTATTTACAGATCCTCACTTTACTTGTGTATTGCATCATGTGTCATAATTAGAGTAACATTAAACTTGATGTGAACATGTGACTCTGCAGATTCTCTTTGACCATTAGGTAAGAAAGAAGGTTGAGGTTCAGATGTTCAGTAGATCCACAGAGAAGCTGTTGTATTAGATGTTCCTGGGACGAATGAGACAGAATGTGGTGTGGTGTGATATTTGAATAGAAACAGGAAACAATGAGAGGACGAGTGTAATAAATCCTTTGTGTTATTATTTTTTTACAAACGTCACAGCAGTTCATGCAAAGTAAACATAGCTAAAGATCTAAGAACAAGGAGCAGGATGATGTTTACAGTGTTAGTTTAACAGATGAACAAGTCAGATAAAGTAGAGTAGTGAGAGAAGAGAACACACAGTCGAGTCAGAGCAGGAGCAGACTGTGACCACAAGGTGGCGTCTCCGAGTCTACAGGTTCCTCTCCAGAAGGACGGTTTTGAGGTCAGCGGGGCAGCTGATGTTGAAGACCATGTGGGAGGTGTCTCTCTTCTCCACCAGGGCGGCGACAGCTTCGCCCAGGTCCAGATGGTTCAGGTAACCAGGAGCCATCCGCTCTGGAGCAGCTACGCCTGCGTTGATCTTCACCTGCCACCGGAACCAAGAGAAGCGTTTCAAACACCGGATCCAGATCCTGGAGCCCTCTCACACAGAGGTCACACTGACCGGGCCTCACCTGGTTCAGTTTACAGGGGACGTCGGGGTACTCCTCTCGGAGAACCTGGCAGAAAGCCAGAGAGCTGGCAGCTCCCACCGTCAGGAAACCAGTTCCTGGCATCAGCATCTTCTCTCCTGCTCCTCCTGAGGCACAGAGCGGCACAGACTGAAAACTAGGTGTTCCACTCATGTCCACCAGGTGGCGTTAACGCAGAAGACAATACAACCACAATGCCAACGAGACATCAACAGTTAACATGGAGGAGATTTAGTCGAGCTGATCAGCAAAGAACCAAACTTCTGGATGGACGTTTCAAATGTTTGTCAGAGATGTTTTATTAAACGTCACGTTAAATGTTCTTGAGATGAATCATGAGGACGTTCCACCAACATCCAAAATCTGAGCTTCACTTTGAAGTAAACTACAAACTAAATAGAAACTTAACTGTCTTGATTTCATCTGGATCCTATTTGATGTTGATGACAGTGAACTGTTGTTGCTGATGTTTTACTACGAGGAAAAAGACCCTGATCCCTCCGGTGGAAACTCAGAGTTCCTGCAAAGGTTCCTGGAGAAGTTCCTGTGCTGGAGATGCAGCTTCAGTGTGAAACCATCACAGAAGAATCTCAGACTCTCAGGTCTGCAGCTCAGTGTCTGATTTCTCTTCTGCAACACTGTTTCTGTTCAGACTCTCGGAATAACTACTGTATATTCTCTTTAATACCATAATAATAATACAGACTATTAACTGAAGTTCCTGCTCATGAGGCTCCTGAAAATAGTTCATATTAAACAACGTCTGGTTCCATAAAGATTTTATTAATCATGTTTCCTTGTATTTAGAACAAAGCCTGAAATGTAAAAACACAAATAACATTTGAGCTCAGTTCCCTGAGAGTGAAGGTCTCACCTGTGATGAAGGTGTAGGTGCAGTGGGAGTCGTCCCTCACCAGCGGGAAGAAAGTCTTCCATGACACAAACGTGCTGAAGAGGAGGGTCTCAATCACCTGAAGAGGAAGGAGGGAAAGTCTCAGACCAGATGAAACAGCAGAATCTACCAGAAGAGACTTCACGTCACATTTTAAGATATTCAACAACTTTAGTTTGTTACATTTTTTATACTTTTAAAAGATTTCATTGCAAATAAAACCAAATTTTTTTATTCTTGTGAAGGAAATATAAATTTTTGGGCTTTTGTTTTGCAAGATCAAATCAAATCTTCTATTATTTAGGATCAGTTTTGTGACTGTTTTGTCTGTTTGTGTTTAAGAAAGATTATAGAAGAAGTTCAGGACGGATTTCCAGGAAACTGATGAGAGGTTTGTCAGGAGCGAGTCCAACACAGGATCCAGGAGATATCATGAGACAGGAAGTTGAGAGTAATTAACAATTAGGAATTTGACATGTTCAGAGAACTGATGTTTATGATTTGGAGGATGATGAGGATTTGAGTGAATTGAAAAGTGTCTTCATCCGGAGACGGAGGTGAAATCGACCCGTGACGTCCCGTGTTCTGTTCCACCTGCTGCCTCCATGTTGTGCGCTCTCACCCACTGGAGCTCTTTGACGGACTGGGTGTGGGGGGGGCCCTCCCTGCCACCAGCTGAAGCCCAGAGAGGAAACGATGTCCGTCACCGTCCCCACGGCCTCCAGCAGCGCCTGCTTGGCTAGCTCCGCCCCCTCCTCGGACCCTGGGACACGCAGGAGAACACAACGACACATCAGCTCAAACCGGTTTGTGCGACTGTAGTTGGACTCACACAGTTTTCTGAAGGTTGATATTGATCGTTTTTGATTGACGCTGTTCACTGTTACAAGAATAAAATGGAGGGTGATTCATATTTATTCTATTTTGGTGACATCGCGATCTCTTTATCATCTTGTTCAGATCGTCTAACATCTTCACAGATTCCACGCTAACAGAAACGTGACTCGTCTTCATCTGAGCTGCAATATGCCACTTGTCCACTGGATGTCACTAAACCCTTCACACTGTACCTTTAATTTATGCTGCCTTCAAATGGGTCTCTATCAATTGGCGGCAAAGTTAATATATTTTAATTGTAGTCATATAGAAGTTTAAATTTTGGTGATGGATAAAAAGAGGGAAGGCTGAAAGGAAGGAAGGAAAGAAGGAAGGAAGAAGGAAGGAAGGAAGGAAGGAAGGAAGGAGGAAGGAAGGAAGGAAGGAAGGAAGGAAGGAAGGAAGGAAACTTACCCACATCCCCCACTATAGTCGTGAGGTTTTCCTTTGTGCTCGGGGAGATGAACGTCCGGAGTCTCTCCAGTCGGCTGCTGTCCCTGGAGATCACTGCCACCTTAAAACCTACACACACACACACACACACACACACACACACACACACACACACACACACACACACACAACACACACACACACACACACACACACACACACATTAATCTATGTTGCGTACCAGCACCTTTAACACAGACAACAGGTCTAATCCCACTCACATGAAAACGATCTGTGTATCAAGGTCATCGTGGGGTGACAGCAGATGGTAACTGCTCGTTCAAACATGCAACGTGAAAATAAAGTCAATGATTCTAAACCCTCGTCTCATCTCAGCCGCCTCCAACCAGCAGATGTTGTTATTGATGCTAATGTGAAGATCGGTTCAATAAACACTTTGATGAAATTATGAAATCCAAAAAATGATCTTAATCTCAGGGGAAACCCTCGAAGCACAGATATTTACATTTACCTTATTGTTTCTAAGTCTTTTTATATTTTTAATATTTGTTTCCAATGTTCATTTTACAGTACTTGTATTTGATTCATATTGTCATATTGTCCCATATGCTCTGTGCACATTAGACTCTGTCATTTAATTGTTTAGAATTATTATCACTATAATTCATTCTGAGTTGATTTTAATCTTTGCAAACTTCGGATCTACATTTATACTTTTTGCTAATTGATGAAGTTTATAATCTTCAACATAGAACCGATGATTCTACGAGCAGCAAAAGACGATTCTCATGAACTTTGATTGTTTTCAGGGACGTGATCGAACATCTGAACATCTGAACATCTGAACATCTGAACATCTGAACATCTGAACATCTCAGTGTGGCCCATCGTTTCCAAACCAGCACTGGGTGTCAGGGAAATGTTTGGATTAATCAACGTCCATTCAAACAGTGGACATTCAACTATTCGAATGCAGAAAATGTTCAAATGCTCATAAAGACTTTATAACACATCTACAGTGCAGTTTGACATGATGGAGTTCCTCATGGGACACTTTGAAACTGTGCGTAAAACTGTGCGTAAAACTGTGCGTAAAAGGGTCTCCAGATTCCCTGGAGGTCGGAGTGAACGCAAAGGATGTAAGATCTCAGAGTGTCTTTACACCTCCACTCGGTCTCTGTCTCTATGTGTCTCCAGGTGTCTCCATGTGTCTCGTGTGTCTCCGTGTGTCTCCGTGTGTCTCCAGGTGTCTCCATGTGTTCCGTGTGTCTCCGTGTGTCTCCAGGTGTCTCCTGAGCAGCTTACCTTTATCCAGCAGAGCTTTAACGATCCCGGAGCCCACCGTCCCCGCTCCCCCAGAGCCAGCACCACCTGCTCGTGTTCGACATCCTGTGCGCGGCTGAAGGATGGAGCGCCTCACTTCTGACAGCAGAGGAACCAAGGGGGGGTTTTAACTGAGCCTCAGGTCCGCCCCCCGCCACTGTCACCGAGGCCCGCCCGCGGTCAACAAAACAAACTCACCCCACCACTTTGTGCGTGGACCTGTTTCACTATCTGTGTGGGGACCAATGTGAGTTCTATTTTAAGGGTCAGATTAGAATTAAGTGTGTGTTTGTATATATATGTGTGTGTGTGTATGTGTGTTTCCAGATATATGTGAGAATGTGTGTGTGTGTGTGTGTGCGTGTGTGTGAATGTGCCTGTGCCTGTGTGTGTGAGTGTGCCTGTGTGTGTGTGTGTGTGTGTGTGTGTGTGTGTGTGTGTGTGTGTGTGTGTGTGTGTGTGTGTGTGTGTGTGTGTGTGAATGTGCCTGTGCCTGTGTGTGTGTGTGTGTGTGTGTGTGTGTGTGTGTGTGTGTGAATGTGCCTGTGTGTGTGTGTGTGTGTGTGTGTGTGTGTGTGTGTTGTGTGTGTGTGTGTGTGTGTGTGTTTGTGAGACGTGTCCGATAGTCTAGATCCCTTCAGGGCTTCTGTGTAGATTGTGCAAACACAGATAAGCCATTAGTGTGGATCTCAGGTCCGGCTGCTGCTACTGGCCTCAAACAGGACACAGCTCCAGGACACTGAACACCTGTGTGTGTGTGTGTGTGTGTGTGTGTGTGTGTGTGTGTGTGTTTGTTTGTGTGTGTGTGTGTTGTGTTTGTTTGTTATGTGTGTGTATGTGTGCGTGTGTGTGTGTTTGTTATGTGTGTGTGTTTCCAGATATTACTCATGTTCGAAGTACTAATAATATAAATGTTTAAATTTAGGGTGAATAAGTGTTTTAAGGTTTTAAGGTTTATGTTAGTGTAAGAGTTAGAGAAGTAGTTAACTTGTGTGTGCGTGTGATAGAGAGACTGTCGAGTCTCTTAAAGGTGAATTGCTGCCCTCTAGTTGATAAGGAGCATTCAACATGCTAATAAGCTTGATCATAATGTAATATATATATATATATATATATTAATTATATATTTTATATGTGGCCTCCTTTACTGATTCTGGATTTCTTCTACAAATCACATCTGTCAGTGTTAGTTTAAAAGAAATCATATTTGTTTATTAAATTATGGTTAATTTCAATCAAATCTTCAAAACTAGAATCAATAATTTTGAATTGATTATTTGATTTGGACTCTGATGTATGTAGAGATGTTTATGAGGCCTTTCTCTTTGGTCCTTGTCTCTGTACAGACGTTATATTGTTCTGTAAGAAAAGAAGATATAAGGAAGAGAAGCTGTAATTAAAACTTATATAGTTTATATACAGCCTATGGTAAAATGATTTAGCTCTATACCTTTTATTGAAATACAATTATTTACATCTTGGTCCTTCTTTATGTTTTATATATGATCGTCCCTGTAACTTCTTATTTGGAATATAAGTTACAGGAACAGCTTCAACATCATTGTTCAATAATCAACTAAATCGTTTCACTTCGTTAAAATATTCATAGTTTCCCTCTGTTTGGATTTTTAATGTAGAATCGCTCAGACAGACTCCGCCCCGCCGGGGCGTCCCGATACACTGACCCTTCGCATCTGTCACGTGATAGTGTTTACTTTCCTCTGATGACCGGAAGTGTGTGATCAGAGGAACCGACACACACTCTCTCCCAGACTCACACACACACAGACACACACTCAGGTGAGTTTTACACAAACCAGAGATCATCATCCGTCACTGTCTCTCCTCCAGCTGTGTGTTAGCTTAGCTTCTCTGTTAGCCCCACGGCTCCTTCAGAAATCCACCGGTTTAACGTTGTTCATCGTCTCGTTGGAAACTGATCACGTCTGGAACCGGAACCAGAACACTTTCGGTTTCATCTTGAGTCGTGTTGTGATTCGGGATCGACCCGGAACCAGGGAACTGTCCTTCGTGTGAGCTGTGTCCTCTTGTGCTGAGACGTGCTGTCACTTCCTGGGACTTTCCCCCACATGTTAACACGGTGGCCTGAGAGTCAGTGATTCTGTTTGTTGAACCTGAAGAAGAAGAAACTTCCATCTTCCTGGGAACCCGTCGAGCGGCACGTGACCACGGATCCACGCGAAGACATGAGAGCGACGCGTTTTTAAATCAGCGCAGATTTACAGGAAGTTTGGTGTCAAGTTGAAAACAAGTTAGCCTAGCATAAAGCTAACGACAGAGTGAGTTGCCTCACGTTATAGATTCAGTTTATAATGAATCACTTGTTTCTTCACATCTGTTCATCTGCGAAGTTTCACTTTCAGGTGTGAGAACTGGATCTGAGCTTCAAGCTGTTTAGAGCTGATGGAGTTTGTTTTATTAATTGTTCAGACTTTTGATTGAATATAGATATGACACAGAGAACCAGTGTCTGTATGAAACCAGTTGAAAGCACTCGATCTGGGTGCTGACGTGGATCAGTGGATCAGGAAGCAGAGTTTAACCCTCCTCTCCTCTGTCCTGCTGGATCTCAGCTGATCCACAGAGATGAGCAGCTCCAGGCAGAAGGCCAGAGATCTCCTGAAGGCCTACGAGCTCAGTCTGGAGCAGCAGATTGTGGAGCGGGGCTCCAGCCATGCGTGTGGAGACGAGGATCTGTGGAGGCAGGTGGAGGCTCGGCTGACAGAGGGAGACGCTCAGCAGGACACTCACTGCCTGGGTCTGGATCCACTGGAAGTGATGGAGGAGTCGCTCAACGAGGCCGCAGCCAGGGGCGTGAAGGTCAGATCCAGAGGTCGCCTGCAGGGCCTGGCCAAAGCGTTTGAGGTCCTGGAGCAAGCGGCCCTCAACCTGTACCTCGGCCCCTGGAGGCACGAGTACAAAGTCGTCAAGGTGGGTGGACAAACAGGTTGAGGACTTCCTGATGATGATGAAGGTGAAAACATTTCCTAATTCCTGTTTGTTTGTTGTCTCAGATGTATTCTGGTACTTTCACCCACTTCATCAAACCAGTGCTGTCGACGCCTCAGATCGAGAACCTCTTCGGTCTGTTGGGATACCGGCCCAGCTCCCAGGAGCAGCTCTTCCTCCAGGAGCTCAGGACCAGCTCTGCTTCTCTGGACGATCTCCTCCGCCTGGCCTGCGCCTTCTACCTGGCTCGCTGTGAGTGTCGCCTCCTGCAGGCGGCTCTTGGGAAGCGTGTGGGCGAGGCCCAGTGGGAGCTGAGTGTGGTGAGAGAGAGGCAGAGAGGAAACAGCCTGCAGGTACGTGTACTGAAAGACGCAGCTGTAGATTCACAACAAAACAGAAAATCTAATTTGAACTGTTCATTCCAGGTCGCCATGGACACCACCAAGAAGACCATGAAAGTCCACCAGCCGCGGATGGAGCCGTTTGCCGGCGGCGTGGACGTGGACCTTTACACAGACCAGCTCCTCAATGGGGGGGCGGCGGCCGTGAGTGAGGACAAAACCTGGCTGAGTCCAAAGAGCTCGTCTCCACCTGCTGTGAAAACCCACAGCGACGGCCTCACCGCTCAGTCGGCCTCATCCACCTCCGTGCCCGTCAGAGAGCACGTCTGCATCACCACACTCAACTGTCAGCTGAGCAAGATGTCTCCCGGGGACTCGGCGGCCGGCTCCTCCGGGGGGAAGAAGCCGGGCAGGCGTCCGAGCGAGGGCTCCAGGTCGGACAAGGCCGACTCCGAAGCCCACGTGGGCGGCTCGCAGTCAGAAGCTGTGGCTCTGAGTAAGAGTGAGAGTGAAGCCGACCACTTCTGCAGCTGCCTCCAGTCTCCTCATGTTTACCTTCAACGCTGTATTGAATGTAAGACGCTGCACAGTATGACCTGTGCGCTGCTCCAGCACTGCCTGAATGAGCTCCACGTTGTGATGCCCTTCTACGAACCTGAAGAGGTCAAAGAATCTGGAGCAGCGTCGCCTCAGAGTCTCATAGTGAGCGACATGAGTGCATCAGCAGCTCTGACCAGCAGCAGCAGCAGGTCCTCCACAGCTCCACGAGATGACCCCCAATCCCAAATCCCTTCTCTTCATCCAATCAGCTTCCACGACTGCTGCAACCTGGCCCAGCTGGACCCGCAGGTCCTGTGTCACAGCTGCAGCGTGTTCCACTCCGGCTCCTGCAGAGAGCTGGACTACTGCCGGATCCACCACACCACCAAGCTGCTGGGACGCTGTGGCTGCGGGAAGCTCTGTCCCAGGAAACCTCTGGTTCTGTGCAGATACTGTGGAAAGGAGTACTGTCGGGACTGCTGGTACAGGAGTCCTGTGGAATGCACCTGTGGCCAAACGTTTGACCAGTCGTCCTCCGTGTGACTCACTGGAGAAGCTTTGCACTAACGAGTGAAGCCAAAGTGCCTTAAACCTGCACACGTTCAAATCAAGTACAATCAAATCCCAATGTTGCCTTGGCTCAATGCTGACCCGCAGTATTTAGTGGTCCCAGTTTTTCTATGTGTGACTTCTTCCTGCAGTTGTGTTTGTAACTTGTGCGACTGACCCGATGTGAGCGTGCTGATGTCTCCTTCGGCCCTGGGTCAGAGTTCTAAATCCCATCTGTTACAGGAAACAACAAGAGACGCCTTCAAGCTGATCACTGAATATTTATTTGTTTTGTTGTTTTGAAGAAAATTAGCCATTTCACTCAGTGTTCACCACACCCCACGGCTGTGATTTAAAGAAATGAAAAAGAAACCAGAGCTTTTTTCTTTGGCCTGCAAGACAATGATAACCTGGTCGGACTTTGTGAGACTAGATCACATCATCATCAGAATTGTGTGTTGTTGTTGTTGTGACCTCGGACACTTCAGTGTAACTTGGTGTCAAAGCACAAAGTCTGTTTCATCTGTATTTGTTGCCTGCAGAGTAAAAAGGGTCAATGCGTCACTGGTCTCTGTTGAATGGGTTTTATGATGAATGACTTGGTGACAGTGGAGTTACAGGTGTGACTAGACCAGAATAATCAGATTTAATAATTCATATTTTTATCAGTATAACTGCAAACAAAGATTTAAATTTGTTTTTATTGATCAATCTGTAGATTTTTTTCTTGATTATTTACTTTTTGGCATTTCTGCTTAAAAAGTTACCTAAACGAATTATAAATATTAAAACCTGCAGATTCTTTATTATCGATGAATCGTTTAAATTCCCTTAAATAACTTATTATGTGACAAGGTTTCAGTTTCAAGAAGTTTTACTGAATTAATGTAGAGTTCAGTGAGTTTATGTCAGTAAAGATAGAAAGGTCTGTCAGAGGGACAAAGAGTATTTAAGAAATATCCTTGTGCCAAAACTCTTTAAAGAACAAACTCCCGTCCATGTTCCATTCGGTTCACATGGATTCGTCCATTTCAACATTATCAATTACTGTGAAACTGCAAATATAGATCGACAAGCTTCTACCAATTCTTCAATATTTAATCATAACAGTGTATTTACAAGAGTTTGGTCACAAGCGATTCACTCATGTTCTGAACATCTCAGCCTTTTTATTTATCCACAGAACTCCTGGTTTGTACTTTAAAGTGACATCGAAGTGTTTTAGTTTCCTCCCTTTAGCTTCTGGTTAACAACTGGTCCAGTGCAGTGACCCAGTTCTCCATGATCCAGTCACTCGGCTCTGATTCTAACCAGAAACTAATCGGTTAACTTCAATCCACAACTGCATCATCGGTTTCCCAGATGACTGAGGTCGGTCCTGTGGATGGTTTTCTACTCATTGTGCTTCTGCCAGTTGATGTTGATGAAAGACTTGGTGTCCATGCGGTCGGTGTAGAGGACCCCGTCCAGGTGGTCCATCTCGTGTTGGAGGATGCGAGCCGGCCAGCCGCTCGCCTGCCACGTGACCGCTTCACACTTCTCATTCAGACCTGAGTGATGAGCAAACACAGTGTTGAGTATAATGCTGAAGGCACCAGTGATCTTCAGGACACATTAGATTGAATGGAAACATGCGTACCCGACACTTCCACGGACAGGTAGCGAGGAACTGTGGCGGAGAACCCTGAGATGCTCTCGCAGGCTTCCTGAAACAGCACCGTCCGTCCGTCCAGCACTCTCAGCTGAGGGTTCACAAAGACCCTGAGGGGCTGGGCGGACAGGCCGCGGGCCTCCCTCGATGCAGCTGAACTCTCCTCCAACATCCCCTCCGGATACTCCAGAGCCAGGATCCTCAGCGGCACCCCGATCTGAGGCGCACTGAGCCCCACACACTCGAGTTTGCGCATCACTTTCACCAAGGTGCTGATGAGCTTCTGGATCTCCGGCTGTGTGATGGCTGCAGGGTCGACGGCTGCAGCACGTGACCTCAGCACCGGGTCCCCGACCTGGCACACGTGGCCGTACGGAGGGGAGGGGGGGGGGATGATCTTGCGTTTGATGTATTGAAGATAGGAGCGCACCTTGACCTCGGTGCAGTAAGAGCATCTGCAGGGCGCCGGTGGCGGGTGGGCGGAGCCTCGTGGGAGACAAGTGGCTGTGGTCGACCTCAAGGCGCCGGCTGCTCGAGGTCGGATCCCCGCGGCACAGAGCCGGAGCACAGACCCACACGGCCTCGGGTTCATGCTGCAGCCGGGGGGGTGCAACACATCAGGAGGTGACGCACACTTCTGTAGAGACAACAGACAAAACGTTTATTTAATCAATGCTCCATTCACCTGCAACATGACACTTCACCACTAGAGGTCACTAGATTCTACACACTGATCCTTTAAAGCTACTACGAGCCTCTTTATTCTGATGAGACTTGTTTTCATTTGTGTTTGTTAATCTGTGTTGTTAGTTTTCAGGATTCTGCAGAAACAGGAGACAGCTGCTGGAGCTCTGCTGACGTCACTTTGTATTTTACTACTGCAACTGAACCTGTGATACAAACATCCGGAATCTGAGATCACGACACAGACACAACTGGAAACTCAAGTGCAACACAACTCATCAGTTTAGAACTGGAGGAGTGAAGGGAGCGGGTCAACGAGGTGAAGGAAACAAGCGCCCCCTTAAGTCGTTAGATATGAATAAATAGAGACGATATATAAATGAATATATATATAAATATAAATAAGGAATGTACAACCCAGTTACCTGCTGGTAGCGTTAACTAGGTCCAGGTCAGAAGGACAACACACGGACAGGAATCCCTGCGCTGTGGGAAACTAGTTCCGGGTCTGAAGGGCACATACGGATCAGTCCTCTTCACAATAAAACTCTCCCAGCGTCAACCGCGTATTTATCGTGAGCCACATTTTAAAAACAAGCCTTATTTTGAAAGCGACGGGGAATTTGACACGGAAGTGATTAGCATCTCTTTCAAACAGCTGTTGGCGGGTGCTCAGCCGCAGACTGTGTGTTCGCTTCTCTCATCTCGACTTGTCTGTACATGTCCCAGCCGGGCGGGGGTCCGCGGGGCGGGGCGGGGGACCGGGGCCCCTTCGGGAAGCGGCCTTTAAAGGGGCCAGCGGCTGGGACCCGGTGAACTGTCCCCGGTGATGGAGGAACCGGAGCTGCCCGCGGACCACAGACGGTTCCGCAGGTTCCCGGTGTGGATCATAGAACACGTGTGGACTCACAGGACGATGGACATTCAACAAGGTGAGTGAGACACTGTCCATGTCTCCTGATGCCAAGGTTTGTCCCCGTCCAGGTCACTTCCGGGTTCAGCCCAGAAGCTGGGCTCCAGGCCCGGTCGCCATGGTAACTGATGCTCAACCGTTAACCTGAGATACACGTTTTATTCTGCTTCAGACAACACACAACCCCTCCAATAATGAACACAACACACTTAAATAGAGAACAAAATCAATATGATGATAAAAACCGAACATGGTACAGAGATATGTGTGTTTATGTATATAGACTGTGTACTGGTGGGATGAAACAAGGTACTTTTACTTTGTTACTCTAATTAAGTACGTTTGTCATGCATGAGTGATCCATGCTCATGTCTCAGTATAAAGCAGTGAAGTGATTTTCAGTGTTGATTCCTAACATGAGTTTTTCTCCAGTGGTTTTTGTTGAGAATTGAACTTTAGAGACTGACTTGTGTTCCTGTGTTTTGTCGTCCCCAGTCGTGGACCCGTCTGATTGGCCGGATGTGGACTCGCAGCCTCTGAGCACCGAGGACTCGTGGAGGCTGCGTGTGGCGTCTGCTCAGATGTTCTGCATCGTGAGGAACAGGGACATGCAGCACTTTGAAAGAGTGATGAAGTATCTGGAAGCCACGTTCAGGCTTCTCCCCAGACTGGTGGTGCCCATCAAACACATGAAGATCATGTTTGGACTTAAAACCCTGGTACGGACACGTTCCAGCAGCAGTGTTATTGAACCGTCTCCTCTGCCTCCTGTTGATCTTCCTCTCTGCTTCCTGTTGATCTTCCTCTCTGCTTCCTGTTGATCTTCCTCTCTGCTGGTTGTCGCCCCCTTCAGGTCGTCATGTGGATGCTCAGACAGCGCAGAGGGATGGTGGAGACTGTGTTGAAAATCATCCAGTTCTTCCCAAACAAGCTCCCTCAGTATCAGGATCAGTGTGTAAGTGTCCAACAGAAGAACGATCATGAAAGGGTCCAACACGATGTCACTCAAATCCATCTTAATGTGCTCTAACCTCCCTTTTTATGTTAGGAATGAAAACAACCTGTTTTAATGTGAAAGGGTTTCTATTATAGTGAAAAGGTCAAACTTGACTGTGATGATCTGTTGTCATGTTTGTTTTCTTGCACAGAACCAACACGAGATGTTCCTCATGAGGAAGAACAACCTGGACTTCAGGGTTCTGGCTCAGGCTCTCGCTATGGACGAGGACAAACTGCAATGTTATGTCAAGGTAGAAACAGTCAAACTTCAGAACGTCTGATAAAATCCTCAGGTTTAAAGTTGTGTGATTTGTTAGAACGTTTTTTAAAGGTTTTCATCTTGACGGCAGCTGGAAGAACTGGTGACGGGGTCGTATGTTAATCATCTGTTCATAAAAACAAAAATACATATTAAATCTCTGGTTTGTGGACATGACGTCTCAAATTGCATTGAGAGGTTCTGTCTCTCAGCTTCCAGTTCCGACTCCATCCAGCAGGCGGCGCCGCAGAGCTACAGTTTAAGAGTCCGTTTGTTCAGAATCATCAGAACGATGAAGTCTGGACCAACTGAGGATTTACATTCCTTCTGTGTGTGGAGGCCAAACTGCTTCAAATCAATCTAAATCCTGTGGGTAGAACTTCTCCATAATTCAAGATTCAGCAGAAACTCTCACCACAGCTGATTTATCTGTCAGACTGTAAATCAATAAGTTTCACTAAATAGTTCGTGACCCAGGTTGTTTCTTCAATGACATTGCAACGTTTTCTTTAAAGCTTATAATAATAATAATATTATTATCACAAAACACTTAGCACCTAGCGTAGCATTACAAGGTGCTTTACAAGTTAAAAATGAAAGATGAGGTGCCTCGTCTCTCAGACACAGATGCAGCAGACGTACGGGGAACGTTACGCACAGAAGGTCGAGGACAGGCTGCTGCAATATCTACAGGAGCTGGAGGCTGCGTTACCTGGAGACACTTTCATCGACAAGGTGTGTGTCTGTGTGTGTAGCTGTTGTGTGTGAGCTTTGATGTGTGCATATAGTTTTATTAATGTATCCGCTGGAGGCATCACGTCCCCAGATTGTCCCTCCGCATGTATGTGCTGTTCATCCACACAACTCCTGAGCCGGTATCTCAACAACACCTTGAGGGTGTTCTCTGAATGTGGGTCCATCTTTCACTTGGATTCAATGATGACCTGGGTATAATCTAGAGGTCAAAGGTCAAGGTCACTGTGGCCTCTTGATCTCATTCGTAGAAATGTGTGTTCTAGATCCTGAAGAAGGAAAGCCCTGTCACTGAAGAGGAGAAGCTGCTGCTGGATGTTATTACATCCGACTCCACGACCATAGCAACAACTCTGAGGAAGCTGCTGCACTGTGGTAAGACACACATACACACATACACACACACACACACACACACACACACACACACACACACACACACACACACACACAAGAGAGACATAAACAAAATGACAAGACTTCCCTTTTCGTTAAATTCTTACTGAATTCTTGAAATATTTCGTCTTTTATTAAATTCTCAGATATCTCTTCCCTCCCTGACACTCGGTCACAGACCTGTGAACAGACACTGACATGTAAAATCTACATTTACCATGAGACAGAATAATGAACTGTCTGTCCTGTCTTTGTAAAACATTGTTTATGTTTAGCACATAAGGTGTTTCTCATTTTACATGTTAATCAAAGTGCTTAAATCCAGTGCTTTCTTTATTTCAGCTGAGGCTTCCTGTCGTCAGGCGGTTTTTCAGGCATCAGAACACGGAGCGACTCAGGTGGAAAGCTCTGGACCCTCAAAGTCTGTTCTGTGCATCAGCTCCTCAAAGAGTCTGTTCTCACCAGTGGAAGATAAAACTCCCAGAGAGTCCCAGCCCGAGGTTTTAACACCAGGAGATGTGGAAGCACAGGAAGTGTCTGCAGAGAGTCACGATCCTCCAGATGTTGGGAGACGTCTACAGTTGAGGGACGATGATGAGATGATCCGTTGTGCTCAGGAAACCAGTCGGAGAGCAGGTGAAGCTGCTCCGTCTCCTCAGTTCTGCTCCAAACACCAGCGCTGGGTGAAGAGCATCCTGCAGGAGTGTCCTGACGAGGCTTCAGAGGAGCTGCAGCTTCAGGCCGACGCGCCCTCGTCTCCACCGCTGTTGTCCTCCTGCACCTCTTCATCACAGGACCTCACCCCCTCTGACCTCATCCCGTGTCCCCCCGACCGACAGCTCACACCTTCACAGACCGACACCCGCCCTCCACCAGCATCAGAGCAGGGGAACCTCGAAGACGAGCGGCGCTCTGGATCAGCGAGTGCTGGGTCTCTGCCTCAGAGCTGCTCCAGAGACGCTCCTCTGCCCCCTCTGTTGTCCCCGGCCGTCTGCCTGATGGACATCCGCTCTGTCAGAGGGAGCTGTCCCTTCCTCAAACCCCATCATGCCTCTCCAGATGCTTTTATCGTGTCTCAAACCAAGCTGCCAGCTTCAACTCCTCAGGCTCTAACTTCTCCTCAAGACTCTGAAAGTGCTGCCACGATAAATCCCACAAACACAACCAGCCGATCACAAGCGTCTCCTGTCTCTCATGAGGCTTCTGTACTTTCCAGCTGTGAAAAACCAGCTCCTCAGATCTTTCTCAGACTCTCATTGAAGCACAGACGAGCTCTAACCGCCTCCAGAAGGTCACAGACTCTGGATGTAGCCGAGCAGCTCGACCAGGCTCCTGCTTCCCATCGGCCCTCGTCCGACCTCCTTGTCTCTTCTCCCTCTGCCTCTCGATCTGAGGCTCTGTCCTCCAACAGAAACCCTTCATCTCCCAGATCGACTCGACAGAACAGTCCTCTTCAGTCCGCTGCATCCTCCTCCTCCTCCTCCACTGAGCACCTCTCTGTGAGGTCAGAGGTCAGCGGCGCCCAGCGGAGTGAGGCCGTGCTGCTGCAGCCGTACGTGAGCCTGACCCGGCTGAGCACTCAGGACTGTCACCAGCTGACCAGGAGCCGGCGGGTGGAGTCTGAGTCACCAGGCGACGAGGAACAAGTCTCTGATTCCTCTTTCGATTTGAACTTTCTTTACTCCAGTCGCTCTTCAAGCGGCGACGGAGACGATTCGCTCGACTCGGACCCCGACTACAAACCTCCCGCTGAGAAGAAAAGACGATCGGCCGAGTACGAGTCTGAAGAAGTCCTGAATCGTGTTTGAGAAGATTTTAATTAATGGAGAGTTTGAAAAATCTCCTGTTTCCCGTTTTGACCATTTGTAAAAATCGACTCCTCGAGGCCCCCTGGTGGACAAACTGTGCAATCGTTCTACCTCAAACTGTAACTTGTAACTTATTGACTGAAATATACAACAAAACCAGAAATATGTGTATTTGTTACTGAATCTTTGTTTCTTTTCACTGGTGCAGTTTCATGCAGTGGAGCTCTCAGTCCGTTCACCCACATGTTGTTTGGTTTGGTTTCAATCTGCATCCAGAAGCGTTTTTCATCCTAAAAGTTCTCTATCATCGTTATCTCTCATTTCTCATGTGAGCAGCTTCAGCTGCGCTTCGAGCTCATCGACGAGGACGAGAGTTTGGTTTCAGTAAAAGTCGTTTTACGCCCAAAATGAGAAACAACTGATTGTGTGTGAAGCTCATGACCAAGTTGTGTCCACTCGCTGGTTCCCTGTTGCAGACATTGACCTGTTCTCCAGGGACCGCCCCCCCCTCCCCCCCCTCCCAGTCAGTCATTCAGTCCCATGGCACGACACCAGTCTGTGTGAACAGCACTGGTTGAGACATGAGTCCCTGGGGGTCAACACAGAGGTCAACAGATCCTTGTCTGTTTGCTCATGTGTGTTGACACGGGCCTGAGGCGGGTCGGTCTCTGTCTGAGGTGACGTTAGGACACTGAAGTTAGGACACTGAAGTTAGGACACTGAAGTTAGGACACTGAAGTTAGGACACTGAAGTTAGGACACTGCTTTTTGACCTGAGGGTTGATTAGGAAAAATTAACCTGGAACTTCCCATGAGGCTGTTCAGCTGAACCACAGGCGATAAATAAAGATGGACGACGAGTTTCCTCTATCGAGGCCCGAAGCCAAACAATCCTGGAGACCATCGCCGCCATCTTGCTTTTTTGAAAAAGCCACCGAGGTCCCAACCAATCACGAATCAGTCTCAGCTGTCAATCATGACAGTCTCATATCATCAGGAAACTAAACCTTTTTCCAGAGATTGTTTCTGTCATGTCAGACGTCAGGTTTCACACTGATGTGGGTTCCGAGTTTGGTTTTGCTTTGTGTGTTTGTGTTGTGTTATTTGATGCTTTGTAAACAGGGTGACACGTCGTGATTGACAGCTGAGACTCCACCGAAGCAGAAACGTGATGGAGCCGTAGATCTTTAATACAAAGTCCTCACAATGTGTCAGAAGTCCGTTAATAAGGTTATTGGAACAGATTCTATTTATCTACAAAGACACAACTTTTCCTCAACAAAAGAAAAAGGCCCAAGAAAAGTATTGTTATGATTCCTCCTCCTTCTCTGGGATTAGTTCACGATGTTCATGATGTTCTCGTGTTTTGTTTGTTCTCAGGTCCCAACACCATCAGCTCTCGGTAAACTGAAGCAGAGCTGGTGGAACGGGGGAGTGCAAAGTGCAGTGTGTGGTCTGAACTGTGTGTGTTGAGTTGTTACGTAAGAATAAGTGAAAAAACAAACTAAATCAGAATATAAATGATGATGTTTCCACTATTTAACACAATAAAAGGACAGAAATCTCATTAACCTGCTTGAATTCAGTATCATATTAGTGACTGGCATAGATTTAATTCATTTAATTAAACAATTTAACAGCGGTATCCTTAAGTCAAACAGTTTTATTGGACTTCATGAGGAGATGAAGTAAATGAGAACATGAGGTTTGTGTGTAGATCTTGTCTCAGGTTGTGTTTTGTACGGTTTGTGTTTATTTGTTTGATCTGGGTCGTTTTCCTCGTATCGCTGTTGCATCATGGGATGTCGTACGTTTCCACCATGCGGCTCCGGAGCAACACAGACTTATGTAACACAACATGTTTACCAGCCGCGACAGTGAGTCCGTTTTTGTGTGTCTTCATGGCATCATGTGGTTGTGTGGCAGATGGTATCAACACAATAATCTCACAGTCGTGCAAGAAACACAATATCTTTCATTTTAAAGTTAAAGCTTCTTCTGCTTTGCCTCAACTTTGTGACCAGTTGGATCATTTGTGCTGAGTCCACGTCGGCTCCTCCCTCCACCTCCTCCTCCTCCTCCACCTCCTCCTCCTCCTGCACCTCCTCCTCCTCCTCCACCTCCTCCTCCACCTCCTCCTCCACCTCCCCCATCACACTGATTTATGAGTGTTCTCCTGTTGATGGAGCGCCAGACAGTGACTCTGCACTTCTGGAGGAAACCTGGGGTCGAAGGCTGGGGCCACATGAGCAGCAGGAGTCAAGTTCTCAAAACAAGCCCAGTGAGAAGTGGAGCTCACACCTCCACCAAGCCCCTGAACCCAGTCAACACCAGACTCCACACATTCAGAGATCCCAGTTCTCCCAGTACGTCAGAATGTCAAGATCCATGAATCCAGCAGTTTGATGACATTGAAGCAGAAGAGACCAAAATCTCAAAATGCCAGTACATCTTTTAAACTTCAACTTATATAAAAAACAAAACTGTAAAATACCTACAGAGCCTCTTCTGTGTGGTGATACCTGACGTCTGACCTCTGCTGATGTAACTTCTCTGTAAGATGAGCAGATGCTGAGCACAGGAACCATGAAGAAGAAGAAGAAGAGGCGGACTGACCAGCAGTCAACAGGAAGTTCTCCCCAGAGGTTTGAGTTTGACCAAAGCTGAGTGAAATTGTGCTCATTTGAAATACGACCCAAATCCTCCCAGTTACATAACAACCCTGCTGGTACGCTGTGTTTGGACAAAACTAACATTTGTCCGTGTGTATTGATTTCTCACAACGTGGCTGAAGAGTGAAGAGGCTCCGAATACAAACAGTTTGTATCACAACATATTCTGTTGACTTGGTATTAGTGTGACGTCAGAGCCACCGTTAATAAGTAACTTTTAACACACATGAAACATCAGTGGGAGGAAAACGACCTAAAAGTCCATTTGACATGAACTTGGATTTTATTTTTGTTTTGTCCGTGTCCCATCTGCTCACATGGAGGAGGTGATGATCTGTAGTGCAGCCAGACACAGAGGGAAGTTGTAATTGTGAAGAAAGTCCTGATATTATACGAATAAAGACATTTTCTTTAGTAGGAAATAAGCATCAGGGAGATTTCCTGTTCCGGAGTTCGACTCCTTCTGGATTTAAAATGAATCTCAGATCAGATTTTCCTTTGAACTGGTTCTAATACTTCACCACAGACAAGAGAACGATGGAAACCAGTTAAATCTGTGTCCCAGAAGCCAACACTGAGCTGAAAGGAGAATTTATGCATATTAGCCTCAAACATTTGGACTCAGTGTGACTCAAAGTAAACTCTCCTGCTCTGAGTACAAAGTTAAAAACATGGTGATACTCGTCCCTTCATAATAAAAGTGTTTGGTTCCCTGCCTGGTGTCATGTGGACTCTGTGTGTGTTTGAACCCCACTACACATGACGCACACACACACCATATGTGCTGACTCCCCCCCCACCCCCCGCTGATAGTTGATGGAGGGCTGAGGTGGTTTGGTTCTGGTTAGTGATGTCAGAGGGGTGTATGACTCGGCCCTCAGCCTCCACCAATGGAAGGATCGGCAGCGTTCAACACCCATTTTTGAGGTATTGAGCTATAAAACCGGCTCCATGCATCCTCCACCTCATTCCTGCTAATTAATCTGCTGCTGCTGCTTTTTGGACCAAACGCTGCTCTGAATATTAACTGAGGTCAGTGACTTTTATGATTCCAGTTCATCAGAACATTAATATCATGCATGAAAATGCTCTTTCTTCTGTGTGGTTCCTGTGCAGCCTCCTGGTGGCTCTTCACCCTGAGGCGGATTCTTCGGTTTCCAGAAGTTAGATATTCAGAATCAGTTTGTGGCTTTGACTGTGAACTTCTTTCTGTTTAAGAGACTAAACATGTTATTTATGATCATGATAATAAAATGCATCAGTGATAATAGTCAAAGAAAGTTTATTAGAAGTTTTTCTAAATCAAAGCAACAGATAAAGTTTGTCCGGATTTCGGAGCTAATCAAATAAAACAAGTTAAAAATTAATGTCTGGAGGAAATATAAGCCGAAAAATAAGAATATTTGAATTCATCTTTAGGTTTTAATTTTGTTTTACAAATAAAAAGCCAAATGTGAGGATTTTAAGAATTACATAATCTGTTCTTCAGTTAATAAAGTAAAACCACACTGTGTGAATATGATGCTCATAATGCAGGATGTGCACTTGGGCTTATTTTATAGGCTGTTCATATATTATTATGAATTCATAGAGTATTTTAGGTAGTTTCAGTTATTTTAGGTTCCAGGGTTGGAGATAAACTGATTCTTGTTCTCCCTCTCAATCCTGCTCCTCGGCTCCAGGATGGATGACAAGACGTACTTGGTCAAGATGAACGGGAACGGAGTCCACGGCAAAACCGCGCTCAACGCCAAAACCCTGGGTGGGACGGTGGTCAACGGGAGGGGGGGGGTGCTGGGAAACGGCATCAACCACGTCAGCATGAACGGCAGCTTGTACCCGGCCAAGGTGAAGAGCCGCAGGCAGAGGTGGGAGGTGAAGCCCTCAGAGATGGCCAACAACACGCTCAACCCCATCAGGAGCATCGTGGACGAGATGAAGCTCACACCCAACAGAGACAAGCCCATGATCGCTCTCTCTATAGGTGAGAGGCTTTCAGATCTTCAGTTAGAGATGAATCCAATCAGATGAGAAGAACCACTTTCATAAGGCTGGAGACAAAACTCTGGATGATAGAAAACCAGAGATACCAGAGCTTTACTTTACACTGCTGCTCTAGGATGTCTTTGTTTTGTTTGATTAAATGATGATTGACCATATTTCCGGCACAAATACATAAAACCTTTATTTCTTAATGGTTTTTTTTTGTTGACTAATGTGTAACTGTGACTTGACGTGTTCCCCAGGGGACCCCACGGTGTTTGGGAACCTGCCCACCGACCAGGCGGTGCTTCAGGCCGTGAAAGACGCCATCGACTCTCAGAAATACAACGGCTACGCTCCCTCTGTCGGTGAGTCGCTCTGTCCGACACTAATCATCAGTTGATGTTTTTCCCAAACGCTCTGGCACAGATGCACGGAGGTGAAATACCAGATAACGTAGTTTTACAGCCACAAACCCAGACTTTATTGGGGCTTGTTGAGAAATTTAGGAGCCAGAAATCCACTGGAATGATTGACAGGGATGTCTCTGTTTGCATGTGGTCACCTGCAGGTTATCTGAAGAGCCGACAGGCCTTGGCCAACTTTTACAGCTGCCCCGAGGCTCCACTGGAGGCAGAGGTGCCGTCTCTTTATCCTCACGCACTTTCAAAATCTTATCCTCCCTCAAAAACCCAATGACCTCGTATGCTTCAGTGTCTGTGTTCTGAAAAGTAAACGTGCTCCTCCAGGACGTGATCCTCACCAGCGGCTGCAGTCACGCCATCGACCTGGCCATCAGTGTCCTGTGTAACCCCGGGGACAACATCCTGGTGCCATGCCCGGGCTTCTCCTTATATAAGACTCTGGCCGTCTCCATGGGCATCAACGTTAAACTCTACAACCTGCTGGTGAGTAGAGGAACAACGACTGTTAACACAACAGCTGTTAACACAACGACTGTTAACACAACGACTGAATCCAACTACTGTTGCACCGACACGTTTAAACTACGGCTCGATATCAGGCTCATGTGACTCAACAATAATGTTGTAATATTACGATACAATATTTTTGAGATTTTCTTGCAAATTTAATCCTTTATTTGTCCCACAACGTGAAAATTTGCTAATTTTTACGACTTTATTTACGACTTTAATTGTGTAAAGTTTTTACTCACGATATTATTTCCCTATTTTTCACTGATGGCTCTAATACGTCTTCATAGACATTTGCATGAATGAAACAAAATCCCTCACATGCGTTACTTTGAAAGACATTTGGACTTGTGGCCATGGTTGGTATTGCAGGTCACTACATCATGAACGTAGCAGAATCCTACAGAACAAAGCACGACTTTGAGACAGTTTTAGACTTGTGGCCATCGTAGGAATTGCAGGTCACATCAGCTTCTCTGCAGCTGGAGTCTCTGAGCATCAAGAGGAAGCACAGTTCACCTTCTGTCCTCATCCTGACAAACGTTGTCTCTGATTCGCAGCCGGAGAAGTCGTGGGAGGTGGACCTGCAGCAGATGGAGAGCCTGATCGACGAGAGGACTTCCTGTGTGATCGTGACCAACCCGTCCAACCCGTGTGGCTCCGTCTACAGCAAGGAACATCTGCAGAAGATCCTCAAAGGTCAGTTCTGATGTCCCTCAAAATCTCATCCCTGTCAAATGACAAAAACACAACTTAGCTCATTTCAGCAAAACAATAACATACGTGTTCTTTCCCGTGTTTGTTTCTCAGTGGCCTCCAGACACTGTGTTCCTATTCTGGCCGATGAAATCTACAGTGATATGGTGAGTGTGACCTCACACCGACACGAGTCACATCCACAGGGCGGCGCCCGCTCGGAAAAACAACCTCAGCTAATTCAGTCTAAAACGTGGACGTCAGTGTCGGCCTTGAAAAGTTTGTACTGGCCAAACGTCCTGGTCGGGCAAACATGCACACACACACAAACACACACACACACACACACACACACACACACAACACACCCACACACACAAATTTGCCAACTCATTATAAAAGTGGACAAAGGGTCAGAGTTGAATCCAGTAGTTTTCCACTTAGAGATAAGAACTTTATTGATTTCGCGTCGTTATGGCAGCAGAACGTCAAAAGAGCAAAATATTAATATTAAGCAAATGATAACATGACAAAGTTTATCGTCAAGATAAAAGAAAATGAAATACGGTTCCTCCTGTAAACATGTAACTGTTTTAAAATAAAAAAAGAGCATAAAACTAAGGAAAAGTAAAGAACGTATCTCTGCGCAGTGTAAAAATACGAAACCAACGTGTTTCACAAATATATTCTTTATATATTCGGAGCAAAAAACAATCTTTAAACTCTGGAGAATTATTGATCAAACATTCATTCTGATAATTATCGATATTTGTATCTTGATGTATTATTTTCCTCGAGCATCATTTCATCGTCTTTCCTCTGCTGGAGTAAACGTCCGGATCAGGTTTTATCTGTTTAGTTGAGATGTTGTTGTTATAGCAACACGACGCCCCCTGCTTCTCATTGGCTGAAGTGTGGCCTATGTGATGTCGGTATTCAAGCTGGTGTGTACTTATGTAAGCAGGAAACACAGGGTGGGTATGTTCTTACTCCCACTTCACGTTGTTTTAAGTCAAACAAGCTGTTGCTACTGAGGATGAACACGAACTTCACAGACTCGTTGTCTCTCAGCCACAGAAACTAAAAAATCAGTTCTGCAGGTTAACGTCTTTTTAAAACCGTCTGGCAGCAGCTGCTGTGAGTTTGAAGAGTTTAGAGTCGGGGTTGTTGGGTGCATCAAGAGACCCCTCAGCCCAGCCCCCCCACCTCCTCCGTCGCCATCTGACTCCTCCACATCGAACCAAGCAGAGCACAATGACTCGGCACTTTTTCTGTCTACATGTGGTTGCACTCAATCCTGGTGATGCGAGAAGCACACACACACACCCTGCCACATCAGGACCCTCAGCAACAAACTCACAACACATCTGCAGATGTTTGTAAATCAGCTGTAGAGTTACTTTAGAGATATTTTTTAACTTAATTCAGTCATATAATAATATGATTCTTTCTTCAACACACAAACACACACACACACACACACACACACTTTCTCCCACATTTCTTCCAGCTGTGGTTTTTGAGACACATTTTTCCTCTGAGTTCATTTCCTCCACGGTCTCAAACCTCTTTTCTCGGCTGTCAGGCTCCAGCTTATCTTCTTATGATTCCTTTCTTGCCAGGTATCAGCAAAGTTCTAACCAGGTACACCCCTCAGCTTTAAATAAAATATAAAGATAAAGAACTACGGTATGTCATCTTTTAGTTTCACCATTTGCTTGAAAATCTAGATGTTCTCGGGTTCAGAGTTCAGAGGAGTCAGTGAGTTCAGGTTCAGATTAGACCTCCAGTGTTCGTGCTGTTTTACGTTTGGCAGCCGTGTGACCAGTCGGCTTCTGGCTCGGCCCCTGGCCCCTGGCTCACTGTCCAAGATACTGTACGACTATAATGAGAAGCAGCTTTCTGTGGGGGAGAGGTTCCTCCACCATCACCCGCTCTCTCTCTCTCTCTTCCCTCTAAACTTCCCTCAGTTCCACGTCAAGAGCAAATATCAAATATCTCAGGAGGAGATTTTCTCCTTTTCTGAAACTCTATGATTCTTTATCTGTGTCACAGTGAGTTTCAGCTTCATTTACCATCTTTCTGTTTATTATTTTCTGAGACATTCTGCAGATACTCAGGTTGATCATTTCAACTAGTGCTCTAATGTTCAGAAAACTGTCCATCGCTGCAGCTCCTCTTTTCAGCCTCTGTCTCAAACACCTGGTTTTAGCTCCTGTCTCTTTAAGACCCACCCGTCAGTCGGCTCTGATTGGCCAGCTGGCCTCACTCTGTTGTGATTGGTCAACCCCTTCCAGCAGTGTAGGAAATGCGGCACGACTTTGTTAGTAAATGTTGTGTTGACGGTTTGTTCTGTTGTCCAGAAAAGTCAAGTTCTTTGATATTAACGTTTGCTAAAAGGTTTTTCTCTCGTGGAAAAGATGGCCGCACCATTTGAGCTCCACAAACGTTACCGTCACACCTTCGGTCACTCAGTATAACGGCGCCTGGATGACTTCACCGTGCTTACCTATTTAATGGTCCCTGCTCCTCCAGGTGCTGCCCGGCTGCAGCTGTCCGTCCATGGCGTCGCTCAGCAGTGACGTCCCCGTCATCTCCTGCGGGGGTCTGGCAAAACGCTGGCTGGTCCCCGGCTGGAGGATGGGCTGGATCCTCATCCATGACAGGAATGACATACTTGGATCTGCGGTACGTAGCCAAACACACACACACACACACACACAGACACACACACACACAGACACACTCTCTCCTGTATTAAATGACACACATGTCTGGTCTACAGATTCGTCAGGGGCTGGTGAAACTGAGCCAACGTATCCTGGGAGCCTGCAGTCTGATCCAGGGGGCGCTGGAGGGCATCCTCAACAACACGCCTCAGAGCTTCTACAACAACACCATCAGCTTACTAAAGGTACATGTAGGGATAGTTAATGAGGATTCAGAACTTACATTAATATGCATCACAAGAGACGGATTTCATGGTCTATCTTCGTCTCCTCAGTCTAACGCAGAGATCTGTTTCGACGAGCTGTCCACTGTCGCCGGCCTGAACCCCGTGAAGACCTCAGGAGCCATGTACCTCATGGTCAGTAACATTGAACACACAATATATATGTTTTATCTCACGGTTAATATTTTAATTTCTCTCAGAGAGAATAATGTGTAATGTGGCTCTGCAGGGAATCTTCTGAAGTCAGGTTCAAATCTCGAGTCTTTAGATTTTACAACAACATGATGCAGCGTGAAGTCAGAAACACACAAACTGTAACGGGACAGGAAAGATGATGTTGAGCTACACACTGTGTCGTGCACGTGGTGGAAGCCATACTTTAATAAACTAAGAGAAATTACACTGAGTTCAATGAATATGTCATTCTGAGGAATTCATTTCTCATAGTTTTTACCTTTTTATGTTGAATAACTGATGAAAGTGTTTAATCCACAGTAGAGTCGTAGATTCACCAGATGAGTCGACGTTAGTGCAGAGAAACATCTCATCACATATACAGGTTATTATATGAGTGTGTGTGTGTGTGGTGTGTGTGTGTGTGTGTGTCCAGGTGGGGGTGGACATGGATCACTTTCCAGACTTTAAGAACGATGTGGACTTCACTGAACGTCTGGTCACTGAACAGTCGGTCTTCTGTCTCCCTGCCTCAGTAAGTCAGCGTATCTCCGTCCTCTCCGTCTCTTTGTCCTCACACTGTCAAACACAAGATGTCCTCATGCTCAGAGGTTTCACGTCCTGTCCCCTCGCAGGCGTTCGAGTATCCCAACTTCTTCCGCATCGTGTTGACGGTGCCGAAGGAGATGATGGAGGAGGCCTGCAGCCGGATCCGGGAGTTCTGCCTGTGCCACTATCGGCCCAGCAGCCGCGGCAGTGGCCACGAACTGGACCAGTGAAGAAGACCAGTGCGGCAGCGTGGGGCCTGAGGACGGACTGAACCATGGACACACACACTCATCATGTTTAATTCAAACCACAGACGGAGGCTGATCATGAAAAGTTAGAGAAACAAAGGCTCAGTCGTCTAATCAGAAATCAGGTCTGATTTCCAGAGCCTCCTTCAAATCCTCCCCCCCCCCGTCTGATTGATCCCAGATGTTTACGTCGTTACGACATAATCACTTCCTGTGTGTGTGGCTCGCTGGTGTTCCCCCCCCCCACATGAATCTGATGTCAGATCTGCTTTGATATTGTCGTCACCGTGGTAACGAGAAGCTGGTGTAATTTTATATGTCAACCTTTGAAATGACAAAAACCTAATATTTATATTTTATATGAGCGACGTATATTAACCTCTACTGTTTTTTGTGTATTTATATAATTTGTGTAGCGCTTTGTGATGTAACCTCTTTGAAATCCACTGCAGGACATCAGCTCGATTCCTCTTTTACCTTTTGATACTTTTCTTCACTTTCTGATCGATAATTAGAGGAATTATTTTATATAAATATAAATAAATGTACAATATTCCTTTTTATAAACATTACGTATCTATAATCTTTTCTATACTTTGCTTGTGAATGAAAATGAGTCTTTATCAGAACTTTATCTGTATATTAGTTGTATGTTAATTGTGTCATATATACATTTTATTTTGTAGTTTTGTTGATAGTTGCTTAATAAAATAAACTTGTTGACATGACTGGTGTTTATTGACATAAGAAAATATTATTAGAGAATTTTTGATATTGATACAAATTCACGTTCTGTGTCACTCTGATGGATTCCATCAAGTGTCAGTAAATAAATATAATAGATAAGGTCAAATCATTTTTACATCAAAATATCACAGATGAGTCAGGAATATGATTTAAATATCAATATTTCGGATAAATGGGCGGATCCAGGATTTTTCTTTGTTGTGTCTAACACAAGAAAATTGGCTGTTGTAGTTAATTATGCAGTAATTCAAATGAGTGAATATGAAGAAATAGAGATATTAGAATGTGCCAGAGGCCAAATATGAATCCTTAGCTGCAGAACTTCTCCCACTGTCTTCAGGTCTTTGTGTAAATCCCTGGGACCACATGGTGGAGAAAAAGTACACACTAAAAAAACAACACTAATAAAACAACACTCAGAGTGAACAGGAACAAATGTCAATGGGTCTCTGCAGGACCGGGTCTCTGCAGGACCGGGTCTCTGTAGGACCGGGTCTCTGCAGGACAGGGTCTCTGTAGGACCGGGTCACTGCAGGACAGGGTCTCTCTGTAGGACAGGGTCTCTCTGTAGGACAGGGTCACTGCAGGACAGGGTCTCTCTGTAGGACAGGGTCTCTGTAGGACAGGGTCTCTCTGTAGGACAGGGTCTCTGTTGGACCGGGTCTCTCTGTAGGACAGGGTCTCTCTGTAGGACAGGGTCTCTGTAGGACAGGGTCTCTCTGTAGGACAGGGTCACTGTAGGACCGGGTCACTGCAGGACAGGGTCACTGCAGGACAGGGTCTCTCTGTAGGACAGGGTCTCTGTAGGACAGGGTCTCTGTAGGACAGGGTCTCTGTAGGACAGGGTCTCTCTGTAGGACAGGGTCTCTGTAGGACCGGGTCACTGCAGGACAGGGTCTCTTCAAACCCAAGGCCAGTTCTGTCCAATACTTTAATGTTCAGCTGACACTGTTGTACAGTTGTGTAATTCATATACATGTAAAGTTTTGTGTTTCTTGAGAGCAAACTGCGGAGCAGAAGGAAACTCAATCCCTCCAGAGTGTTCCCACATGTTTCTGGGGGCCCAGCATGAGAAGCAGTGTGCGGATCCATCTGTGTGCAGTCACGTGTGCAGTTACATAAGAATCAGATTCTCTGAGGAGTGGAGATCCAGGCTGAAGACAGAGAGACTGGGCTGCACAGATTCTGCTGATGTTGGGGTTCCATTACTGTTGTACATGTTTGTTCTGAGTCTCATCCACATACACAACACAAATCTTCATTTTATTTAAAAAAAAGAATGTTACCAGCAAATTCATCTTGTACTGGTTTCAGCTTAGATTCAATATAAAACATGACAAATCCACTGGGAACCATGAAGAATGATATAATAATTATATTTCATAGGAACTTGACGATTGTGTGTCTGTTTGTTTGGCACTGATGGAATTCTCTTCTCCACTGACTCACATTCTAGATTCAATAATTATATCACCACAAACCAAATGACGCACAAGGATTTTTATACTTTTGAACCTCAGGTCATTTGCAATATCCGGTCTTTAAATATAGTAAATGTCTCTCTAGTACTGTACTGTATACTGTACATGTCTCTCTAGTACTGTACTGTATACTGTGAATGTCTCTCTAGTACTGTACTGTATACTGTGAATGTCTCTCTAGTACTGTACTGTATACTGTACATGTTTCTCTAGTACTGTACTGTATACTGTGAATGTCTCTCTAGTACTGTATACTGTACATGTTTCTCTAGTACTGTACTGTATACTGTAAATGTCTCTCTAGTACTGTACTGTATACTGTAAATGTCTCTCTAGTACTTTACTGTATACTGTGAATGTCTCTCTAGTACTGTACTGTATACTGTGAATGTCTCTCTAGTACTGTACTGTATACTGTAAATGTCTCTCTAGTACTGTACTGTATACTGTGAATGTCTCTCTAGTACTGTACTGTATACTGTAAATGTTTCTCTAGTACTGTACTGTATACTGTAAATGTCTCTCTAGTACTGTACTGTATACTGTGAATGTTTCTCTAGTACTGTACTGTATACTGTGAATGTTTCTCTAGTACTGTACTGTATACTGTAGATGTCTCTCTAGTACTGTACTGTATACTGTAAATGTCTCTCTAGTACTGTACTGTATACTGTAAATGTCTCTCTAGTACTTTACTGTATACTGTAATGTCTCTCTAGTACTGTACTGTATACTGTACATGTTTCTCTAGTACTGTACTGTATACTGTAAATGTCTCTCTAGTACTGTACTGTATACTGTGAATGTTTCTCTAGTACTGTACTGTATACTGTAAATGTCTCTCTAGTACTGTACTGTATACTGTGAATGTTTCTCTAGTACTGTACTGTATACTGTGAATGTTTCTCTAGTACTGTACTGTATACTGTAAATGTCTCTCTAGCTCCTGAACCACAGTCTGAAAGCAAACTGTGATTATATAATAAATAAAAGCATAAATCAAACACATGTAGCCTTATGAGACTTCTGAGAATCTATTGTGTTATTGTTTTTCTCTTTCCTAGAAATCGTCTGTATTTTAGTAACACAATGATACAACATCACCATCTAAAGGTGACTGGAGACATTACAGCAGCAGAGTTTACTTCTCTACACAGTGAACCTGCATGTGTGTGCATGTGTGTGTGTGTGTGTGTTTACCCTTCACCCCTATGCCGTTAACCAAAGTGACCTTTGCAACAAGCTCCTCCTGACTGACTGAGTATACATATAAATACTGTGTGCCCTGCTCAAGTACTTTGAGTGCTGTCCAATAATTAACTTCTGCACTGATAAGGAAAGAGAGGGAGAGAACTCAGAGGAGCGAGGGAGAGGGTCAAAGACAGAAGGGCACGAGACAGAGAAGCAGAATCAGCAAAGAAAGAAGGAAGGACGTGAAGTCACGGCCGAGAGGAACGAGGAGAAGAGGAAGCTCTGAGCGATGAGCCTGTTGCTTCCTCGTGTGCTTTAATGTTCTCTGAGGAAATGGAGGAGACGCAGGTGGCCCGGAGCTTGGAGCTGAGTGACGGCTCCCACATGCCCGTCCTGGGTCTGGGGACCTGGAAGGTAGCGTCACACACTCCTTCTTATATCTGTGTTCAGCTGGAATCACCTTGTTTTGCTCTGAGCTGCACTTTGGTCAACAGGTTGTTTAGTGAATGAATTCTTTCTAACGAGTGAATGATTTAAGATCACTCCTCCAGGCTGCAGGGCTGTAGAACTGTTCTAAATAGAACTGGTAGGTTTACATGCTCTAATCTTCAGGAAACACTCTCCTCAGACTGTCCATCGCTGCTGCTCCTCCTTTCAGCCTCTGTCTCAAACACACTGTCTCTTTAAGGCCCTCCCCCTGGTTATCTGCTCTGATTGGCCAGCTGGTCCACTAAGTTGTGATGAAGGTTAATTGAGGCCTCCGCTCTCAGAGCTGCACGGATCTCCGATGGCGCGATGAGAATCTCCTGCTGTGTTGTTCATGTGTGACAGGAAACCTCCTCAGACGCCCAGAGCCAGTTCTCTGCACATCCTCTGGAGAGTCCGACACAGTGACAGGACGAGGATTTCACACAAAGAGACATTTAAAAATAAGCGATAGATTTCTGGATAAATTAAAATAAAAGGGTCGACCAAAATAGAATAGAATTCTACTTTTTTTTTAACTCAGTGAACAAAGCAGGACATTAAGTAATAGCAGGGGAGACATGATGAGGACGGAACTACGACTATTTTTGTCATTTCTCATGTTTGTTGTCTCACTTTCAGTTTTATTTTGAAATCTGGTCTCCCTTCACTTCCTGGTGTTGCCTGCTTCCTTGCTCACCTGCAGCCGGATGTGTCCCACCTGAGTCCCTCCTCTTCCTCTGGATCTTCCTCCTGTTCCACTTCTCTTCCTCTGGGAGTTTTCCTGACTTTTTGTTTACCAAACGTTTTATTGAAGGATGTTGATGATTCTGCTTGTGCATTAGTTTCATCTCACTCCATCTGCTTTGATCAGTTCAAAGACAAAGATATAAAAAGGACAAATCATACTTTTGATGGCGGTTATGGACTAAACTGTTTCCGGTCTTTATGGTGAACATGTCGACAGATGAGTTTGATAAATAGCTTTTACCACGTTAGTTTAAGTGCTGACATATTGACCGTCTTTCCTGAACTCCAAACTCCCTTGATGAAGTGAAGCTGTTAATGGTTTGACTGTGTTTTCTTTGTCCCAGTCCTCCCACCTTCCTCGAACCTCAGTCCAGGGCGCGGTGGAGGCGGCCATCGCTGCCGGCTACCGCCACATCGACACGGCCTGGATGTACCACAACGAGGTGGACATCGGCAAAGCTCTGCGCTCCAAGATGAAGCAGGGCATCATCAGGAGACAGGACATGTTCATCGTCAGCAAGGTGCTGCGGAGTCGAGGATTATTATCATTTCATCACTATCTGTTTTGATTTGAATGCTTCAAATGCTTTCTTACATATTCTATTTGGGTTTATTTGATTTCTTTAATTTCCAGCTGTGGATAACCCACCATGCTGCAGAGGACATCCCTGCGTGTCTGAACAAATCCCTGAAGGATCTGCAGCTCGACTACCTGGATCTTTACCTTGTGCATTTCCCTGTCGGCCTGAAGGTCAGCATACATATAGATAGATATAGATATGTGTGATGGAATTACAATTTATGTGAGTGGTGGCATTTTTATGAAGTAAATGGGTTAAAGCTGCATCAAATGATTCTTGAGCACCAGGGGTCAGAAGGTCAAAGCTCTGACATTGTACAAATCTTTTGTCTGGTTGTTGGTGAGAGCCTTAAGAGTCAATCATAGTCATTACAGGTTTGTCCACCTGCTCAAATTACGTCATTTTACAGTTGTACAATATCAAAATATAATTTAAAGCAGTTTAAGAGTCATTTCAGGCCTACATGTGTTTTTAAAGTTTGCTAAATGAATAATATGAAATAAGGACGCGTGTTTCTGCCGACATCTTTTTGTTAGAATTTATAATGTCTCTACAGAAAGTGGGTGATGAGCTCTTTCCAAAGAAGGACGGAGAGTTACTGACATCTGACATCGACTACCTGGACGTGTGGAGGGTGAGAACATCTGATCTGTGGGTTTACATTTCAAAAGATGAGTTGTAGTAATAAAAATATACAGAAGAATTATGAAAATAAACAAATTTATATAAATAAACCTTTCCTCCTCGTGGTGAATTAAATTTTCTTGTTTAAAAACAACATTCAATGGTCTGATACAAGTTCTTCTTATGGACAGATGTGTTTGTTTAGTGTCTCATTCACAACATATCATTTCTAGTTCTGTTCCTGTAAAACAACGTGAGACCATCACTGTGTGTTTTCAGGGGATGGAAGCTCTCCAGGCCTCAGGGAAGGTGAAGAGCATCGGAGTCTCCAACTTCAGCATCTTACAGCTGGAGAGACTTCTGGCTCTGTGTCAGGTGCCCCCCGCTGTGAACCAGGTGCCATCAGATACTCCAGAAGCTTTTCGTCTGCACGGATCAACATCTACAGATCCTCGCCTCTAACTTTCCATATCTGCAGGTGGAGCTGCATCCTTACATGGTGCACACGGAGATGGTGGAGTTCTGTAAGTCCAGGAACATCACTCTGGTCGCCTACAGCCCCTTTGGTTCCCCTGCACGACCCCCAGACATGTAAGACTCCCAGCATCACTCTGATGCTCCTTAAAGTCAGAGCAGGCAAAGGTTTCCTCAAATCACCAAAAGTCAATCCTTTTAAAAATACAAATACTTCAAATACATATTGTATTTCACTTTATTTAAATGTTTGGTTTTGAGCCAAACAATATATATTTGTTCCTCGTGCCACCATGCCTTCAGATTGTCATGAATAGAACTATTGTGTGTTTTCTTTGTTTTGTCTGTCTCAGGTTCAAAGGAGACACTGATCCTCATAAACTCCTGGACGACCCAGTCGTTACAGAAATTGCCAAAAGGCACAGACGCAGCTCAGCACAGGTCAGTGCAGGTGTCTGTACTGTGTGTACATGTATGTGTGTATGTATATTATGTGTGTATTACTTTGTCGTTAACAGTAGTGTTGTATTCTGGCAGGTTTTGCTGAGGTACCACGTACAGCAGGGTGTTGCTGTTATTCCTAAGAGTGACAAACCTCATCGCATTCTCGAAAACACAAAGGTAATTTTCCCCGTTGTGGGTCTAATAAAGGATAAGAGATCTTAAACAGCAAATATAGATGCTGCACATATTCTGTCATGTAATAATCCACCAGTTTACTGACCACACTATAAACATGAACACACAAAAACCACCTTGTGTTCCTGCCACTGGGTTGTTGTGCAGATCTTTGACTTCAGTCTGTCTGAAGAAGACATGAGCGCCCTGAGAGCTCTGGACCGGGGATGGAAGGCCTTCCTGTTTGAGGAGTAAGTCAACACAACCTCCTCTGTAGCTTCGGCCTCGTGATCGATGCAGAGATTCACTGTGTGTGTGTGTGTCTGTGTTGTGTTCCTCAGAGTCAAGTCTCATCCTTACTATCCCTTTGTGTGAGGCTTCAACCAGCGGAGAGAGAAAAGACGACAAACTGAACCTTCACTCAAACATTCACCTTCCAGGGACGAGAGGTCAAAGTTCAGCTGGTCTCAATGCAGCAGCTCGTGTGATTTGATTTGACTCACAACGTCTCCTCCCACCTGCATCACACACTGAAATCCACCGGTGACTCGTTTACCTGAAACCTGATGAAATGTGAGGACAACTGTGAAGAAAATTCAGTTTACGAAATATGAATGTAAAGAAAATATAGATCAGCTCTTTGTGTTTCCCTGTTATGAATACAGTCAAGTGTGTTTCTGTTGACACAAGATTGTGTTTAATTAAAAGCAGTTTGACAGTTGAGACACGTTTCATATTTGATTACAGTCAGTTATCAAACTGCTCCGGTCGAGGATGTTGATCTGGTTTTCATGGTTTGATTCATGTTGGTCCTCGCTCGACCCGACACAGTCCCTTCTCTCTCCTGCAGTCACCATGGGAACCAAGGCTCAAAAGTCGACTAGATAACGACTAAAAGACGAACAACTCCGTCCACAGACAGTTAACTGTCTCTGTTGAGTAGGACAGAAGTCCTGAGAAGACAGGACGCAGGAGAGAAGCCTGTGTTTAGATAAACGACCAGTTCTCACATCATTGTCTCCACGTCCGTCCTTCAGGTTATGTGATTCCCTGATGGAGGTGATGGGTTCTATTCAAAACTCAGAAACTCTTCTTCTACCAGATCAGCTCTGGTTCTTGCTTCTGCTCTGGATCCTCAGATCGTTGGAGCCTCCAGGGAACCAGACTTCACTTCCACGGGTTTAGAGCAGAACCTCCTCGGGTCATCAGAACACAAATGTGTGAGCAGTCCGAGGTTCCTCCTGCGCTGGTTGTGTTATGAGCTGATGCTTCGATCTGGACAAATAGAAAGCCCTTCGTCGTTACACAGGGTTTGATCTTCCTCTCACTCTTTGTCCCATCTTCTTCTTCTCTGGAGAGGAGGAGGATGAAGATGATGATGATGATGATGTTGAGGGCTTCACGGTGCAAACACACGCTGAGGCCCCTGCGATGCGTTTGGGCAGGTCGGGCCCTCTGGACCACGAGCCTCTGTCGGGGTCGTACACCTGCATGGCTCTGGAGAACACCATGCTCTCCCAGCTGTAGCCCCCCAGCACGTAGATCTTGCCGGCCCACACTGCCAGCCCCGCCTCGCTGTTGGGCAGCAGCAGCGCCGCCACCCGGGTCCACTGGCCGCTGCGGGGGTCGTAGGACTCCACCTGCAGGATGTCGAAGCGCTCAGTGGTGTCCTCGTGGTCGTCGCTGCCCCCGATGGCGTAGATGAGGTGGTTGAGGGAGGCCATGCAGTGCCAGCCTCGGGCCAGAGACATGGGCTGGCGTTCCACCCACACCTCCCCGTCCTGTGACGGGTCATAGCTCAGGACCTCTCTGCGGTACGGCCCGATCTGAAAGTCATGGCCGCCTGAGATGTAGACCACGCCCTGGTGGACGGTGCCAGCGTGACCGTAGGTGAACCTAGAAAAACAGAATCAAACAAACGTGTAATGAGTCGAAGGCAACATGAGCAAGTTTCACCATCTAGTCTTTTTAAAAGCACCTCAGAGCTTAATGTGTTGATATTTAACTGGTTTTGGTCACTTGGGATAAAATTCAGCTCCTGAGAAGTTATGTTGATTAGCTGGTTTCTTAATTTGTACTGAAACCAGCTGAATGAACTGGAGCCTCAGATTTTCTGAAGGGTCGGAGACGTTTTCACTGTAAATGTTTGTTCTCAAGTTCACACTAAAGAGCACACCCAGCATGAGGTCGTGTTACCGGGACAGTTCTGCCACGTAGGACCAGCAGTCCTCAGCCGGACAGTAAACCTCCACAGAGGACAGAGCTCCGGTGTCGTTCCGTCCACCAACAGCGATCAGACACTGTCCCACTGCCCCCAGGTAGAAGTCCACCCGCCGCTGGTTCATCGGCGCCCCCTGGAGAAACATCATAGTGCCACTGTGTGTTATTCAGCTGCTGAAACTCAACAGCAGGTAGTAGTGAACTAATGAGCATTGTTCTGGTGAAGTACCCTGGTCCACTGGTTGTGTCGGGGGTCGTATCTGTACAGGAGGTTACAGGCAGCGTCTCCTCCATTGTCCCGGGAGGAGCTGCCGCCTGCAGCAAAGATGAAGCCGCCCAGCACCGCCAGGCAGTGGTGGCTCCGCTGGCCCGGCAGCTCCGTCTCCACCTCCCACTTCTCTGCTTCACCGGCCAGACGACAGACGTTGGCGCTCAGCTCCTCTCCGAACTCCGACACCTTGAGAAGAAAAGACGAGAAGAAGGGAATGAGTTTAAAGACTGAACTCCACTTGTGTGGGAAGAGGTGGTTCAGACCGGAGAGATGTCTCAGTGACCTTTGACCAGTTTGTACGTGTGATTCCCTCAAGGTGCTTGAGAGATATCTGGTTCACTCGAGACACAACACGATGGAGAGAAGCTGTAAGAATCTTTAGAAATGAAATCCTCTGTACCTCTCCTCCAATCAGCAGCAGCTGCTCCACCCCCCCCCCTCAGCGCGGTGCGTCCTGTCTGTAGGAGCGGCTGAGCGCTGGGATGGGCGTGGTACTCCAGAGCTTCCTCCACCAGCGCCTCGCAGCCGGCCCCCCCCGGCAGCAGCGACCTCACCGCTAACAGCACCGGGTGGACGAGGTCGCCCGCCGGCATGAGAGGGAAGCGGATGTGGGAGAGGAGCTGGGTGGAATGGGCCGTCCGCTCGGGGGTGTGGCTGAGCCACTGCATGGCGGCCTGGAGGAGCGCCTGCTCGCTGTCGTGCTGAACCTGAGGATGAAGAAGAGGAGGAGCACAGAGATTAAAGATGGAGGCTCCTCTGGCCCCTTCTCTTCTCCACCAACACAATGTGTGAGAGTCACCTGGCTGCTGGCGAGGTAGGAGCTGAGTTTGTGGAGAGGAATGTTGAGCAGGAAGTCCCGGGTGAGAGAGAGCGTGGTGAAACGAGCCAGAATGAAGCGGTCGATGAAGGAGTCCAGTCGCTCGAGGCTGTAGAACAAAGCCAGCTCCTGCAGGTACAGGTAGTTGTCCTCGCTCACCTCCTGCTCCAGGTACTGACAGCAGAAGTCCACCGCTCGCCACACCTGCACAACAGACAGGAAGTGATGAGTGGCGCCCTGAACTCCACATATGAAACATGAACACTGACAAACATCTTAACGTCTACTTTGATTATTTAGTTTGGCTCATGTCCCATCTGCTAACGTGGAGGAGGTTTATGAGGTCTACTGCAGCCAGCCACCAGGGGGCAATAGAGACGCTTTGGCTTCACCTTTGAGGAGCCGGCATGTCGTCCATCTTGTGTCGTACACGTTAACAACATGTGTGGAGCAGGAAGTACCTGCAGCAGGTGAGCAGCCTCCAGCACAGAGTCAATGTTCCCTCCGTCCAATGGCAGCTCTGCGGTGTACAGGAAGTCGACCACAGCCTTCAGACCGGTGCAGGACAACCCCACCAGCTCCACCTGGGGGGGGGGAGCAAGGAGATATCAGGGCGACTCGAACATGAATATTCTTCACGTTAAACGGGGGCGAGCAATCTGTGATTTCACCTCCTCCTGATGCTCCTCCCTCATGCCCAAGGTGAACATGGCGTGGAAGTAGGGGCTGGAGACGGCGAGCAGGGCGCGGTGAGCCGGGACTCTGAGGTCATCGGCCACCAGCACCACGTCACAGAAGTGAGCGAGCTGCCGCTGCTCGTCCAGGCCGCGCAGAAGCTCCGCCCCCTGCTCCGCCCATCGGAACACCTGCAGCGCCGCAGGACACGGGAAACACACAACTCCTGCTTTGACTCATTCACAGTTATTAGAAATCACTACAAAGCAAATCCAGCACAGAAGAAGAAGAGAGAGAGCTTTTAAAAAAAATTCTGTATTTAGATTAAAGATTCATAGAAACCACTGTTGTGAAATATCTTTAATAAGATGTTTATGCAGAGGAGTCAGCATCTTTTATGAGGAACCACTTTTATA